>OX246747.1:18997685-19372685 GCA_945910005.1 Isoperla grammatica
ATCGTTGTCATGAAACATTGCCAAGATCAACAGACCGAAGATAAGTAACTCGTGATCCCCAGAACATTGCCAAAGTCGTCATAAGAAAATCAACAGAATCGTTTTCATAGTCTCATTGCCAAGGTAGACATGCATTGGGACAGAAATAAGTAACAAATAAGTTTTCTTCACATTATAATGATACTCAACATGCTGGTTCGATTTTAGAACACTGTTTATGGAGAGAGTAGGAATTGCGAGCATTTAAAGTCGATTAATTAGATTAGCTTATTCCAAAAAGTCGAGAAGTTTTTTGGAATTGTCATAAGACAATAGCTCTTCATAGGATTGGCTTTGACTCAATTGGAGTCTTAAGCCATCATACAAGGAGCATTCGGCTAACAAATGATGTATAGTCAGCGTATTATCACGTGTCGCACTTCGGGGCAATCTTTGCTTGGTCAAATAGGTACGCGCGCGTCAGGTGCGTGTGGCCAATCCCGCGTGCGTCAGGTGCGTGTGGTCAATCCCGCGCGCGTCAGGTGCGTGTGGCCAATCCCGCGCGCGTCAGGTGCGTGTGGCCAATCCCGCGCGCGTCAGGTGCGTGTGGCCAATCCCGCGCGCGTCAGGTGCGTGTGGCCAATCCCGCGTGCGTCAGGTGCGTGTGGCCAATCCGTACACGGGCCAGCACAACATCCTCGCGACGAGAAAGCTGGGTCGATGGGGGTCGCACCTTGGTTGTGAGTGAGGGCATCACTCGACGTAGTTTGTTTTTCTGTAAGGCGTCCCAACAAGCCTGGCCTAGTTTAACCAAGATGTTCTTTAACCCATTGTTTACATCTGGTATAGGGACTAGTTCAAAATCGGTATCAGCCAGTTCTGCTGCTGTCTTTGCTGCCAGACTTGAAGACTTGTTGACAGACTTGAACAACCATGAACTACAAACTTCGCTCACAATATTTAATAACCCTGAAGCCAATCCACAAGAAGTAACAGCGGTGGAGAACAATTTTTACTAGCACTTTATGGAGCTAAGTGTGTTATTGGATAAAGAGTGATTCTATTCATACAATAGAATTACTGCTAGCCACAGTGTTGGAGCCAACGTCAACTTGGCTAATTTGCCTCCTACAAGCGAGGCAGCTAGACAACATTCACTACGTGTATACTTACAAGTGCAGCAGTGGTTGGGACATGAGCTACAGCCCACGCCTCCTACAAGCGAGGCAGCTAGACAACATTCACTACGTGTATACTTACAAGTGCAGCAGTGGTTGGGACATGAGCTACAGCCCACGCCTCCTACAAGCGAGGCAGCTAGACAACATTCACTACGTGTATACTTACAAGTGCAGCAGTGGTTGGGACATGAGCTACAGCCCACGCCTCCTACAAGCGAGGCAGCTAGACAACATTCACTACGTGTATACTTACAAGTGCAGCAGTGGTTGGGACATGAGCTACAGCCCACGCCTCCTACAAGCGAGGCAGCTAGACAACATTCACTACGTGTATACTTACAAGTGCAGCAGTGGTTGGGACATGAGCTACAGCCCACGCCTCCTACAAGCGAGGCAGCTAGACAACATTCACTACGTGTATACTTACAAGTGCAGCAGTGGTTGGGACATGAGCTACAGCCCACGCCTCCTACAAGCGAGGCAGCTAGACAACATTCACTACGTGTATACTTACAAGTGCAGCAGTGGTTGGGACATGAGCTACAGCCCACGCCTCCTACAAGCGAGGCAGCTAGACAACATTCATTACGTGTATACTTACAAGTGCAGCAGTGGTTGGGACATGAGCTACAGCCCACGCCTCCTACAAGCGAGGCAGCTTGACAACATTCACTACGTGTATACTTACTACGGTCGAGGACAGCAAAAGATTACGTCCAAATGAGGGGAAATTTTACCCCTCTTTTACCCCCACTCGTCTCCGCTGGAACAAATGGCGACTAAAGCCACCCGCTTGACAATAGCGGCGACCGGACCTCAGGGTCTTTCTCGAAGGGTCGACCCTAATTATCTCTCGCCAAGAAAAGTGACCATCAGTACATGGAATTATCATATTATTTCTTTTTTTTACAAACCCATTATGAGCATGGCAAGTCTTGAATATTCTTGTTACGCTAATCATAAAACTTTTTTACTTTTTTCTCTAGCTGTATTTTAAAGTGAAATAAACAAAGAATACATTATTGTGTCATTTGAAAGTATCGCATAAAGTTAGTGGGTAATGACAAATTTATAAACTAAAATATAAAATTACAAAAACAACAATAACAACAACAACAGTAATTATAATTATAATAATAATAATAATAATAATAATAATAATAATAATAATAATAATAATAATAATAATAATAATAAAAATAATAATAATAATAATAATAATAATAATAATAATAATAATAATAATAATAATAATAATGATAATGATACTAATAATGATAATAATAATGATAATGATTATGATGATGATAATGATGCTGATAATAATAATGATGATAATGATGATGATGATGATAATAATAATGATAATGATGATAATAATAATGATGATAATAATAATGATGATAATGATAATAATAATGATAATGATGATGATAATGATAATGATAATGATGATGAAAATGATAATGATAATGATAATGATAATAATAATAATAATAATAATAATAATAATAATAATAATAATAATAATAATAATAATAATAATAATAATAATAATAATAATAATAATAATAATAATAATAATAATAAAAATAATAATAATAATGTGTTGCTTGCAAACAGATTTTAAGCCACTAATCTATTATAATTCTAGGCACTAATGAAATAACTTAAAATGAAGATACAGAAAAAACTCAAAAAGGTGCATGATCAGAATAGCGATTAGATTACATATTTATGAACATCGATATGAATTGAAATATTTCGTTGTATAAAGTGTTTGAAACAAAAGGGTATTGTTCGGCACGAGACCTTTTTTTTCTATTCTCGAGCGGCTGCCGGCGTGCGGTCAGTCTGGGGTTGGTTCGGTAGTGGGGGTAGAGGTTCGCTAGTACCTGGGACGAATCTCTTCTTGTCCACGACTTTAGTGCAGCAGTGGTTGGGACATGAGCTACAGCCCACGGCTTGGGGATGGCAAGTCGGGATTAATAACACCCTCAGGCCAATTCCGACTGTAAAACATCCAGCACTAGACAATCTCTTGTCCCTGATATCCTGCTCATGCAAAACAGATTGCAGTGGGAGATGTGGCTGTTTGTTCAGCCATGTGTAAAGAATGCAGAGGAATAGCATGTCTTAACAAGGCATACGCTGAACAACTATCGGACGATGACGACGATAATGATGATGATGAACAAGATGCCGCGTCAGACCAACCAATCATCGATGAAACAAAGACCAGACGTAGAAAGACAACCACCACAAATGTTGAGCCAGAAAATCGGCGTCCTAGACTCACATAAAGGTATTTTTTATTAATTGCTTGTATTTAATTATGGTATTCAGTCCGTTATTATCTTTCCGTTATTATCTTGTGATAATCAACGCAAATTAAACAGATTCAGAATATAGAAAAAAAATGTTACCAAGCGATTAGTTGTAATAAGCAATTAGTTAACCATGTATCATAAGAATAATACATATTTTTTATGAACATCTATTACTAACTCCCCTCCCCCCATTTAAAAATATTGCTAGCCAATGCATATCTCAATAAGTTTGAAATAAACCTCAAAGATACCTAAAGTAATATGCACTTCAATGTGTATACTGACATTACGGGTGTGTTAAAAATTTTATATTATAGCCACAAATGTTTAAAATCACTATTTCTTTAATACTTTGTAAATTCTTATAGAATATTATTTAAAGTTACCACTGTTTATATAGTATTTTCGAATCTTATCTTTCAATTAAGATTCTTCACTCTACTTTATGTTATATGTAGCTTTTGCAAAGCATGTTTAAAGGTTAAATTTTAATCGCCGCCATTTTCCAAAATGGCGACTAGAGCACATGTGTGACTACAGTATTACTTACGTATATTGTACACAAAGATGTTTAAAGTCATTCTGTGAAAAACAGCTTTCTCGTAATGTGTTTTTACTGACCGATTGGGCTAACCGCTAAGGTAATGACTCGCTCTGTCCGCAGCAGCGGCGGCCGCCACACATGCACATACACAAGAGCTCATATCTCGGACAATTATAAACGGATGTAAATAATACTTGGCACGAATGTTCTACATGTAATATCCTTCATGTTTTATAGGAACATAAATTATGAACATGTTAGTATGTTTGTTGCAAATCTTCAAAATACAAGTATCCCAGTATACGGTTGAACAGTTTAATGCTTGTGTCTATGTATTATGAAAATAACCAAATTGTTGTTATCTGTTATTATTGTGTATAACATTATCTTTCATTTGACACTATTCATGTCATTCTATGTTATGTGTTTCACCCACAATAAGTGATTTAATGGAATACTGTTGTGGTGCGATACTTGTCAGAAGGCGGTGGCAAGTGGGCAAGACAAAAGAAACCCGTCGCTATTATTTTTGCAACGAGGCTAATCGAGACAATGAGTGACCCCGACGTGATTCTGCCAACGAGGTAGGACAATGAACAGTACAAATTATTTCTTGCGGAAGTGTCGAGTTTTAGAGTAGATTTTGATTGTTTCTAACGTTTGTTTTTGTATAACGACGAATTCAGGAAGATGGCATTACCTGAAAACGTAGCCCTCGTCTCGGTAGATAGGGTTAGCGTAAAGGTGCCACCGTTTTGGGCGGATGATCCGGTATTGTGGTTCGCACAAATCGAAAATCAATTCGATTTAGCAGGAATTACGCATGATTCCACTAAATTTAATCATGCAACAAGCGCCCTCGAACAACGATACGCGACTGCAGTGCGTGACATCATCGTCAAACCCCCGATCGTTGGTAAATGAGCCTGAAAGCAGAGCTTATTCAACGTTTTTTACCCTCACTAGAGGGTGACCAAATGGAAGAAGAAATGTGTTTGGCAGCATAAAAAGAAACAAGAGTACAAAGGGAAGTGTCACTTTGGCACAAGCTTCGATTTGGTAGGATTACAGCTTCTAAGATATACGAGGCATCACGATGTAAAACATTGAGTGGATCTCTCGTGGAAGCAATATTTGGTGCGAAAATACCCGATACAACTTTGATGAAGAGGGGGAGAGATTTAGATTGATTGATTAATTGATTGATTGATTGATTAATGGGGCTTAACGTCTCATATTTTCGCAAATATGGCCAATCGAGACGATGAGCGGGTGATAATGAAGATGAGAAAGATGATGATGATGATGAATAAAGCCACATCCGAATCAGATCCATTGTACGTCGCGTAGGTCGTCATACGGGAGTCCAGCAAGGGAGGGCAGGGCCATGTAGGAGGAGAAATCTTCAGTGGGACAGTGGGGGGGGGGCAGGGTCTCCTTTTGTCGCCTCTTACGACTAGCAGAGTCACTCTGGGCTTATTCTACCCCGGGCCGAGACGGGTCTCCTTTTGTCGCCTCTTACGACTAGCAGAGTCACTCTGGGCCTATTCTTCCCCGGGCCCAGACGAGAGGGAAAGATTTAGAATCTGAGGTTTTAAAAGTAGTCGAAGAAAAGGTGAATAAGAAAGTCGATAAAGTTGGCTTAGTTTTACGGCCAGATATTCCTGTTATCGGAGCATCTCCAGATGGCATCTGCGATAGCTGCGTCGTTGAGGTGAAATGTCCTTCATCTACATCGTCAATGCAGAGTTACGTAGTAAATGGAAAGTTGAAACCTAAATGCTTGGCTCAAATACAGCTACAAATGTATATGACAAGGAAGACAGAAGGTTTATTTTGTGTTGCTCATCCTTCATTTGAAAGTACAAAAGAAGTGGACACATATTGTTCATGCAAATGTGTTGTAATTTTTGTTATGCCCGACAGATCGCATCAGCTGTCACTTTACTCTTCCAACGTCTTTGCACCCATGCGTGAGGAAAGCAACTGTTGAGCTATTTTATCTTTCCTAATATCTTTGCATTTTTTAATTATTTTTTTCGTCCATTTTTACATGCTCGCGTCGTGTAGAAATATTGTCGCTTTTATTCTCATTTTCACATGTGTACAACACACATAATTCATGTATTGTAGTTGTTACTCAAGAATATAAGTGTAATGTGTTATTTGTGCTAATATATTCCTTTTGCTTTCATGTGTATTTTGTGTATGTGCGGATTATTTCTGAACTCGACCTAGTGTTTACAGTCCACCTATTTATTGCCTCAGTGCTGGTCCTCCGAACTCTAATTCTTCCCCTACATTTTGGTCGCACCGGGCCGGATATACAATTTACATTATTTCCACGTAGAAATTATAAACTGTTCTTGAATTCATCGTCGACGGCACCTTCGTTATCCTTCTACATAGCCTAGGCATAGGCCTACGCTGGGCCTAGTTCGTCTGCACCTGGCCTTCCCATGGGGCCCCAGTTATTGCAGCTCAAAGTATATCTTGCAACTCTCGTGGAACTTCTCCGGTCATGGACAGACTTTTTCTAGTCGCAGTCGTCACAACTCAGATAAGCTATTTACTGTCTCTCATTTCTGTTTTTTTTTCAGTCATTGGATATTATGACTTAGAAACCTCTGGCCTTGGCACTAACTCTGCATCAGTTGTTCAGATAGCTTTGTGTGTAGGCACGGATCTTTACACTGCATATATATTACCAGAGGCCATTCCACAAGTTGTAACTGATGTCACCGGTTTGGCTGTCAATAATGGCCGTTTGTTTCTTAATGGCCATCAGGTTGAGACCATTAGTAAAATAGAAGCATGGACAGGCCTTATAACTTTCCTGAATAAGTTTGATTCCCCACTCATATTGGTTGGTCATAATATAGCATTTGACTTGAGATTCACCTTGAAAGAAATAAAAGAATGCAACTTACTCGAAGACCTAATGAAAGTAGTGTATGGAACAGTCGATACGGTTAAAATTATAAAGAAGGCATTGCCGGGCTTGGTCAACTATAAACAAACTTCAATTGCAGAATCATTATCCATAAGTGATGAGATAGGGGCACACAATGCTGTAGGGGACGTCGTGACTCTCAAGAATATAATTGAAAAGTTGTCGATAGCACATGAAGATTTGAAGAAAAACTGCAGTCCCATTTTCGACCATCTCATGAAGAAAAGAAACGATGCCAATAACAAGGAAAGAGCCGCAACACTGCAACCCCTAAAGGATGTTTTATCGCGTACAATGATAAATAAGATCGCATCGGCTGGAATAGACTACGAATGTCTTCAAAGTGCGGTTACCCAGGGTGGCGAAGAAAGTGTACGTGTGTTGTTCACAGAAAATTGCAATAACCGTCCTAAGGTAACTTAAAATAAAAAAATCATGTTAAAAGTTGTGGATTTCTTCAAAACCCTATGTTAAAATGTGGGCCGGCAGCTGGCAGAGAAGTTTAAATTATCTAGTTTACTGTCTCTCTGTGCATTAATATGTGATAACTATGTCATAACTGTGTTTTTGAAAGTGTTGTGGCCATAGTGACAACATATAGTCAAGTATGCCTACCTATCATTTTTGTTTCTGATATTATGTAACGAATCGATTCGAATAAGCACGATTATGAGTGATTCAATTGACATAAACCTGTACTGGGCAATGTGTATAATAGACTCGAGCCAATATTTTTATTACCTTTATGAAAGCCATAATATGCAGGAATGCCTGTTGTATGGGCTATATTTAATACACTTGTCATGTTTTTACTATTTTGTTGGCAAAATTTTTTAATTTGGGCCTACAATATTAGGTCTATAAGTGCCATGCCTATATTATCTGTGCTATTTACCTATTATTTTTGTTTCTAATGATGTGTAAAGACTCGTAACGCTAGTCGACTGAAAAATAGGCTGTGTTGCTTGAAATACTGAATCATGTATTTTTACCATTTGCTACTGGTAGCCTAGGCCTACGTGTATTGTGTATAATTTGTGTTTCATAATGTGTTTTCAAGCTGTGTTTTGAATGTGTCATGACAAAAGATATGCTTTGACTGAAGTTACCGCATAAAGTCAAGTACGCCTAGACACGACACGAACCGATTCGAATGACAGTCTGCTGAACGATAGGTTATGAGTGATTCAATTGACATAAACCTGTACTGAGCAATGTGTATAATAGACTCTAGTCAATATTTTTATTACCTTTATGAAAGCCATAATATGCAGGAAGGCCTGTTGTATGGGCTATATTTAGTATTCATGTTTCTTTCGTCCTTTGTTGGTAAAATATTTTAATTTAGGTCTACAAATATTAGGTCTGACACTGTGAACGTGTATTGTGTATAATTTTTGTTTCATAATGTTTTTCCAAGCTGTGTTTTTAATGTGTCCTGACAAAAGATGAATACAATGTGACTAAAGTTACCACATAAAGTCAAGTAGGCCTACCTATTTTTTTTGTTTCCGATATTGTGACACGAATCGATTCGAATGGCAGTCTGCCGAACAATAGATTATGAGTGATGCGATCGAAATAGGCCTATAGATCTACTGTATGGTGATTAACAACTACATCAGTGACGTAGGGGTAGAATAATATGAATGTAGAATTAAACCTTGTGTGCATAAAGATAGGCCTAGGTTTTTTGTACTGTGGTAGTGAGAGTATCACCCATTATTGTGAAGTAGTCCTATGCATATAATAGATGTTCTTCTCTCTCTCTCAAAAAAGTGTCATGGCGGCCAGTAGTGTAAACCTAGTTTTTGTGCTCCGGGTAATATTATTTTTCTCTGTAGTTTTTCGCGTGTTTGATGTACCAGAGAGGTGTGTACCGAAAGGCAATGTTGTGCGCGAGAGAACTGTGTTTGGTGTTCCGTTGGAGGATACAATGATTGTAAGTAATGTAACTATTAATTGCCGGACAGTGTGCGTGCATTCGCTGCTAAAGAGAACGCAGGTCATCCAACAACCCTCGACCCCACGCCGGCCCGGCCCCAACACATTCCTCAGGAGGGGGCGGGGTAGCACCGTCTTGCATGTCAGACTGCCGAACTCCAGTCTTGCTGTCGCCACACTCCTCTTAGCGTTGTGTGGGGACATCGAACTAAACCCCGGGCCACCAATTACTAGCAACAAAAACAACATCGTCCCACGTCTGAGCCAGCCGCACACAACAACAATACCAACAACAATTATAACAACAAAAACAACAAATCATAATAACAATAGCAACAATAATAAACCAGGGACACAACGCAACCTATCAATGTTCTACATGAATGCGCGTAACATCTCCAGCAATAAACTCTCCGACTTCAATCTAGCGTTTTCTGACAATAAGGAATTTGATTTACTTTGTGTCACCGAAACCTGGCTTCATGAGAATGTCCTCGAGGGTGAGATTCTGAACGGCCAGTATGTAGTGTATCGTCGAGACCGCGGGCAAGTTGAGGGCACTAGAAAGAAGTCAGGTGGAGGTACCCTAGTGGCAATCTCGTCAAAACTTAAATCACGCCATAGGACCGACTTCGAAAGTAACTGTGAAATAGTGTGGGCGGAGATAACCCTTCACAATAATTCTAGCTTGTTCCTCGGCTGTGTCTATCTTCCCCCGCCGCTTACTACAGATGTACTTGAGGAACTGCAGGACTCTTTAACACGTGTTCAAATGTCACTCAGGCCGGGAGACAATTTAATTTTATGTGGAGATTTTAATCTCCCAGGTATTAGCTGGAGACTGAACGAAGACTCTTGTCGCGGCCTTCAAGCCTTTGTTACCAACTCATCTACTGTAAACACTGAATTCTTGGAAATTATGTCCGAGTTTGATTTGGTCCAGCATAATAGGAATGCTACCTGCAATGACCACGTGCTAGACCTTATAATAACAAACAACAAAGATGTTCGAATCCAAGTAGAAACAGTAGATTCACCTGTCACGACGGACCACACCCCCCTCTCATGTTCTGTTGACATTCCTGCGTTTAAAGGGTTTCACAAACCTCCATCCCGAAAGATACGTAATTGGAAAAATGCAAACTTGGCGGATCTTAAAAATAGGCTCAGCCAATGCCCCTGGTATCGTCTGCGATCGGCAAGCAGTGTGAACGAGTGCTGTGCTATATTCTACGAGCTCTTGGAAGACGCAATCAAGGATGTCGTACATCATGTTAGCGTTAAACAAGTAAAATACCCTGAATGGTATGATAAACAACTTATAAAGTCACTGCAAGCGAAAATGTGGGCTCATCGCAGATGGAAAAGATCGGGTCTCGAAGCTGACCGAGAGGAGTTTGCAATCAAAAGACGAATTTTCAAACAATTAAAATTACAAACACACAAGAAGTACATGATAGACGTCGAGAATAAAATGGCATCGTCTCCAAAACAATTTTGGAAATACGTTCAAGTCAAAACTCGTTCAAGGCGCATCCCTGCAGACATGAAACTAAACGGGTCAATGTCCACGACCACAAGAACTACTTGTGAAATGTTCTCAGAGTTTTTCAAATCTGTATTTCGCCCTAAGGATGAACCCACACCTCTACCCCCACTCAACTCTTGCACGGACAATAGTCTCGCAGGCTTGACAATCTCTAAAAGCGCCATTATAACCAAATTGCGCAGTCTTACCTCGGGAAAATCATCTGGACCTGACAATATTCCGATCTATGTTATCAAAGCGTGTGCCAATGAACTATCTGAACCCCTGTGTGTTATTTACAACCGCGCTATTAGCGAGGGTGTTTTCCCTGACAACTGGAAGCTCGCTCACGTCACACCTGTTCATAAGAGCGGTGAAAAATCACAAGTAAAAAACTACCGACCTATTTCTCTTCTGCCAATTTTTTCAAAAATCTTCGAAAAGTTCTTACACGAGAGTCTACTTTGCCACGTTAAAAACTATATTCCTGAGTCTCAACACGGTTTCTTCCCTAAACGATCTACAGTAACGAACCTTGCAATATTCAATCATCACATTTCTAAAAGCCTCGATGAAAAAACGCAAGTAGACGCGATTTACACGGACTTCTCGAAAGCTTTTGACTGCGTAAATCACCATCTTTTAGTTCACAAATTAAGAAATTTTGGCGTCACAGGGTCGTTTCTAAGTCTTATAACCAACTACCTCGAAAATCGCAGACAATCAGTCGTACTCGATGGAGTCGCGTCGAGTCAGGTACTGGTGACCTCTGGGGTCCCTCAGGGGTCAATTTTAGGGCCCCTACTTTTCAACATATTCGTCAGTGACCTTCCATCGTGCCTACAGTCCTCGTCGTGTTTGATGTACGCCGACGACGCCAAGATTTTCTGTCCAATCAAGAGTGTTGCCGACTGCCACAAGCTACAACGTGACTTCCTTGCTCTTATTGGATGGTGTTCTACGTGGAAAATGGACTTAAATTTAAAAAAGTGTCAAGTCATCTCGTTTACAAATAAGAAAAATGTTATTGTTCACGATTATACTATGGGAGATGTCATTTTGGACAGGGTATCCAGCGTGTGTGACTTAGGAGTGGTAGTTAGTTCCAATCTTTCATTTAATATGCATATAGACAAAATTCTTCCGAATGCCTTCAAAATGCTAGGATTTATCAAGCGGACGTGCGGACGTGATTTCTCTGACGTCACAATTCGTAGACTGTACCTGGGTCTTGTTAGGCCGATTGTTGATTACGCTAGTGTAATCTGGTCTCCTCACCACCTAACCAAGATACACAACGTCGAACGCCTGCAGCACAGGTTAATCAAGTGGTTCTGTTTTAGAAATAATACTGCTTATCATAGAGTAAATTATATAAATCTGTGTAAGTCCAACCTGCTGCAAACATTAGAGCATAGACGAGAAACATCTGATCTTGTCTTTCTTCAAAGAATAGTGAAGAGTGAGGTAGACTGCACAGATCTATTGGAACTTATATCATTTAACACGCCTTCAAGACGCTCAAGACACACTGGACTTTTTAATGAACCGGCTGCAAGAATAGACGTTTATAAACATTCATTTCTTCCTAGAACGGTTAGACACTACAATGGAATGGAAAAGTATAGCGAGTTCAATATCGATTTATTTGGTGACAGCACACCGCTTCTCAAGAAAAAGTGCATTCTGTTCAGTCAGTCCATACACAACATCACTTAAGTTAGTTCAATGCACTGTTATTAAACCTTATCTTCTTCATAATAAATATTTATAACAATTTGCTTTGATAAAATTTGATAAAATGATATAATGTAAAATTTAATGAATTTCCGTTTCTCACCACAACCTTAATATCGCTTCTTTTCTATTCCATGTATTTGTCTTGCAATTTTCATTGCCAGTATTATTCTACTTCATTGGTTAAAAAATCTGATACAAATTATGTTCACCGTTACAAAAATTATGTTATATGTATCTGCTTGTATATTCCGCTGAAAATACTTAGTATAAGCATTAGTATTAGCATTAGTATTAGAACTCTAGAAGTAGTCAGTCATGTCACCATGAACATTTGTCTTTCTATATGCTTACATTTAATTACTTTAGTATTGCATCCAACGTTTTCTGGAACTTCTGTATTCTGTTGTTGGGTAACGCATAAATAAATAAATAAATAAATAAATAAATAAATCCAATTATTTCTTATCAAAGTACATATTTTGTATTATTGTGTTTCTAGGCTAATTATCTAGAACCCCCATACACAGACCTATTCGTATAATACAATATGCTCCTTCATTTTCTATTTTAACCATTCAAATCCCCAAAAAGTTGTCTGAATACAACAATCAATGATTGTTGTCATTGTTTGTCACTAATTGTTGCATTAGTCGACTAGCGTCAAAATAGAGCATTGAGATACGCCCTTAGCCTAGGCGTATTGGCCTATTTCTATCACGTCAAAAATTACTAGGCATAGGCCCTACGCCCCGAAAGACGGTGTCTTATTGGCTAAAACAGTAACTACAAAAATCACAATTTGATTGCTAGGGCACGAAGTTCTTACAAAAAAAAAAATATATATAAAAACGGGGGAAATACTCTGGTAGACATAACAATTCTTATATTCATATTTTATTGGACATAGTATTATTACAGTCATGAGATGGAAGTGCCTTAAATTGCGACCTAAGCCTAGGGTGCCAACAATCAAGGTGGACATAGGCCTAGGCATAGCACTAGGGCAAAGAATGGCATAGGTCTACGCCTAGGCCTAGTCTATCATTTCTGTGGTCTCTGTAAATTATATCTTTCAAGGCCAATTCTAGCCTAGTACAAATTTATGTGTTGATTTATTTATTTATGTTAGCAATAAACGGTGTATCACAATTAAAAAAATTTACCGAGAGCCTGGGTCTTCAATCTTATGTGGACACACAAATAATGACAAAGTTAGGCCTAACGTAAATAATTCATAAAATAAATACGTCATACGTACAGATAACTAGGCTAGTAGCCTAGATCTCATTTGGCTGATAAAACAAATGTCAAATAAGAAGTACCGAGAAGATTAGAGCTGAGAACTCGCGACATTCGAAACTCGTGAGCAGACTGCAACGTGACGTCACGCGGTCACGGCGCTGTTGCCAGATTTATTGTAACGTTCGCCGGGCACGGCGGATACTACGACATACCAACGCGAATATCTCGAAAACGGTTCGCGTTCGACCATCTTTTTCAAACGTATTCATATTAGTCATGAAGTTATCTACATTTAGGACGAACATTTGTTACAATATATTACTTTTTGAAGGTGCTACGCAAAGTTATACGATTGAAAGTGTAGGTTTTTGTTCAGTTACAATGTATAACATAGGGAATTCCAACGCATTTCAACACTCAATAAATAAAAAACTAATAGCGGTAGGTGCATATTTTTTTCTACAATATTCACAAGCTTAATCTCAACTTGCAGTACATACAATTTGAATGATTTATATTAAATGTGCAGTTATCATCGATCGACTTTAAGATCTCACTTGTACAAGGAACTTCGGATTGAACCGATCATTTACCCTTTATTTCTGAATAAGTTACGATCTTCCTAAGAACTGGCTTAGTATTACGAGTCGGGCATAGCCCAAGTATTGGTTTACAGGAAACTTGTTGTGAAGGGAATGTTACTATAAAGGCACGAGGGCCGAAGCTGAACGAAACGGGCAAGAAAGACTAACCAATAAATTCATATTTAGAGTCTACCCACTCAGTCACATAACTGATTTTCAGTGGGGGACTTTAATTAAAAGCAACTTAACCAACCCTGTAGGCTCCGAGTCCGAACACCATCGACGAGTGAGCGATAACCAATCAAAGATCTATATTTCAAATATGAAACATATGAATCAATGATTGGACAGTGCGAAAACCTGCGGACAAATGTCATAATCATCAAGGCTAATTTAGAACAAATTTGAATTTATTAAATGGTTCGTTGCTAGGATGGCTCCATAATCACTGTTTACTTATACCTAAGCCAAGACGTGATAACATTGAATCAATATTTGAATTTGCACAACTTCTGCCTCGAGCGGGAATTGTACCCGGGACCTAAAGACTTCACCTTGAAACAGGATTTGAACCCGGGACCTACTACCCAATAACGAATCGATCACAAATACGCATAGACACACTGTCCCGCTAGATTTTTAGAGCAGATGCTTTCTGTTTACCAAAACCCATAACATGTACTTTCCTTTCTCATTTCTATTACGTTACCGTATGTCCCCTCAACTGGTAAACTAAGTATTCTGTTTTCCCTTGAATATTATATTAACAAAAGTGAACTAACCTACCACTTGTCTCTCATCATGACATATATAAAATATTTGTTTTTCATATTAAGAATATATATATTCCATTTTGTGTTTTTAAAGTACGTTGCCATGACGCAGGGAATCCTGGAACCTTCTAGAACGTAGAAACCGAGTGTTTTGTGAATCATAGGAGGTCACGTCGCAGCACCGACAGGACGATATTACGTTGTGTCCGTGTTAACAATATCACATTCATTTCACTGCCCTGGAAACTCTTCAGGACGGCCATGACATCAATTGTAGCTCCAATGTCTGTCTAAGGCAAAGTGTTGTGTAAAGCATAAGAGGTCACGTCACAGCACAGACAGGACGATATTACGTTGTGTCCGTGTTAACAATATCACAATACCACATTCATTTCACTGCCCTGGAAACTCTTTAGGACGGCCATGACATCGATTGAAGCTCCAATGTCTGTCTAAGGCAAGGTGTTGTGTAAACCATAAGAGGTCACGTCACAGCACAGACAGGACGATATAACGTTGTGTCCGTGTTAACAATATCACATTCATTTCACTGCCCTGGAACTCTTTAGGACGGTCATGACATCGGTTGAAGCTCCAATGTCTGTGGACCAGAATGTCGAAGGCCAGGTGTTTGATCACTACAGAATGGTGTTGTACTGGCAAGGTGAGTGAGCTTACAATAATAATAATAATGATAAAAAAAAATTTAATTATTATATCAATAATAATAATAATAATAATAATAATAATAATAATAATAATAATAATAATAATAATAATAATAATAATAATAATAAAAATAAAAATAATAATAATAATAAAAATAATAATAATAAATAATAATAAAAATAATAATAATAATAAATAATAATAGTTATAAAAAGTCCCCTTTTTTAACAATCAGTTGCCTATATTCCAGATAACTTGTGAACCACTTTAGAATATGCCCACGAACACCAACATTTTCTAACATATCTATCAATTTATTGTGGTTTAACGTGTCAAAAGCTTTAGTGAAATCTACAAATAAAGCAACTACGTGCATATTATCATCTGCAAACTTTATAAGCAAATCAGAAGTACTTTTACCTTTTTTTAAACCATACTGCAATTTATCAATGATTTTGAATTTTTCTAGATATTAAGTTAAATTGTCAGATACACAAAGCTCCAAGATTTTGTCTATTACAGATAATAAAGCTATAGGCCTGTAGTTTGAGTACGACATGTGGTCTCCTATATTATAAACTGGACGAACGACTGAAATCTTTAATTTTTCAGGGACCGTACCTGATTCAATAGATAAATTTACTAGTTAAGCTAAAATTGGGCTTATCTCATTTATCAACAACTTTAAATCAACAACACGAATTCCGTCTCAATCAGGCTGCTTATTACCATCCATTTTTTATTATTGATCGTACTTCACTTTCACTAACAGGTGGCATAAGGAAAGATTAGCATTCCCCGTTTAATCTTTGCTTGAGTAGTCGTTGTTTAATTATGAAGTGGTTCTTCTCTTGGACTTTAAGATTCGTGAGTGTTTATGGCAACTGCAATTCGATAATGGTCTGAAATTTTCGTAGTATAAATAACAGAATTAGGTGAGAAATTACATTTTATAAATAAGTGGTCAATGCTGTAATGTTCGTAACCCGAAGGTTTTTATTTAATATAACAAACAACACGTTAATTACAAATTACATTTCATCTCAGCCTCAGCTTCCACACACACACGCCGCCTACAGCCAGACAGCTAGCTGCTTCTTCACTTCTCTAGTCTCTGCAACATCTGGGCTCATTGACAATCTCAACAATCAACATATATATATATAGAAGGCACTGATTTTTTAAATGTGAAAACTACAACAAACACTACAAATGCAAGTTTGAAAAAGAGTGTCACCACTTAATTCCTCTCTAGTAACGCCTTTTACACAATTATAGAACCCGCTAGCCACAAGCTTATTCTTATAAGTGAGTACACACGTGTCCTCCTTATTTAAGATAACCAAATTCATATCACCTTTTATCAGCATATTAGATACGGATACTTTATCATTTATCACGTTTGTACCTTTCTACTTCATTCACAAAATTAAGTTTCGTATTCGTATTCGTATCGTATAATGAATGAAGTGAAGCGAGAGAAGGACAAGGACAAGGACAAGGACAAGGACAAGGACAAGGACAAGGACAAGGAGGAAATAAAGAACAACAGTCTATGTTATCGTTGACCTTTGCTTGCAGGTTTCTGGCAGGACAAAGCCGAGCCCGGCCTTGAGTTGTACCTCAAGTACTTCAGCCCCCGGTTTGCTCACCTGCTCGTCAAGCATCGCTTCCTCCGTCTGGCCTTGGGTTTATTCCGGCGATGCAACCCTTGGTTCTTGATAGTTACGTTAGCCATAAATGTGTTCCTTTTATTCCCGATTGCCATGTACTTGTGCAAAAATGACACTGTCGAAGTTGTTGCAATTTTTTCCATGATCATCATCGACGGGATGCCTTTAACGGTTGGATGCACAGTGTTCTTCAGGCCTAAAGCGATGAACAGTCTCTTTGCACAGATGGATATGATGCTGGAGCCAGGACAGTTGGACAACAAGGAGCAGAGGGAAATATACCACACAACGCGTACATTTTGTACAAAAATAGTAAAGTACTTCCATCTACCGTTAATGGCAGCAACTTCTATCGGAATGACTGTTGTCTTTTGTTCAATTTTATTACCAGAAAGAAAATTTCCTGTCAGGTAGGTGAAAAATTCATTTTAGGTGATTCCGGCGTAAATGCTTGATTTACTGATGTCGTAAGAAAGTACCTATCGCCGAGCAAAAGTCAGTTCTTGTTCATTGTCACATTTTTACTTTATATTATTTTATGGATACTTAACGGTGACATGATGTGTTTTTCTTCATATCTGTCGTCACCGCAAATTATGAGCTATGCTGGACTATTTCTCAGGCCAACATGTTTGTAATGGGGATCTTTGGAAGCTCAATCACCAGAGCGCAGCACCGAAAAATGCGGTCCACCTGACAAAATGAAAATACACTGATCAACAAGGCGGTGTTAGAAAATAGTGGCTTTGATAGGCTGTGACTTAGATCAATCAAGCGGTGACTATTGTCTGTTGCTAGTATACTTGACGTGTTTCTTCGTTAGTTGATGGTCAGTCTGTTGTCTTTATTGCCGTGATCGTGTTTGACAGAAGTAAATTTCACGTGGGGGAAATATGGGGGCTTTTTTTCTATAATATGTGACGCCCGTGTTCGACTGATTAAGTTTGTAATATTATTTATGAAACCTTATTACCGATGTCAAGAAACATGACACTGAAAACATTACAATGAAATCTTTTAGCGTAGCAATATGTGTTCCCTGTGCCTTTAGAATACGAAAAATGCAGAGAGACAAGGGTAGGTCGTCCGTAGCTGTTAGTAAGCCTTTGTTTGTATTGATTAATTTGTCTTAAAAAAATATTGTTGTATAAATATGACTGTAAAAAATCAGAGCCTCAGTAAAAAATACATTTAAATTAAAGTTCAAATAAAATAACTAAATTAGGTGTTTCTTGCAACACACAGGCAATGTCATCTGTCAGCTAGTTAGCGGTTGAAAAGTCGAGAGCTAAAGGCTGTGGTAAACTTAAATAATGTAGCCCTATAATGATTAAAGCCAATACTAGGCGTTATTACTTATAAATTACATATTACTGTTTATTATATTTCAGGACATTATGCTCGTTACCAAATATACGTTGGAAATTTTAACTACCTGTCATCACGCTCGTTTTCGGTGCAATCCGCGTTTGTTTACTATTTTAAACCCAAATTGCTCTATGCTGCACTCTGGTGAGAAATTTTGACTGAAAGACTCCCATTTTATTTCATGTTGACAAGAATAATCCATTTATATTAATGTTTGAGATCAATCTTTGCGGCAAATATGCTGACCTAGGTTTTAGAAGGCGCTGGTTTGATGTGGTCAGTGGGGCCTGGCCCCTACTCATTCGTGATTCCTACGCGAGGGGGTCGAACCGAGTTGTCTGATTGGAAATCTGTGACTTGATGCTGCCAACGTTGGGCAGATAGGGGGTGACTGGAGTATGATGTAGGAACGTAATAGGAGCAAGGGGCTACGTGTGTGATTCGGGGCATTCAGTGACGACGAAAACGTAGACCTGTACCAGGTGGAACAGTGGAAGAACAAGGGGAGACCCTGAGGGAAGAGAGAGATCGTGGACATGGACTGAGGACTCGTACCGCATCATTAGGTCAGGGTTAGCCACCGTGCAGCCAAAGTAAGTGAACCACAGCTACCCTCAAGTTGTGTAAGCTAGAACCAGTAGACCCGAATAGGCCAGAAACAAATTCGCTATAACTCAGCCACGTAGGATCAATGTGTTATTGCGATGTGCAGGCAAAGCTCGGCGTAGACCAGGCTCGTTGCTCCTAAACCTTCCATGCTTCAATCTATTGCAGCATTATCGGGGGCTCTGAAGGCCAAGCTCGATCTTGATAGCGGCATTACTATTATATACCCATGGAGCCATGTCCCCAGCTCTAGCGTGCCATCACAGCCTTGTGCACGAGCCAATATATACTAGATATAGGTGGCTCGTATGTGTAGTGGTTGTCATCCTTGCTTCTAATGCAGCAGGACTTGAATTCATACCCTGCTTCAGCCAAAGTTTTTCACTTCTCATATGGACTAGACCATCACTTCTTATCTTGAGAATAAGAACACGGTGACATTGGCGCCGTCCTAGCAAAGAAGCACTCAATATATTGAAATTTGTTCTGAATGGCCTTGTTGATTCTGGCATCTGTCCACAGGTGATCGCACTGTACAATTAACTGATTCATGTACTTCAGATTTGAAATATAGATCTTTGATTTGTCATCGCTCACTCGTCGATGGTGGTCGGAGCTTACAGGGTTGATTTAGACGCTTTAAATTACAGTCCCCCACTGAAAATCAGTATTGTTACTGAGTAAGTAGACTCAACAAAAACGTATATATTTATTTCTTCATCTAGATCACCGCTAAAAGCTTCCCAAATACTCCACCGGATCAAGCAGACCTTGCAAAAAGGTTTATTTTGCACGATTTATTAGCGCTACCTAGCGAGAAAGTTGGCGGTGCACAGCGTCATTAAATAAATATTGTTCCGTTATTTTTTTAATCCATCTTTACATTCTAAGAGCTTAGCTGGTATGTCCCGACCCCAGTGACGTGAGAACCACCCTCAGAGCTGCGTCCCAGTACATCTTTGGGTCAGTCGTCTGTATAGACAGGGGGTTCGAGGCTTAGCCGACGGAGTTGGATTGGGGACACGGTAAGTTTTATACAAGTCTAACTATTGTGCATCTCTTTATCCAGGGAGTGGTATCCTTGGAACATCTCGACGTCACCGGCTTTTGAAATAACTCTGTTTGCCCGATGGATTCAAATTATGTCTATTTTCTTCTGTGGACATACATTACTATGTGCATTTATTATATCTATGATCTTGCCAAGGTCGAATTTTAAAATACTCAACAACAAACTCGAAAACATTCGTCCTATTTCAATAAAGAAGATAAAGGCTAGGAAGCTGAAGGAGTCTGTTCGTCTGTCAGAGAACGCGGTTGTGACCATCGAGTGCGAACACAGCGAACAGGTTGATACGCCTCGCCTGGCACTGCGAGGTGGTCAGCTCAGAGCTGCACCAGCTGCCCTCAGTGCAAGCAGGGTTGATAACCTGGCATTGGTGAGCACTCTGTATGAAGCAGGTGATGCTGGCTCTAGCTGTGGAAGAGATGAAATGCCACTAGGGTGTGCACTGCGAGGTGGTCAGCTCAGAGCTGCATCAGCTGCCCTCAGTGCAAGCAGGGTTGATGACTTGGCATTGGTGAGCACTCTGTATGGAGCAGGCGATGTTGGTCGTACCTCTGGAAGAGATCAAATGCCAATAGAGGATGTTTCTCAAGACTGCGATGTTACAGTATTGTCCGAGTTAGAAGGAGTAACTGCTACAGAATTACACCAGGAAATGCAGGATGATCTAGCCAAGGCTATTCATCTCCACGTGAAACTTCTCAGGTAATGTCATGTAGTGTAGTGTGCTGGCTGTGCAATGTGTGTTAAAGTTTGTATAGCATTATCAGGTCAAAATTCTTATTTATTCAATTTTAATTCGATTTTATCATCACGTATACACGAGTACATAAACATGTAAACAATACATCGTTTGGCGTACTACTAAGTCACTAACTAAATGTTTGGACACATTCAGTTACGAATCCTCTATTGAGTGCCAAATGTCACTTATTGCAGGCTTTGCTCAGATCTGTGTTCCAACTGCTTATATTTCTTCACTAACTCCATTCAAAAGTTTTATACACAGGCAAAAGTAACTTTAAGTGCACCTAGATACTTTTTGCGGTCTCAAAACTGCCAATAAATGGTTTGTTTACGTAATTATAATCACTTAGTGAATAATAATGGTAAACGTAGGCTTATATCACTAAGTAAAACACAGGTTTGGTGTTTTAAAACATCAAACCTATAAAACGTTTGCTACACTCAATTCTTAAATTTAATTTATATTGACTGTCAAAGGTCACAAAGTGGCACCATATACTTCAAAGCCATTTTGCTTAGAACTTCGTAAACGGAGTTAGTGACTTTTGGTTCTACGCCCGCGATATATAAGTACATACAATAGAAACTATTATTTTTATAAATTTTCATCAATGTGTTTGATGTTTCCAGATACATGTGTCTGTGGGCGGATGTTAGTAACATTACATTAATGGTGTTGCTTCTAGTGAATACTTTGTTGTTGGGGGTAACAGCTTTGTATGTCACCAAGGTACGTACACTAGTGATATAGAAACGGGGTGGGACAGAGGGCGTTATTGCATCAACCTCTCTCTTCACAGGCTACATTTACATGACTGGACCATTTTAAGTAAATATGTGAAGATAATGTCTTTACATTTTATTCATAATAAACACCGTTATATGATTTTGAATATTTAGAACGTGTTCAAACTGCTGTTTATAAAATCCGTAGAGACCTTTTTTTGGTCAAACATTCTTGGGATAATATATGTTACAATTTAGTCACACATATTTTGTTATAATAGAATCTTATTTTGGTTCATTTACTCACAGAATGTTTTGTCCGGGTAAATCTTACTTCGGGCTATTTACATTTAGCATGTTTTGTCCTGACAGGACCTTATTTTGGTTCATTTTATCACAGCTTGTTTTGTCCGAATATCATCTTATTGTGCTCTATTTACTCACGGAATGTTTTGTAGGGTAGAATCACATTTTTAACTATTAACTCACGGCATGTTTTGTCCGGGTAAAATCTTACTTTGGTCTATTTACTCACAGCCTGGCGAAAAGAGTGGATTCAACATCAGCATGGTAGTGGACTGCACCATTCTGTTATCTCTTGGCTACCTTATTATCAACAACTCGATACAACTCGTCTCGGACCAGGTGAGTAGAAATCACCACAATTGAGTAACATACAAACTAAGGTTGACATGGACAGTCAAAATCTCAGGTTCAAGGCTGACTTCTTGAGTCACTACTTGAAGCTCAACTTAATTTCCATAATTATGAAAATAACAACTGCAAGTCAGACTTTGTTTAAATCATTTGTGTGCCATTTTTTTTTTTTTTTTATATGTTGACAAAACGTTATAAATAAAATAATTGTACCAGTACCACAAGGACCAAGGAGATATTTGAGGGATAACCTTCCCATAGCATTCTACACTCGGAAAACGCTCTGTGTGACGCGTTGACAAGCTTTCGCGTACATATCTACAAACTTTCTGTAGAAGAGTTGTCAAAGTTAATATAAACAACAATAACCAACAATATAAGCGCATTGCACTTTTTTTCTGATTTTCATAGCTATTATACTTTCCGACATTGTTGAATGCTGTGCAACGTGCGTTGTTAAGATTTTTCGTTGTCATTTTGTTGAGTGTTTTGGCCACTGTCCGCTACCGTTACTAACACCTATTGAAAGCTATAGAAACTTAATTTCTGCCTTTAATACGTATCAGATTTCGTTAAAATTAGTTTATTTTTAGCCAGACAAAAATGTACTATACATAAGAAACCTCTTATGTGTCGGTTAGTGGTTTAAAAAAAAATATTTTTGAATATCTTTTGTGTTACTGTGTTAGTACTTATCAGATCGCCAAAACCTAAAAGTACTCGTTACCAGAGAAATGTTTATAAAAAATATGGCTATCTTCAATTTTGCCGCCATTTTTTTTTCGGAAAAATATTTAACAGTTACTACGTTTAGTGTTTGCTTCAAAATTGATGAAGAGTACAACCGACCAGGTCAAAAAAATGAATTAATGGTAACCACTTACCCCCAAAAAATTATTGTCGGTATCCGAATTGCAATCAAAAACCGGAAATGGGGAAAGAGTTTAATACATGCTTCTTATTGCGTTGTTCACCTAACGGTTTAGCGTGAGAAACGTCATACTTACTAGATGCAATAGTTTACCATTAAAAATCGCTAAAACGCTCTTTCGGGCTGGGCTCTTTAGAGCAGATAAAGGAATACAGAGGTCAAAACGCATTAGCCCGAGGGCTGGGGCGGTTTTAAGAATTAGTGTTGGCATAGATGGGATTAGAATCTGCTACAATAGAGTCATTGTGAAAACGAGAAGAAAACTAAATTAGTGCTCAGTAGGAGCGATAGGGGGAGCCGTCTTGGACTAGGGCTGAACCATGAAACGGTACAATTGTGATCCCAATTACAAATACGATGTCAACTATTGTGGTTAGGTGTATTATACATTTATTTATCCAGCACGACGCTGTCTGCGTATCGATGTACAACAGCGACTGGACCGGAGCCTCGCCGAGCTTCAAGAAGTCCATGCTCGTCATCATGAGTCGAGCCAACGTCCCTCTGGAGGTCAAACCCACGGGGCTCGACCCTCTTTCACGCAGGAACTTCGCTCAGGTCAGTGCCTTCATCAGAAGTGGGATCATCGTTAGGGTGCGCACGCAGTGATAGCTGGTTACCTGCGCTGGTTCGCTGCCATGTTGTTCTCCCGCGCCGGTTACCAGTAAGCGGTTTACCAGCTTTCTCTGTGCGCGAACCCTTACAATGATTGTACAGGAACCTCCTATTGACAGCACTTTGAGTGTTCTGGCCACTTGATTTGAATCTTAAATATTTCAAGAACATCTAAGTGCACGTTTTTCAATTGCTTTGTTGAAATATAAGTTATTCTTTACTCCATATAGGGTGTATTCACGTAATGCGCATTGCGGGCATACCGGAGGCCAGAGTGGCAGATGATGGGATGGTTTGCTAATATTAGTTCAAGGCAACAAAAATAAACTCTTTTATCTCGACTTCTGTTTTAGTCGTTTACTATGGCATACAATACTCATTTTCGTAAACCTTATCAGGGGATAAACGTGTTCAAACTGTCCTATTTCCCAGTAAACATATTCGACTTGTATGGACAGCTATAATGTCAAATGATAGATATTATATAATACCTGTCAAAACCTCTATAATTTCTGATTAAGCTAGGTATCTTTATAAAAAACACCTAAAAACTGTATATTTTATGTTATTGTCAACGATTGTGTATAAGGAGATTTTAAATGTAAAAGAAAAATTATGTGTATAACAAATAATGACATTCTTAGGCCTACTAATGGATTAATATTTTTAATACTCGTACCAAATTATTATCTTGCTTCATTTCTTTTTATCTTCACATAAATGCCCCGCCACAAGATTGTTTTCTTACTGGGGCATTCAAACTATTGTCTATAACATGTACATGTGTAACCATTATGAAATAAATCTGAATCTGAAAATCTGAAATGTTTGACCATGAAATATTACAAAAGGTAGTCATCAACATGCGCGTTGTATGTCACATGAATACTACCTATTGTCTGTATACGATAAAATGCGCGTTTGAGGAGATACTTACAAGCTACACTCGCTGATGCTGTGTTCTGTTGTAGGTGATGAATTCTGCTTACAATATGGTGAACACACTAAGCACGATAGTACAGTGACTCGACACTACGAGGTTTCAACACTGCGGTTGCCACTGTTCAGTTCTGGCAATAGGACTCTTACTCAGAATCAAGTTTAGATGTTCACGGTGGGGTAGACTTTATGAATAGTGCTTACAATATAGTGAACACTCAACACGATGGTAAAGTGACTCGACACTACGAGCTTTTAACTTTTAACACGGCGGATGCCGCTGTTCAGTTCGGGCAATAAGACTAAGATAAGACTAAGACTCAATCAAGTTCAAGAGCCGGACAGGTCTAAAGTCTACTATACCATATGTGCTATTACAATTCAGAGTAAGGCCTACGACAAAGCCAAATTGATAGCTACTTTCGTGAAAATCACAGTGAACTTGAAATGTTGAAAGGCTGTGTTTTTAATTCTAATGGTTCTATTTCCTAATTACTCTTCAATTTTAGAACATGCATATACGTGCATTATGTCTTAAGTAAACAATATCTAGTGATATTCACACTTTGAAGAAGTCAATGCGTATCGCCATTGTCTTTGAAGAAAGAGAAGATCCACTCAGATTGGACCTCAAATTTGGTCTGAAGTTTTTGTTTCATCATTAGGATTTCTGAGCAACGTCGATTCGAAGGTTTGTCCAGGTCCGTATCAGCCAATGACACAGTCGAGTTATGTATGTGATTTGTGTATGGTTGCTGTTGAGTTGGTTCTTCTTATGGAAAGTAGCATCTAATAAAATAGCAACAAATCCTGTACTTAACTTGACACTACTCTGCATACGGCCCAAGTGTCCTAAGGTTAGACTAAGTACAGCCGAAGTTCAGAACTCTTGTAAATCCCGGCCCAGATGTTAAATGTAGAGTGTACTATATCAATAGTGCTGACAAGATGACGAAGGTACTCCTAACTGTGAACCAACTTTTACTTTATACGCGTGTATTGTTTTTAATATGTTATTTTCTCTAAAATAAATTCCAATTATTAATAGTAATAGGTCTACTCATTCATAATACATGTTAAACTTAAGTAAATAACAAAAAAAAGACTCCTAGAGCCAACAAAACCAAGACTTCGCTTTTGTGTGTGGGAGCTGTTAGAATTACAATAAAACACATAATATGTATAGACCGTCAGAAAAACGTGGAACACGCACTTATAATCAGCAAAATAATGTATGAAACATAAAAAAAAACGGAACATGTGATTACATTAAGCAATATAAAACATAGAATGGAACTATACTTGAATTTTCTAATGAAGTGAGCTTTATAATACAACAATACAAAATAAACAAAATCAATACAAAAATCAATACAAAAACAGAGTTAACATTTGAAAGTAATAACAAATTATAATAATGTATTTACATAATTATATAAATTTTACAAAATTGAAATATATGTGCTGTGCCTTGTGAAGCAATGTTAGTAAATGTGAACGTGTAAATACATGAAGTGCACCATAAGTCACCATATAAACTTGTGATGTATTTAATATGTTATAATAATGTTATATATGTGCTATGCCTTGTGAAGCAATATAAGTAAATGGGAACGTGTTAATACATGTTGTGCACCATAAGTCACCATATAAACTTGTGTTGTTTTTAATATGTTATGATAATGTTATATATGTGCTATGCCTTGTGAAGCAATATAAGTAAATGGGGACGTGTTAATACATGTAGTGTACTATTAGTCACCATAAAAACTTGTGATGTATTTAATATGTTATAATAATGTTATATATGTGATGTGCCTTGTGAAGCAATATAAGTAAATGGGGACGTGTTAATACATGTAGTGTACTATTAGTCACCATAAAAACTTGTGATGTATTTAATATGTTATAATAATGTTATATATGTGCTGTGCCTTGTGAAGCAATATAAGTAAATGGGGACGTGTTAATACATATAGTGCACCATAAGTCACCATATAAACGTGTGATGTTTTTAATATATTATAATAATGTTATATATGTGCTGTGCCTTGTGAAGCAATATTAGTAAATGTGAACCTGTTAATACATGTAGTGCACCATAAGTCACCATATAAACTTGTGTTGTTTTTAATATATATTATAATAATGTTATTTATGTGCTGTACCTTGTGAAGCAATATTAGTAAATGTGAACCTGTTAATACATGTTGTGCACCATAAGTCACCATATAAACTTGTGATGTATTTAATATGTTATAATAATGTTATATATGTGCTATGCCTTGTGAAGCAATATAAGTAAATGGGAACGTGTTAAAACATGAAAGGGTACCATTAGTCACCATATAAACTTGTGATGTATTTAATATGTTATTATAATGTTATATATGTGCTGTGCCTTGTGAAACATTGTAAGTAAATGTGAATGTGTTAATACATGTTGTGCACTATTAGTCACCATATGAACTAGTAATGTTTTTAATATGTTATTATAATGTTATATATGTGATGTGCCTTGTGAAGCAATATTAGTAAATGTGAACGTGTTCATACATGTTGTGCACTATTAGTCACCATATGAACTAGTAATGTTTTTAATATGTTATAATAATGTAATATATGTGCTGTGCCTTGTGAAGCAATATTAGTAAATGTGAACGTGTTCATACATGTTGTGCACTATTAGTCACCATATGAACTAGTAATGTTTTTAATATGTTATAATAATGTTATATATGTGCTGTGCCTTGTGAAGCAATATTAGTAAATGTGAACGTGTTCATACATGTTGTGCACTATTAGTCACCATATGAACTAGTAATGTTTTTAATATGTTATAATAATGTTATATATGTGATGTGCCTTGTGAAGCAATATTAGTAAATGTGAACGTGTTCATACATGTTGTGCACTATTAGTCACCATATGAACTAGTAATGTTTTTAATATGTTATTATAATGTTATATATGTGCTGTGCCTTGTGAAGCAATATTAGTAAATGTGAACGTGTCAATACATGTAGTGCACCATTAGTCACCATATGAACTAGTAATGTTTTTAATATGTTATTATAATGTTATATATGTGCTGTGCCTTGTGAAGCAATATTAGTAAATGTGAACGTGTTCATACATGTTGTGCACCATAAGTCACCATATGAACTAGTGATGTTTTTAATATGTTATAATAATGTTATATATGTGATGTGCCTTGTGAAGCACTGTAAGTAAAAGTGAACGTGTTAATACTTATAGTGCTCTTTTATTTTCCATATAAATTTGTTATGTTTTTAATATGTTATAATATGTTATAATATGTTATATATGTGGTGTGCTTTGTGAAACATTGTAGCATTATAGACAAGTAGGCTAAGGACGCCAACCCATACTTGAAGTAAATGGACTAGCTCAAGTCAGCAGAATGAATTTATTAATTAAGGTAACCAAAAAGGTGAAATTTAAATCCAGAAATTTGAAAGAAGGGTGACCTTTAGGAACTAAGGTAAAATTCAACTCATCATATTAAGTTAAATACACTCGTGTATTGTACAGAAAAAAAGACATAATGAACAGATGAAAATTACTAAAATGTTGAATGACGTTAATTTTCGGGAGCTCTTTTTGTTACGTAAGTTTTTAGGCCATTAAAATTATTGAGGTGAATTTACGTGCACACGCAATTAAAACGTTACGGTTTATTGATGATGATGTTGACATTGACAGTTGACGACTGACAGTTGATTATTGACGATTGACGACTAGTAGTCCCGGAACAATGAAGCATCCCTTATTGTAGTTCGGTACTTGGTACTTGATTCGGAGATATGTAGAATCACGATCAGGTTAAGTAGTTGTAGTTATAGCAGATAAATGTTCTCGGAAAGGGAGGCCTAGGTCTCGCCGATGGGTGTAGTAGACCCAGCCATACCCTTGGTTTGCTGAGGAACTGCAGACGATCACCTCTGCTGTGGTTGAGGATGGAGAACTGCTGCTTGACGACCGTCGTGCCACGCCAGACGTCAACATGGCGTCGAATTCTCGTTTGGCGATGCGTAGGCGATCCGGTGCGAGCCGTCGTGGCTTGCACGATGCTGGGTGGCCAGGCGTAGTATGGATGTGATGAACAGTCGAATGTTTCACAACCTGCTGCGTGCCGGCAGGACGCGTGATGTCTGGAAAATCCGCAGTGTGATAGCGAGAACCGTCGCAGACTGCCTTGACGTGTTCCTGTGTGTCGTTCGACGAGCGGCCAGCGATGCGATGACACATGACGTGACGCTGTCGACGAGTCGTCTTGCTCGAGCATCCACGAGCAGGCCGTAGTAAGATAGGAAGTCTACTCCGATAATCGGTTTCGATACGTCGGCTATCACAAATTTCCAAACGAAATCACGACTGAGGCCAAGGTCGAGGTAAAGGGTGATTGCCGAACCGATTGACCGAGTGAAACCTGCATTTATCCTCGCCGACGAGACTGTAGTCACTCAACTACAAGCAACGCTCTCCCCACTCATCCTCAAACCGAATACAGGAGCAAGCTCATCAAGAGTACCCATGACGACTACATCCAGAACCAACGTCAACCTCCAACCAGTGTTACGCGATGTTCAACGTCCCGCCCTACCCACGGTTACACGAGCAGGACGTCAGATACACGCGCTATCGCGATTCGGCATTTGAATTTCGTTCACTTCGTTAAAACTCGTAAACTGGAAGAGTGTTCCTGTGGGGGATTCCACAGCCTTCTGGCTGACTCGGCGACTTGTCTGACAGAACGCCTGCTAAAGCTTTTTGGTTCTTCATAGCCTTCCTGGATCCTGCTATCTTTTATCGACAACAATGTTTTTTTTGATCATGGTAGAGTTTCATCTGGCTGGACTGGAGAGGTGGACAAGGCCATAAACTACTACTTCGTCTTAACATGTAATTAATAAATAACATCGATACATTACATTTCTCTTTTCTCTTACTTGCAAGCACTACAAAATAAACCTTACTTTTAATAAACACTACTAATCGTAATGAAACATGTCTCTCGTTTCTACTACAATTTGGCTTCAACTGTTTTTCCATGGTCAAATACTCAAACATAGCACCAATATGGCCGCCAAGCACATCGTAGTTTGTTTCCTTCAAGTTATCAATAACCACAAGACTCCTCAAGCTCTGTCAAGTCTGCAACATATTACGATTGTCGATATTACTGTTGTCAGGGAAAAACACATTTATTTTACACAAGTCATTCTATAGAGTCTACACTATAATTATTATCTTTTATCTCAACAAAATTATCTTGATTATTTATTGTATCTTTTATCTTATATAAATAACTTTTCGGAGTATCTTTATCTAGATACAAAATAAATTACCTAGACACAACCTTGAAATTAGGTGATACATTATTGTGAGTTATAGCGTTGGCGATGAAAATAATGGTTGGATTCATTTTTGGAAGAACTATAGCGACGGGGGAGGGTTGGTGATTGATTGATTATTGGGGCTTAACGTCTCATATTTATGCAACGATGGCTAATCGAGACGATGAGCGGGTGATGATGAAGATGAGAAAGATGATAATGAAGAATAAAGCCACATCCGAATCAGATCCATTGTACGTCGCGTGAGTTGTCATACGGGAGTCCAGCAAGGGAGGGCAGGGCCAAGTGGGAGGAGAAATATTCAATGGGACAGTGGGGGAGAAAGGGGATTGGGGTGTGGACTGCACTTCGTCTGACTTCTCCTCCTCTACCAGTCCGGCTAGGGTGGCCCTACCGGAAGCATATGCTTCCGCCGGCATAGCTCTCGGGATCAACAAAGCACGCAAACCTGCCCACCACGATAAGGTGGCAGTCCCTGGGCAGGGGGAAGGTTGGTGAGCAGTGTGAGATACGAGGGTTTATCGAGAATATTCGCCAACAACAGCTACGGAGGATATGTATTTATTTAGTTAAATATATCGCGGTTCCTTACCGAAGTCTTCATTCATTCTTTGAGTAATGGTTATGTATGACTCGATTGACCGGATCCCAGTGATAGGAAGATCGCCGGGCTAACCCCGATAACATCGTTCAGAGACTGGCGTCAAGAGGCCGAGTCGACGGAGTTAAATAAGGGTCAATTTATGATATATTAATGGGGCTTAACGTCTCATATTTTCGCAACTATGGCCAATCGAGACGATGATCGGGTGATAATGAAGATGAGAGAGATGGTGATGAAGAATAAATAAAGCCACATCCGAATCAGATCCATTGTACGTCGCGTGGGTCGTCATACGGGAGTTCAGCAATGGAGGGCAGGGTCAAGTGGGAGGAGAGATCTTCAGTGGGACAGTGGGGGGGGGGGGGCAGGGTCTCCTTTTGTCGCCTCTTACGACTAGCAGAGTCACTCTGGGCCTATTCTACCCCGGGCCGAGACGGGTCAAGGTAGTTGCTAATTACATCACATGAATCGGGTATATCGAGTCATACATAGCCATTACTCATAGAATGAATGAAGACTATACTCATCAATCAATAGAGGAACCGCGATATATTCAACTAAATATATATCCTCCGTAGCTGTTGCTGGCGAATCTTTTCGATAAACCCTCCTATCTCTGCTCGCCAAACTTCCCCCGCCGCTCAAGTTTTTAGAAAAGTGAATCCATCCATTGATTTCACCGCCAACGCTATATCTGACCATATTATTTATTTTAGACCTTTGTTTAAATTCACTGGTACAATTTACCCGTTACTTCTGCATAAGTTACGATCTTACTACGAACTGGCTTAGTGTAACGAGTCAAGCATAGCCCAAGTATTAGTTTACAGGAAAATTTTAATGAAATGAGAGTAACATTTTTAACGTGTACCGAAATAGAAAGTTACTCTAACGGGCACGAGGGCCGAGGCTGCAAGAAACGGGTATATAAAATAAATAAATCAATATTAAGAGTCTACCTACTTAGTCACATAACTCACAAAACTTTCAGTGGGGGAATTTAATTTAAAGCTTCTAAACCAACCCTATGGGTTCCAAATACACCATCGACGAGTAAGCGATTACCAATCAAAGATCAACATTTCAAATACAAAACACATGAATCAGTGAATGGACAATGCAAACACCAGCTGACAAATGCCAGAATCAACAAGGTGACTTAAAAAAATCATCCAATTTATTGAGTGCTTCGTTGCTAGGACGGCCCCAAAGTCACCGTTTATTATAAATCAAGTAGTGATTAATTGAATCAATATAAGAGATTAAAAAACTTCTGTCTCGAGAAGGAATCAAACCTAGGACCTACAGACTTTTGCCTGTAACGAGACTTGAACCAAAGATCTAACACCCTAACGAATCTTTTCCAAGAATAGGGAGGGATAGACACGCTGTCACGCTACAGTTTTTAGAGCAGCTGTTTTTCTGTTAAAATAAACCCATAATGCGAACTTTCCCCTCTCATTTATTTTACGTAAGCGTATGTTCCTTCTAATTTGATACTAAGTATTCTCTTTGTTCCTTGAAAATTATATTGACGATGTTAAAAAACTACCACGTATCTCAATCGTGCGAGTTATAAAGTGATATTAAGTTTTCATATTACATATGTATGAATTTTTTACGAATTCAGAATGTGTTTGGAAAGTACGTTCCATGACGCAAGGAATCCTTGAACTTCGAGAACGTAGCAACCGAGTGTTGGTAGCAACCATAAGAGGTCACGTCACAGCACAGACAGGACGATATTACGTTGTGTCCGTGTTAACAATATCACATACATTTCACTGCCATGGACACTCTTTAGGACGGTCATGACGTCGATTGAAGCTCCGATGTCTGTGGACCAGAATGTCGAAGGTCAGGTGTTTGATCACTTCAGGATGCTGTTGTACTGGCAAGGTGAGTGAGCTAACATAGTTTTATAATAGTAATTTATGTATTTATTTATTTGTTATTTGTAAGAAGAAGCACATACTACTAAAATTGCTTCATATCCACAAAGCCTTATAGAAGACTTGTCTGTGGGTAAGACAAAAAAAACGTATAATACTTCTTGGTAATGTGCAATTAACATAACTAACGAAAAAAGTTCCATTTCACAAAAGGACACAGATTAATTCATAATACCAAAACGTAACATAACCAACACTGGAACATCCAACACAATACATATCTTCTGCATGTAAATGATATAATAGAGAAAGAACATACAGGCAATCACAATTGGCAATAACCAGGCTAAATCATATATATAAAACAATAAGTACCTATATGCATAGAAGTGGTAACAAATGCATTTTAATTTATGTTTCTATGGCTAATAAAACAGGACAACGACTATGACAAGAACAAGAACAGTCTGTCATCGTTGATCTTTGCTTGCAGGTTTCTGGCAGGATGAAACCGAGCCCGGCCTCGAGTTGTACCTCAAGTACTTCAGCCCCCGGTTTGCTCACCTGCTCGTCAAGCATCGCTTCCTCCGTCTGGCCCTGCGATTATTCCGGCGATTCAACCCTTGGTTCTTGTTAGTTATGTCAGCCACAAATGTGTTCCTTTTATTCCCGATTGCCATGTACTTGTGCAAAAATGACACTGTCGAAGTTGTTGCAATTTTTCCACCATCATCCTAGACGCAATGCCTTTAACGGTTGGATGCACAGTGTTCTTTAGGCCTGAAGCGATAAATAGTCTCTATGCACAGATGGATGTGATGCTAGAGCCAGGACAGTTGGACAACAAGGAGCAAAGGGAAATACCACACAACGCGTACATTTGTACAAAATTAGTAAAGTACTTCCAACTACCGGCAATGGCAGCAATTTCCATCGGATTGACTCTTTTTTTTCTGTTCGATTTTATTACCAGAAAGAAGATTCCCTGTCAGGTAGGTCAAAAATGCATTTAAGGTGATACCGGCGTAAATGCTGGAATTAATGGTGTCGTATGTACATATTTTCGAGCAAAAGTTAAATCTTGTACATTATCACATTTAATTGTGTATCATTTTATGGGTTCTTGGTGACATGATGTGTTTTTCTTCAAATCTGTCGTAACCGCGAGTTATGAGCTATCCTGGACTATTTCTCAAGCCAACATGTTTGTATTTTCATTGTGTAAGCTAGGGCCAGGAGACCAACATTAAGGAGTCGTACCGCATCACGGGCTCAGATTTAGCCACCGGGAAGCCAAAGTAAGGGTACTACAGCTGCCTCAGTTTGTGTAAACTAGGGCCAGAAGACCAAGATTAAGAAGCCGATCCACATAACGGGCTCAGATTTAGCCACGGGGAAGCCAAGGTAAGGGTACTACAGCTACCCTCAGGTTGTGTAAGCTAGAACCAGTAGACCAGGACTAAGGAGCCGAACCCCATAACAGGCTCAGATTTAGCCTCGGGAAGCCAAGGTAAGTGTACTACAGCTACCCTCAGGTTGTGTAAGCTAGAACCAGTAGACCAGGACTAAGGAGCCGAACCCCATAACAGGCTCAGATTTAGCCTCGGGAAGCCAAGGTAAGTGTACTACAGCTACCCTCAGGTTGTGTAAGCTAGAACCAGTAGACCAGGACTAAGGAGCCGAACCCCATAACAGGCTCAGATTTAGCCTCGGGAAGCCAAGGTAAGTGTACTACAGCTACCCTCAGGTTGTGTAAGCTAGAACCAGTAGACCAGGACTAAGGAGCCGAACCCCATAACAGGCTCAGATTTAGCCTCGGGAAGCCAAGGTAAGGGTACTACAGCTTGTAATGTTTCCATCGTAACGGATCACGGGATAGGAAGGAGTAATATTAAGTACACTGATTAAAAGATAACAACCGCAATAGCAACCGTAGTTACATTAGTTGCCGCCGTAGCTGGCAATAGACGGGTGTTTCCTCCGCGAGGGCTCCACGTCCACTGGTCAAGCCCACCGCTTCACCACCATCTCACCCCCTCCAACTACCGTCACAGGACGTGTAGGGGGGAACGTCACAAATATCCCCCCCAGATTTTATTTTCATCGCTAGAACAGTGAATATAATAAGATGACACTTGAATAAATTTCTTGTGGAAACAACTACAAATAAAAGCCGCACATATAAGTATAATATAACATAACATCTCAATACAAAACAAGCTTCGACAAACACCATGTCGATGTAAAATACAAGAAAATTAGTTTATAAACACACACACAAGCTATGAATAGCACAATCGGCACTGTATCAAAATGTCGAAAGTGCAAAATCTCGAAAGTGCAAAACACCGAAAATTCGTTAAATTGCACTTTCGTTAATCTACACTTTCGTGAAAATGCACTTTCGAAAAATTACACTTTCGGTAGTTTGTACTTTCGTGATACTGCACATTCGAGAAATACGACATTCGTGAAAAAGCACTTTCGGTATATTGCACATTCGACGAATTGCTCTTTCGGTGATTTAGACATTCGGTGGTTTACACTTTCGTGAAATTGAACATTCGTGACATTGAACTTTCGTGGATTCGGCCATTCGTAGTTTTGCACTTTCGTTAAATTGGACATTCGAAGCTTTACACTTTCGTAAAATTACACCTTCAACATTTTACACTTTCGTAATTTTGCACTTTCGAGATTTTAACCGTCACGCTTTGAAATTCAGGGCGTTTTACAAGGTTTCGTCTGATTGGATCGTTGAGGGGGTTGGGCACGCCTTCTTTAAGTCCCTGCATATTCACATAGACCTTTGCTATCAAGGAACAGAATGGGCAAGAAGAATGCCGAGGCAGCATGTGCCATGGCCGTGCTATCTATTGAAAAAGAAGACTGCACCTGCTAGCTAATACTTGACGGCCCCCCGCTGCCGTTGGATGCAAAAAATGTGACTGGATCAAAACAGAATTTTCCAAATATATAGAGTTTGTTTGCGGGTATATTTTCTAATTAAGCAATTCCACACGAAATACTAACGGTAACTTTGAAGTAGGTATATACATCAACACGTTAATTTATATATCATGTGTATGTCACACGTCTATATATATATATTATATATATGTTTGTAAAATTAAAAATATATCGGGTTATTACGCCACGTCGGTCACACTCACCTAAAATATATATATGTATATATAAAAAAATAGTCGAACACGAGCGTAACCAGTGTTCTGTGGTTCAGAATGGAGGGGAGGAATAAATATTATCTGATGTGGGACGGGTGTTCTTCCTCAATAATAACAGGGTTTTGCAGCCGCTATTAACATAAGACGCAAGTTTTAAATAAATAAATAAAATAAATAAATTCACATTTAGAGTCTACCCACTCAGTAATTAAACTGATTTGCAGTGGGGGACTTTAATTGAAAGTGACTGAACCAACCCTGTAGGCTTCGAACACCATCGACGAGTGAGCGATAACCAATCAAAGATCGATATTTCAAATACGAAACATATGAATCAGTGATTGGACAGTGCAAACACCTGCGGACAAATGCCAGAATCAACAAGGCCGATTCAGAACAACTTTGAATTTATTGAGTGCTTCGTTGCTAGGACGGCTCCAAAGTCACCGTTTACTTATTCCTTAGCCAAGAAGTAATGGAATTAAATCCACATTAGAAGTTAAAAAACTTCTGCCTGAAGCGGGATTTGAACCCGGGACCTTCTGCATTGGAAGCAGGGATGCTAACCACTGGGCCAACGAGCCACCTAAAAAGGTGACCTTTATAATTTCTTGGGGGGGGGGGGGGGGGGGTCGAGCACTTTGATCCCTCCCTCACTACGCCCCTGCAGTTTTAATTAACATCTAGGATTGCACCAACACCGGAGGCACATTCCAATAATTTTCAGCATTGATCTAGATAGAATGATTAATCCTATTCTTCAAGTGCGGATGGAAGGTTTAGGGTTCGATTCCCCGTTTGATCTAGCGTTTTCAAACCTTTGGTTATGATATACTTATCAACCTTATATACATGAATACGATTAATTTAGAGCCGCGTCATTGTAAAGAGATAGGATAGGTATTTAAGTGTAGTTGATCGGTTATTTGGACTTAATAAACACTCATGTATATTTTAGTAAATCAAAACGTATTTGTTCAATAACTATAGTTTCCAACTTCAAACGATATTGATTGTAGACCTACTGAAACAAAACGCCCGTTAGTTTGAAAATTGTATACATTCGTTAAAATTTGCTTATCAATTATGTTTATTAAAAATAACAACTATTCTAATCTTTTCAAACTAAAAATTGATTTTTATACAGTTCTTAATCCTTATGAAACCACAAGCCGCATAGTTTTCACTTAGAAAACATAATGTTGCGCGCTTTTTAGTTTTTAATATGCATCCATGCATGTAGTAAACCGAGTAAGACGTGTTTGTTCAATAACTAGCCTCTCACTTGTACTATAATGATTGGGCAATAGCCATGCACACATGTATCTGACATTCAATAAATGAATAGGGCGGCACAAACGAACATTTTAAGGCACAAACCAGCACAAACGATTTACTTTAGCCTTCTTGTTAGTTGAAATTCAATGAACGGGGTGCTGGCATTTAGTTAGCCCCGAACCAACAAAAATTTATTTGTAACACGAGTTAATAAAGAAAAAAGTGGAAAGAGATCGATCAAGTACAGACTAGCTGTCATGTGGAATAACCTCCCATCAAAACTGAAATTACTTAAAAACAAAATACAATTCAAAAAAGATTTATCTAAGTTAACTTTACAGTATTAGGAATGAATATTGAAGATGAAGCTGCTGAACGTGTTACAGTATAGTAGAGTGAGAAATATACGGTAGTATAGCCTAGCCCTAGCATGTTATTTTAGTGGGTCTTTATCATCTTATTCTATTATTTTATAACTATTAACAAATTGTATTCAATAATTCTAAACATGTTGTATGGTTTGTATGTTTGTTTGCATAATATTAGGTATTATGTTCCTATATTGAAATGTGTATTATTTGATATTGTACTTTAGCATAGTTTTTAGATAATAGTTATATATTTAGCTTAGTCATAGTAGGGCATTATATAACTATTACATTTTGTAACTATTAACAAATTGTATTCAATAATTCTAAACATGTTGTATGTTTTGTATGTTTGTTTGCATAATATTAGGTATTATGTTCCTATATTGAAATGTGTATTATTTGATATTGTACTTTAGCATAGTTTTTAGATAATAGTTATATATTTAGCTTAGTCATAGTAGGGCATCAAGCATTTTTACCTGTAAATGGTAAAAATAATATCATACAAATTGTAATGCTTTATAGAAACCCTTAAATAAATAAAAAAAAAAAAAAAAAAATAAATAAATAAATAAATAAATATCCCCTTACTAGAGTCCTTAATTAAGTGTACTTAGAGGGCAGCAGAAACGAAACGTTTTGCGGCACAAACCAGCACAAACGCAGCACAAACGATTTACACTATGTTCTTAGTTGAAATTCAAGGGGAATTCTGTGGGGTTGGCATTTAGGCCCGGTATTGTGACTACGAATTTGGGGACTATGAAATGTTACCCCATGGTTGTACTTGTATACCCCTGACGCAACTCCTTTGTCGCTAAATCCATGAATACGTCTTCAGGCAACCCGCTTTCACCCTATAAAATTACGCTTTTGACAGGATGAGCTGTTAAAATGCTATTCATGTTTGATAACAATGAGACCATGTGTCAGTTTCTTCTGAGGCCGGTCAGTGAGTTTTCAATCATCTAAGTTTATTGCAGCAATAATCTGTAGCACGTAGTAAAAGTGATAAATGCAGATATTGGTTTTGTTTTTTGTACCTCGTCGAGTCCAATTCAGTCTTAAACGGGAAGTGCTTTTGTACGAATAGTGTAGAAATTTTTGTGAATAGAGATAAATATCCTGATAAATATTTAACTTATAGTACGACGCCCGGGGATTCGAACACACGCCCCTTCTACATGGCATATACGCTTTTAGGACCAGCGCCCCAAATACGCGAACGGTTTTCAGAAATCAAGACTGGCGACTGGAGATTCCAATGCCCCGCCCCCCTCGCCACCAGCGCAACAAATTGCAATAACGCTATTTGAGACGATGAGTGGTCATAGATGAAAATAAAGGAGAATTACAAATAACATGTACTTTGCTTTGAGGATTTGAACCCACGCCCTTTGGTAGCATATGCTTAGGATCTGCACCCAACCACGTGAAGAGAATAATTGTTGTTGTTGAAATCATGTAATACTTACTAATAGCAATGCTGCTTTGCGCAATGCGCGATTGAATATAGGAACGTAAAGAAATGTAGATAAACGTAATGCACGACGAGAACACCCTTTGCTGGCATCGGTTGATTGATTAATGGGGCTTAACGTCTCATATTTATGCAACGATGGCTAATCGAGACGATGAGCGGGTGATAATGAAGATGAGAAAGATGATAATGAAGAATAAAGCCACATCCGTATCAGATCCATTGTACGTCGCGTGAGTCGTCATACGGGAGTCCAGCAAGGGAGGGCAGGGCCAAGTGGGAGGACATTGACGGCTATCCCAATCAATCCATTATCTGTGCCTCAACCATTTCCAGAATTTGTATTCCAGTCAGAATTGCCGGTACTGGGATGCGAACCGGCTACCTCCCGAAGTAGAGCCTTGTGGGCTAGAACTAAGCCAGTGTTTCTCAAACTTTTGTCACCAAGACTCACTTTTTATAACCTTAGTGCAGTCCTGACGCTAGCTCACCAATTTTTCATCGCGAAACATTAATTAAACATTTAGCCAAGTAATTATAGACATAATGTGTATGTTGTACGTTCGCATCATAGACACTAGAGCGTCGTTTGGTCTGGGGGCTATTCATTGTGAAATGTAATACGCAACGAAATGCCAGTGAAAACTGTTTAGTGCAACTAAACCCCTCATTGATAAGACGAGAATAAATACTACCGAGGCGCTTCACTGATATTTTCTTAGCGCCTCACAGTTTGAGAAACACTCCACTATGCCATTTAATTATGTTTCACTCTGCTTTATAACGCAGAAGAAGAATGAAAGGAAATTATATTGTTAGTTTTCTTCCTCCTTCATACGTCGGGATTATGACAATGAACGAACCGAATCGAGCCCATAAACATTCCTCGAAATAAATCGTGACAGGTTTACAAGCACATAGTTGGTGGAACCACTTTTCGTCTCTCGCGCCTAAAAAACGGTATTCAGTCCAAGGGGCAAGGGGTTTACAATATTGTTAGTAAAAATGACACGGCAAACTATATAACACGCAAAATTCTACAAATGTGTTATTATCTCCTTTTAGCAGTACTTTAAACTTTAAAGGCGGCCAACTAATTATGAATCTTTATTATGATTACACTTATATCATGCCCTGCTTTTGGAGCCATATTGAAGTAGGCCTACAAATTTTCGGCTTCAGCTGTTCTGTAAATGAAAATACGGTCTTGGCCATGAAGCAAAAATATTTTAAAACTAAGGAAGATGCCCCAATGCTAATCAAATTTTAAAAAATATCATGAGAGATATTATTGTATTTTCCACGTCCAATACTTATTGGATTACATTTATATTGCTATATATTCGTGACCGGACGAAATTTACTATAAAATGGTTATCCCAGATTTTGACACCATCTGTTTTTACCAAACTGTTTCCAGTAACTGTGGTGTAACTTAATAACTTTTAAAACAATTTTGCCACAAAACTAAAAGCGTTCAACCCACATCGAAGTTTGTGGGTGGTCCCAATTTCCACTTAATCGGACTCTCCGTTCGACTGCTATCACGAGACAGATGAAAAACAAAAACACAAAAATACAAAAACACACAGACAGAAAAACAAACAATCAATCAAACAAACAAACAAACAAACAAACAAACAAACAAACAAACAAACAAACAGAAGCAAATGATACTTATTGCTTGCTGTAAGCTTAGGGTGCGAATAAACGGGGGGAGGATGGGGGATTTTCCCCCCTCTGGTAATTTCATTCCTGGTTCTGTTTTAGTGAAAGGTATTCCCGCCAGGGATGGCTAAATCCCCACCTCTGGATACCATCTCATCTCATATAATATCAAATGATAATCAAGCAACGTTAATAAATAATGTATCAATTTACACATATCATATTCCTAGCCAGGAACTGTTTGTACATTAATAACCAAACTAATGGACTCTCAAATCGCTTCTAAGGCAAACTCGAGGGCAATAATTCCTGAAAACAATTTTTGCCTCCAGTGGCTGGGGATTTGCCTCAGACCGCTTACTATACCGACGCAGATACTATACTTGGGCATCCCCCCCCCCTCTCCCTCCCCCTCTGTCAAGCCGTCAATTCGCACCCTGTGTAAGCTAATTTATACAAACGTGTATCCTGTTTCGTTATGAGTGTTGAAATTGCTGGGATAAGCTATATGTCCCGATTTTAAATATATAAATTATGGGAGGCCTACCGTCACATCGAATATCTTTTTCAAATCTATGGCCTAGTCTCAAAGTACGTGCTCTTGTGTTATTGAATTTCAAAAGTTACTAACTAGGAAAACGCTCCACGTTGCCAGATGAGCGATTTTGTTTTCAATAAATCAAACAAATCTTTTGCATATCATATAACTTTATAATAAACATATATTTTTTTTACAAGATCGCGGTTTAACTTACAACCTTAGACTTTGTGTATATTATTAATAGACATGTTGCCAATAATTGCACGAAATATCATTTAAATCCGTTAAGAAGTTTTCTTTAAATAAATTAAAACCTTCAAGTTATATTTTCAATAGATAACCGCATAATTTCATTCGACCTTGGCCTACTCAATAGGCTCTAAAACATAAACTGTTAAACCTATCTGTGTATAGAACGTTCCATAATGTAGATACAGACAGGCTATATCTAAAATATCTTATTGTTTAATCATACAATAACCGCATTTAGATCATAATAAAAGCTTTTTAATTTGTCGACAAAGTTTGTTGTTAACTTTTGCATGTTTGCCGTGAAAGTCATAAAACATAACACGTCATTGTAGGCATTCTATGATAGCTAACAAAATTCCAAATACATAGTGAGAAAGGTCTGAGTGCGCACGCCATTTCTGCTGCATCTACTTCGTGCATCGAACTTCAATGATCAGCAAATGCGAATCATGTCGGTGGAACACTGTAAAAATGAAGAAAATTATTGCCGTAAATAAACAATTTTTTTTATAACATGGCGGTTAAAGCTTCAATTTTGAAACTATTGTCAAGTGTTGGTACCATTGATATGGACCTATGTGTAAAATATTATTTATATCCGTGTGTAAGTTTTAATAAAATAAAATAAATAGAAACTATGTTTTTCAGTAATTAATGTTTTGTAGGCTCGCATCTTACGCCATTCTATGACAGCTATCGAGATTCCAAATAATAGCGAGAAAGGTATAATTGCGTACGCTTTTTGTGGTGCATACTATGTGCATCTAACCGCAATAGTCCGCAAATGCGAATCATATCGGTGGAACACTGTAAAAATGAAGAAATTATTGCCGTAAACAAACAATATTTATTTATAACATGTTGGATAAACTAACAATTTTGAAACTATTGTCAAGTGTTGGTACCGTCGATGTTAACTTACTAGTAAAACATCATTTAAATCGTTGTGAGTTTTAATTTAATTAAATAAATAAACACATTTTGTTTTTCAGTAATTTATCTTTTGTAGGTTGGCATCTTGACGAATTTTCTTAAAATTATCAATCCAAATTAATGCTTAGAGTGAATGAATAAATCTTAAATCTATATTTTCAAACACATCACGATAAAAAACGTAATTATTCTATTTCTGTATTTTAGCTGAACAATTCATTAAAAAAATATTACGCTAGGGTTCAAATGATAAGCACTCATCAAAACTACAAACCTTATTGTTCGTTTGTGCTATGTGCTTCTTAGACCAATTCTAAATTATAACACACGTATTATTCGTGAAAAGATTTTTAAAAAAGTGTAATATATTTGCCGTAAAAATGGAAATAATTTTTTTTTTCAAGATGGCGTATTTCATACCCTTAAAACTGGTGTCAAGTGTTAACTGAAAGATTGTCACTATTTTACTTATTTTTAAAGATGACGCACTATGAGGTGGCGTAGGCCAGTAGCACAAAGCGTGTTTTGAAAGGATGTGTTTGACTTATACCCCGTGATGGTAGGCAACCGCTTAGAAGTTTGTGAATTGGGGTCCGCTTCCCTCCAGGGGACCAAAGGAATGAGGTGGTAAAAAAGCGCGCGTGCGCATGCGGTCCGAACTGTTCTTCACCCGGCTCTATTCACAATTCCCTGCAGGTACTTTCGATTCGAACCGACTATCCTAAAGAGCTCCATCACAGCGATTGGCTCTTGCGTACTCTGCACTCAACCAATCCGTGTCCTTTCGTGATTTTGCACATTCGAGAAATTACACTTTCGTAAGAATGCACTTTCGAGAGACTGTTCTTTCGTAAATTTACACTTTCGACAATTTGTACTTTCATGATTCTGTACATTCGAGAAAAATAACATTCGTACAAATGCACTTTCGGAAGATTGAACACTCAGCGATATGCTCTTTCGGTAATTTGGACATTCGGCGATTTATACTTTCGTGAAATTGGACTTTCGTGATATTGCACATTCGTAGATTTGGATATTCGGTGTTTTGCACTTTCGTTGTTCTGACTATTCGAGATTTTACACTTTCGTAAGATTGAACTTTCGTCATTTTACACTTTCGGTATTCTGGACTTTCGACATTTTACACTTTCGGAGAATTAGTCATTTTTTCGAGATTTTGCACTTTCGTGAAATTGCACTTTCGAGATTTTATAACGATACCCTAATTACGCTACAACTTCCATTCAAATTGCACTGTTATTATGAAAGTGTCCTTTAAATTCAGATGTGCATTTTAATTTTTGTATCATTTCACGACAGAAAGTAGTTTTTTCTTGACTGGCGTAAGCGTTCCCCACGCCCCTCGGTGTCAGTTATCTTATCGCTCCAAAGTGGCCGGGTGACTGCATGGTCTCGGATAACAGGGACCTTGTCCTTACCGCCCTTCATCTCGCATTGAACATTTCGAGAGTTCTGTTTTCTGTTGGCTGAAATCATTTCATAGTTTTGTCCGATCAAGTACTGTTTTTTTTTTTTATAATAAAACAATATGCTTGGGTCTTCACTCTTCGTTAGACTATTAGCTGGGTTGTAGCTTTGGAAAAATCTCGTTTCTAATTTCCCCCATAACTGGCCAAACTTTGGTATAATTATGGTTAAAAATATATTTTAATTCATATTTTGTGAATTTTTTATCGCTAATTTAAGAAACGGAATTGAGAAGCGAGAAAGCAAGAACATAGATACAGTTGTGCTTTACGTTCGTGTTTTTTTTTTTTTTTTATGTATCCACAGAGAAAAAATTTGAGAATGTTACGATTGTTAAACTGTGCACCTGCATTGGCAGTGAATCGCCCGCAGATGCGGGTCTGGTAAATGCTCTTGAGTTGGTCTGTGTCTTTGTAGATGTGAAGTTCAATGAAAATTATCGAAAACACTCCTAGTGTCCTGTGTCTAACGAGAAACATTCGTACCGAAACAAAGTTGAGATTTGTATTATACCGACGTTGTAGCGTTAAATTACAGAGCAACGGGTACATGATTATGTACGTACGGCTTTTATGTTATAGACTTATAGGCCTACTGTGGTTTCTTTTGTGTTTAGTGATTTCTTGTAGATATTAATTTGTTTGCGTTGTGTTATTACGTTGTGTCTATAGGTTGCCTACTACACAGTTTACTTCATACCTGTATTCAATAATTCAAAATTGTGAAAGTAACGAATTATTGGCAATTATTGTCAGTTGCATTATACAATTATTGTACTTGGGTCCATGCATAACCACACGCACGCCTGTTGGCGACGCTGTTCTATATATTCTAGTCACTAGTGATGAGTGCGTATTTTTTATACCTAATACCATGTAATATAATATAATAGCTCATTTAGCTACAAAACCAGTTGAATGTTTAATTGTATGTATAGCGAGCAATCGTCGTAAGTTTTCCCCGACTGGGATCGAACCAGCGCACTCCGACAAAACGTACCAATGTACCAATGCTCTGGCATAAGAGCTCATCTAACTGCTGAACGCAGCAATTTATACATTCATGGTTCTTGTGGCCCACGATTATTTCAGATCGTAAGATCATAATTAGACCGCCAAGCTGGCGTACACGGGTTCCATTCTAGTTCGGGGCAAATATCATTACTCATTAATCTCGTGTTACCATCGTACAGTAAATTAGAAGTAATTCAACGACTATAGGCCGGACGCCGTAACAAAGAATGTTGTGTCGTCACAACTAATTACTCTGGCCGGCGTAATGATATGTGGACGTTTACGCAGTGCTCATCCGCGCACTATACCTGTCAGAGAGAAAATACACTGATAGGCAAGGCGGTGTTAGAAAATACTAGCTTTGGTAGACCGTGACTTAAAAATACTGCCATCAAGAAAGCTTTGACTTCTGTGTGTTGCTAGGATACTTGATGTATTTCTTTGTCATTTGATGGTCTGTTGTCTTTATTGCCGTTTCGTGTTTGACAGGAGTTGAGTTCACGTGGGGGAAACATGACGTCGTTTTTTCTATATGTGACGCCCGCGTTCGGCTGATTTACCCTGTAATATTATTTATGAAAATTTACTACCGATATCAAGAAACATTGACACTGAAAACATTACTCGGGATCTTTCAGAGTGATCATATGCGTTCCCTGTGCCTTTAGGGTACGACAATATGCAGACAGACAAAGCAATTGACAAAGGTAGGTCGTCCGTAGCTGTTCCTTCTTCATACCTTCATGCCTAGCATGATGGGACGGAACTACTTTAAAATTTCCCAAACATAATTAAGTAGTTGTTAATTTATAAGTGAATATAATAAATAAGATAATAAACAACTAAAGTTTATTCCTGCATAATTATACGGCAAACACATACCAAAAGGGAGAAAAATAGCATTTAAACCAGGGCCCATGTCCACCAACCTATAAGATAACAATACATGTTTACTTCTGGTAAGGCAATGAGTAGTAGTCTACATTTAAGTTGGTATTACAAGGTGTGAGGTCACTTGCTATTACATCATCCGTGACGACACAACCTTCTTTGTTACGGCGTCCGGCCTATACTTTTAAACACGTGTAGCTCAATCAGTTTTTACAATAGAAACGCGATTCGAAATTTGATATTCATAAAATAATGAAAACAAAGACATACCATCACTATAAATATGAATATTGTGTTAATTCATCAATCGATAAAATTGTACTAGTGGTCATTTCCGGTGTGGTGAGTCAGTCGCCGGTCTACGAGTGTGATAAGATATGTTCTGAAATATGATCCGACGCAGGTGCAGAAGGAAAGATACGACGGACTCGAGCAACCTTTTCCCCTCAATCGAGATGTGGAGAGGGTATTATATGGTCCCTCCCACAGCTCCCCCGTCCCGACCCGTAAGGATTGAAAATTTTCAACGCCAAGTTGCTCGCTACATACACAAGCCTGTTAAAGAATCGCAATCGAAAATGTGCTCTCTGGACGTGTCCGAATTTAGAAGACTGCATACTTGTGTACTTGTACTTTTTTACTTCACTCGCAAACTAGCGTGCTCGCATTGCAAACTTGAATTTCGGACAGTTCCGTTCATGCACGATCCAGCGGTCGGCCAACAATGCTTACGAAAAGTGGGATTATGTGGCTATGGGAGAAATTGGCAAAGTAACTAAGCCTAGGCTACACATTATCTTCAATTGCAATAAAAAATCTGTTTTAATTTTATATCAAGGTTCATTAATGCACACAAGATCATCATCCACAAACCTTGATTTTTTTAATGTTTTTAATTGTTTATTTAAATGTTTTCAGCTCGATTCGACGTTGGAAAGTGAGTGAAATATCGATTCCCATATAAAACATGAATTAATTGACAATTTAGTCAATATGACAGTTGATTCATGTATTGTCATTGACATTAAGAATACGTCTGTGTGAAAAATTTAAGTTTGATCGGACATTAGAAGTAGGTGAGATATCGATTCAAAGATTCCGTCCAGACAAACAAAGCAAGCTAATATAAGCGTTGTAAAATAGCCACGTCCAATGATGATGATGACAATCTACACTAAATTGCAATAAAAAATCTGGTAAAATAATCATCAGACTTCTATGAACTTAACTGTTTAGTCTTAAAGTAATGTGTTTTTTCTCTTTTTCTACATCAATAGAAGTAGAAGCTTGAAGTTGCAGCATTATTTGTTAAAGTTAGGCTGTACATTTCCACAACAATATCATACGTAAAACATTTGCTTTGGTTTTAGAAGCAGTAAGTGCGACCACGTCGCTTGCAGTCAGCAGCGCTACACCTAAATAAATAATTAAATAAACAAACAAAATAAAATGTTTGTTCTGTGTCTCAGGGGTGGCGTCCTACAGCCTCACCATAACCCCGGACTACGTGCGAGTATCCCAAGCCCTCCAGACTGTCACCTTCACCTGCTCTGCTGGCGTAGCCCTGGCCGGGTGTCAGTTGTATTGCAACGCAACATAATTGTGTTTGTTCTGTGTCTCAGGGGTGGCATCCTACAGCCTCACCATGGCCCCGGACTACGTGCGGGTATCCCAAGCCCTCCACACTGTCACCTTCACCTGCTCTGCTGGCGTAGCCCTGGCCGGGTGTCAGTTGTATTGCAACGCGACATAATTGTGTTTGTTCTGTGTCTCAGGGGTTGCGGCCTACAGCCTCACTATGGCCCCGGACTACGTGCGGGTAACCCAAGCCCTCCAGACTGTCACCTTCACCTGCTCTGCTGGCGTAGCCCTGGCCGGGTGTCAGTTGTATTGCAACGCGACATAATTGTGTTTGTTCTGTGTCTCAGGGGTGGCGTCCTACAGCCTCACCATAACCCCGGACCACGTGCGGGTATCCTATGCCCTCCAGGGGCCTCATTCCAGTACATTTGAAAACTTAACCCCGGTGTTAGCCAATAGCCAATCAGGAGTCAGCAATTGAGACGCCGATCGAAGGAAGGCATTGTTGAAAAAACGAGACAAAATCAAAACAATAACAAACAAAAACAGTTCAATAACCTCAAAATGTTGACAAAATACTCTATAAAAACTACATATTGACATATATATGAGCTATATAATATACTGTAAATACACACAATTGTTTATAAACTTCAATAAACACCTAAAGTAACGTATCCATGAAATAGGATATCCGCAATAAAGAATTGAAATGTGACATTTGTGAAACTACACACACGGGCATTGACAAAATGGCGGCATTTCAGAGTATTGTTGAGATAACTCTTCTTAACCCTACTATCAGACAGGGTCATATTTGCCTCCGAATTATGCAGGGAAGCCTGTGTAGGAGTTAACCCCGGGGTCATTTTAACATGGGGTTAGCGAGAGTTAAGAAGAGTTAAAAAAATGTACAGGAATCAGGCCCCAGACTGTCACCTTCACCTGCTCTGCTGACGTAGCCCTGGCTGGGTGTCAGTTGTATTGCAACGCGACATAATTGTGTTTGTTCTGTGTCTCAGGGGTGGCGTCCTACAGCCTCACCATAACCCCGGACCACGTGCGGGTATCCTATGCCCTCCAGACTGTCACCTTCACCTGCTCTGCTGACGTAGCCCTGGCTGGGTGTCAGTTGTATTGCAACGCGACATAATTGTGTTTGTTCTGTGTCTCAGAGGTCACGTCCTACAGCCTCACCATAACCCCGGACCACGTGCGGGTATCCTATGCCCTCCAGACTGTCACCTTCACCTGCTCTGCTGACGTAGCCCTGGCCGGGTGTCAGTTGTATTGCAACGCGACATAATTGTGTTTGTTCTGTGTCTCAGGGGTGGCAGCCTACAACCTCACCATGACCCCGGACCATGTGCGAATATCCGACACCCTCCACACTGTCACCTACACCTGTTCTGCGGGCAAAGCCCTGATCGGGTGTCAGTTCACGTGGCGGGACTGGAAAAACGAGGAAGGTCCACTGCTTGATCTTAGTCGGGGGTCTCTGTCCGAGGCCAACTCTGTCCATCTGACCTCTGGGCTCACCGGCTACAGCTACAGTGGCCGGGGTCTGGGGGCGGGGGACTGCGGGGTCGCCCTGAAGGTGACGGGCCATAAGACATGGATGGTCGCTTGTCGAGTCCGAGCCGGGAACGGTGGCTGGAGCTACGCCTGGGCCGACCTCCATGCTCGCGGTGAGTTTCACTTTTTCCACCCACTTATTATTATTATGAAGTCTTTATTTGCAACAGATAATTACATCCACTAGTGCAAATTTAGTAAATATTACATTAACACAACACATTTTACATTTATTTGTATACACTTCACATGAACTAGGTATAATAAACAATTAAACAATTAAACAATACTGTGATGTAGTTTTTGTTTGTGTTTGTGTGTATGTATGTATGTATGTATGTATGTATTTATGTATGTATGTATGTATGTATGTATGTATGTATGTATGTGTATTATGTATGTATGTATGTATGTATGTATGTATGTATCATGTATGTATGTATGTTATGTATGTATGTATGTTTATGTATGTATGTATGTATGTATGTATGTATGTATGTATGTATGTATGTATGTATGTATGTATGTATGTATGTATGTATGTATGTATTTGTGTATGTATGTAGGTATGTGTGTGTATGTATGTTATGTATGTATGTTTATGTATGTGTGTGTGTTGGTGTTTGTGTGTGTGAGTTAGTGTAGATATTTTATGTACAAGCTGTTGCATTTAGAATGGCTTTAAACACTGGCAGGGTGTTATAGTTTAAATCAAGATTTTTGTTTCGAGCTGATATGGCGTTGAAAGTGGTTTGAATTCTATTTATGCATGAATTTTTGTATATGTCTATTCTACTTTTGGGTGGGTGAAATGGGTGCTGGTGTCTTGTAGCTCGAGGTGCAACATGGAAATTTAGTTTTTCAATAAGTGGGGAGTTTATACAGCTATTTACAATTTTATACAGGAAAACCATATCGGCAATTTCGCGTCTGGTTCTGAGCGTCGTAAGCCTGTTGTTTATACAATGTCTTACATAATCCGCCCTGTGGAAGGTAGTATTAGCCTTTTTACATTGCATTTTTATAAAGCGTTTCTGTACCTTTTCTAAGTCGTCTATCTTTGTTGTGTGGTATGGGTTCCACACCACACTGGCATATTCGACTTGTGGTCTAACAAGACAAGTGTTATATATAAGAGCCTGTTAGTGGACATGGAGAATTGATGGAGACAGTTGCGTCTCAAGAGACCGAGCAGTTTAAATGCCCTGGGTGGTATAGTGTCCAGGTGCTTCCTGTATGACAGGTCACTAGCTAGCATTACACCTAGATCTCTTATCAATTCAACTCGGTCTAGCACGGTGTTGCTTATTATATGTTCAAAAACAATAACATTTTTCTTGTTCGTAAAGGAGACAGTTTTACACTTAGATACATTTAAATTAAGTTTCCACAGGGAACACCATAGCGACAGACTGTTTGAAGCAGTGAACACTCGCGGACGTTGTTGATGGAGCGATATATTTTCAAATCATCCGCATACATTAAACATTTGGAAGATTTAAAACAGTTCGGAATATCATTTACATAGAGGGTAAATAAAAGGGGACCTAAGATGGACCCTTGTGGCACCCCGGATGAGACGTGTTCAGTTGTTGATTTGCTTCCGTCAATCACAACAGTCTGTGTTCGTTCGCTTAGATAACTAGCCAGAAGATCGTACAGTTGGCCGCAGATACCGTAAACTTGTATTTTGTGTAGCAGAAGTGTATGGTTAACGTGATCGAATGCTTTCGAGAAGTCGGTGTAAACTGTATCCACTTGTAGTCTGTTGTTAATGTTGTTGGCTAGGTCGTCTGTGAACTCGGTCAGGTTTGTTACGGTTGATCGGCGTTGTACGAACCCATGTTGTTCGGCAGCAATGTGAGTTGAAACATGTCGGTATAGTTTTTTATGGATTAGTTTTTCGAATACTTTAAAGATAACAGATAAAAGTGAAATAGGCCGGTAATTAGTAACTTGGAATCGACTTCCTTTCTTCAGTACAGGAGTGACGTGACTGTTCTTCCATCGGTTTGGGAATGTACCTGTTTTTAATGAGTGATTGAAGATTGCTGTGAGGGGAACGGACAACGCGATTCGGCAGTGTTTTAGTGCTTTTATTGGTAAAGAGTCAGGACCCGGGGATTTGTTGTTCTTAAGACCCTTTAGGCATTCTTGTACTTCATGTCTGGAGATTGTTAAGCTTGAGAGAGTTTCGTTACCGTATTGTGGGGCGCCAGGTAAAGGTGGGGTTTCTCTGGATATGGGCTGAAACGTCGACAGAAAGTAATCAGAGAACAACTGACAACAGGTGTCGATGCTGGTCGCTTTCGTCCCATTGTGTTGGACTTCGATGGGTATTCTTCTGGTCTTCGTCTTGCGCCTGATATATCCCCAAATACGGTTGGGATTCATTGACACTTCTGAGTCGATTTTCTTTAGATATTGGTCATGTTTGGTTTTAAGAAGTTTCTTGAAAGTTGATCGCTTATATTTAAACTCGACTCTGGACCCCTATTCGGTAACTGTTTTATGAAACTCCCGATACCGATTCGGGCCGCTATGGGTCGAAAGCGGGCGAGAGCGATTATGTAACTTTTTATGCCCGATACCGCCAAATTTAACCCGGAATGAAAGCGTAAATCCCGATACGGTATCAGCACCTCTTTCCAACACGATTTGCTTGTTGAAACGTATTATTTCGTTCATTTACCTTTGATTTAATCAAAAACCAGCCGAATACTATTAAGATTCCAACGAAGAAACATCATAGGTAAGTTGAAATTCTTTTCTATAATATAAAATATTAAAATTAATTATTTTGTTGAGGTTATGTCAAACTAGGCCTATTATGTTTTGACATTCGTCTAAAGTAGCTAGGGCCTAGGCCTACGTAGGCTAGGGGCCTAGCCACGTAATTACTATCACTCCATGGTAAGCCTAGACTTAGCCTTAAACTAATATTCAATGCAGGTCTAGGTCTATATAGGCCTAGCAGGTTAGGCCTAGTCTGCCTTTCCCCTCCCCCTAAAGGTCGTATGTCTAGCATAACCCCTAGCCGTCCACAGCCTTGGCTCTACTCATATTTACACCTAGTGACAGCAGAATACAATGGCTAGAAAATGTACTTTGTACTCAATATCTAACATACCTTACAGTATATTTTAAAACAGCCTGAAAGTGTAACCCATCTATTGTGCTGTTACTTAACTTAGATGTTGTCCACAATCTCTCAAAATAGCATGGTTCTCTTTTTTTTAATGTACTAGACAATGGATGGATGGCAACATCTAATGGCCCTAAGGGATGCTGGATATGCCCAAGAGGCATTACGCCAGCGGATGCGCCAGCGTAGGAGAGCAATACGGGCCATAACCGAGCCTTTCGAAGACATGACCACAGCCGATTTTATCAAGTTGTACCGGCTACCTCAACGTGTGGTACGCGACCTCATAGAGGAAATAAGACCCGCCATGGCACCATCCGTACGCACCAGTGCCATTTCTGTGGAAACTAAGGTCATGTTTAATACTTGTAATTTATTCTTCACTTATGTGGTTGCATAAACTCAACCACATCTTACTGTGTATCATTATGTAGTTCATTACAAGTTTATACAGATTTGAAACCTTAACTTATCTTCATCTACTGTGTCGAGGAATAAGGAAGAATTGGTGATAAATGGTAACTTAAGGAGGTACTAGTCAGGCTCTAGTAATTCCTTTTATGTGGGATTGCATTGTGGGACAATACTTTTTAGCAAGGTCAATATTTCCTTAAGCGAACAGTAGGTACAACCAATCTACAATAGTTTGTGAGTGAACAAGCACTTTATTAGAGCTCAATGGGAATAGACAACAAGAGAACACGTAGGTCAGTGTACAAATGTATAGGCCAAACTGGGAACAACATATTACCCAATGCAAAATGTAGGAGTGACATTTCACAGGGTACCGTACTTATAGAAAAACAAACAACATTCTTCCCAACAGGTCCTAAGTGCTTTGAGTTTCTTCGCCACTGGCTCCTATCAGCGAGCCGTTGGCCAAGATTTTTGTTTAGCTTTGAGCCAGTCAGTGGTATCCCGAAACCTGCATGAGGTTGTAGCTGCCATTAACCAAGTACTACTTCATCAGTGGATCAAGTTTCCGATGGCGCAAGCTGAAAGAAACTTAATTAAACAAAGGTACACGTTGGTATATGCCGAGTGTGCTTAGTTATTTCTAAACTATTAAAAACTGTTGGTTGTCATCCTTTTGCTATGAAGTGCTATGGGCCTACTATCAGTAATTCTTATCCAAAATTCACATAACTTACTTATATTTTAATGTCAATTTTTAACCATTCTTAGGCATAGTCCAACTGCTTTCATCATGTTCAAGTTCAGAAACATAATTCTCTCAGACAAATTCTAACAACAAAATACATTTTTGTGTCAAAATATTTGTGAACATATCCAATACAAGAAGTATTGTAAAATATATGAATAGGTAAAACTTAATATATAAAGACATTTACCTTAGATTCCATTTAGCAACCGGCATTCCAGGGACGATAGGTGCCATTGACTGCACTCATATCGCGTTGGTACGTCCAAACATCAATGAGGAGCAGTACGTCAACAGAAAGAGCTACCACTCCTTAAATGTGCAAGCAGTAAGCCCTTTACTATATAGTACCACGTAATGCATTGCTTGTTGGCTTCTCTACTCTAACTTTGAGATTCAACCTTTCATCCTCAATTCATACATATTATGATTATCTCTATTGTTAGAATGAAATTATGGTAACAGATGAATTACCGGTAATGCATTCACACAAAAATTTCCTTGAAGCTAGGGAAAATTTGTATGTAAGTGTCTAAAATTTACGGTAGCTAATTTTGTAGGTTTGTGATTATGATTTGCGGCTGCTGACCATCAATGCCCGGTACCCCGGATCAACGGGCGATGCATTTGTGTGGCGAAACTCGGCATGCAAACGTGAGCTCGCTGGTCGATATGCAGCAGGTGAACGGGGAGAATGGTTAATTGGTAAGAACACTTAGTGAACAAACAATAAACCACCATAGTAAAGAAAAACTTGTTTTGAAATTTTATCAATGTGTACTACCTACAAATTAAGTATTTTTCACAGATCTAACATCTTTGTTCTATTTTTTAGGAGACTCCGGGTATGCCAACGAGCCTTGGTTACTGATGCCAATTTTGGATGCAGCACCTGGATCTCCTGAAGAGAATTACACCTCTGTTCATTGCCGGAGCAGATGCTGTATCGAAAGGTGTTTCGGTGTCTTAAAAGCTCGTTGGCGGTGCCTTTTAAGTCATCGTTGTCTCCACTATGACCCACACACGGCGAGCCAGATCGTCAATGCATGTGCAGTGCTGCACAACATTGCGATTCATGCTCGACTTCCTGACCCAGAACCTCTTGAAGAAGAAGATGCTGTTCGTGAGAGAGGACTGGAGGCTGGGGATTTGGTTCCTAATGAAATTGATATCAACCGAGATTTTATTGGTAATTCCAGAGCCATACGAGCTCAAGTAGTTGCAAGATTGTGGCAACAGCACTTGCAGCAATAGGTAGCTTTCAATAGACGTCACGTGGCGGCCATTATGAGGTACACATTGCTTGTTTACATTTGTTCTGTCAATAGAAGACACATAAGTTATCCAGGAAATATCACAGTTTCAAGCTGTATAGATTGATTAAAAGTTCAAGAAAATGGTAACAATTGCAAATGATTGTCTTCTAACAGAGTTTACGCGTTCTTATTTTGTTTTCAGTCAAAATACGGAACCTTTCTTTGAAAACAGTTGATGTGTCAGTCAAGGACATCTGCAATATTGCAACAATGAAGTGTCGGAAGAACGTTAACAAATGTTTACAGAGTACCTCAGTATGGCTACCGTGCGATACCGGAAATGACGTTATTGCAAGCTCCCTATAGGTTTATCTCACTCACGGGTACGAACAGACGTCTTCCATACCGGCAACTCTTCGGGTTAGTTTGTGAGTCCTTGGAAGGTTTCTGTTTGAGCCCTTTAGAGCGGTGGGTGGGATAACCGATAACATGTGATGTGGGATAACTGTGGAATGTGTCTATATTACAATAAAGAGGCTAAAATAGGTAAGTTTCAAAATATATGTAATGTTTATTATTATTTTTGGTCACCATCACAGTATTGCTGCCAAAGCCAAAGCCTAAGCCAAAGCCAAAGCCAAAGCCAAAGCCAAAGCCAAAACTAAAGGTTAGAATTTATTTTACTTGGACTATGACAGTCTTTTCTAATACATATTAAGATATCAACAATTATTTCAATCAGTCTATATTTATAAGTGCATCACTGCATAGGATTAGTAATTAGTTAGAATGAAGGCCCGAGTCCTAGAGAATTAGTGTCATCAGTCTATATTTATAAGTGCATCACTGCATAGGATTAGTAATTAGTTAGAATGAAGGCCCGAGTCCTAGAGAATTAGTATCATCAGTCTATATTTATAAGTGCATCGCTGCATAGGATTAGTAATTAGTTAGAATGAAGGCCCGAGTCCTAGAGAATTAGTATAATCAGTCTGTATTTAAAGTGCATCACTGCATAGGATTAGTAATTAGTTAGAATGAAGGCCCGAGTCCTAGAGAATTAGTATCATCAGTCTATATTTATAAGTGCATCGCTGCATAGGATTAGTAATTAGTTAGAATGAAGGCCCGAGTCCTAGAGAATTAGTATAATCAGTCTGTATTTATAAGTGCATCACTGCATAGGATTAGTAATTAGTTAGAATGAAGGCTCGAGTCCTAGAGAATTAGTATAGGCCTAATCAGTCTATATTGGTAAGTCATTACAATCATTGAGTAGAAATAGTAATTAATAATTGGACATTTATGAAATAACAAGCCTAAGTCATGGCAAGTTTTTGTTTTTTCAGTCTTACTGTCATCAGTCATCACAATCATCATAGGAACAGTCAGAAATCATAGGAACAGTAATTAATAATTGGATGTTAATGATCAAGTTAATGAGATGATAGGGCACTAGCAACACCAAAAGTTATACGTACAAAACGTACGTATAAAAACGTACGTTATATCATACAAAACTTTCACAAAACCATCACAAGCAAAACATGCATTCCGCTGTCCGCATCATTAGAGCTACAAAGTACAAATCAAGCAATAAACTACACTATTATTTGGACGGACATAAAAAAAATTAATAAAATACCATTAGGTGTACATACTACATTCTACTACTACTTGACTGTTTTACTGATTCTTATACTTATGCTCTTTAGCGTTTGCAAGCCTTTCCACAGCTGAAGCAGTCCTTGCCGCTGCCACAGCTTGCGCATCAGCCGCATCACGTATGGTAAATAAGGCGTCCCTTATGTCACGAAGCAAACCAAGCTTCTCGTCTTCAATGTCTTTGAAGGCGCTCGCAGCACGATCGTACGCCGTGTCATCTCGAGGTTTCTTATTCTGTTTAGATGCACCTGAAATAAATAAATCGTTATACAAGTGTAACATTCACTACTGTTAGTAGTGTGTATAACATACCATGTGGGCCTATAGTGTAACAAAAATAGCACTGTATCTACATAGTCAAATCCTAAATGCATACCAAAAAACAATAAAATAGATGTTTCAGCTAAACTGATTGTCTCTATTCTTCTTTCCTCAGACTTTGAACACCTATTAGATAGGGCTCTAATGAATCAAAACATAACTTATTAATGCCACATTGCAATTTGTGTGTGTGAAAAGAAACACCACATATTTTACAACAAACTGGTGTTAGTCTGCTAATTAAAAAAGCAGGTCGACAGTTGATGGGTAAAACATTATTTTAATTGACAAGCATAAATCGTAATTTATTCTACTGATATATTCCTCATTATTACGTTGTCAAAGTATTGTCTTTGATTTGGTGCTATATATTTATACACATATCAAATAAGCCAAAACAGTTTGTCGTATTTGTAATTTGTATGTGTGTCTTTTCCACCTTCGTAGCAACACCATACTAAGCTGCTGATTCGTATTATTATTTCCCCAAACAAATCCTAAATTATTGTCTTTGGTAATGTAGTAAGTTTAAGTAAGTAAGCTTATAGTACCAGTCTATACTTAACTTGTATTGCTACTTTTTCGTTTTGAACACTCAGAAACCTTGCTAGTACTAGGCCTAGCACTAGCAAAGGGAGATGTATCTTCCAACGATACAAAATCTGGAACCTTGCTAGTACTAGCCCTAGCACTAGCAAAGGGGGATGCATCTTGCAACGATTCAAAATCTGGAACGTTGCTAGCACTAGACCTAGCACTAGCAAAGGGGGATGTATCTTGCAATGTCACAAAATCAGGATCCTTGCTAGTACTAGGCCTAGGGCTAGCAGTGGGGTATGCATCTTGCAACGAGGTCGATAGCCCCTCCTCGATGATGACCTCAACGCACTCCTCTTGGCCGCTGTATAGCTCTATCTGAAACAACAGAAGTTTATCATAAGCTTGAAAAAATATACTATTCAAATTTAAAATGTAAAGGTTTTCAAAGTTTATGACAGAAACACTATATCGCTACTAGTGTAAAAAAGGGTCAGTAAATCAGTAAACAAGAGAGTAAATTCTAGATTTATAATTTGCAGCAAAATCTGCTAATGAAACTAGTCTTAACTAAGATTTCATGGCACGACAGTGGAATTTATTTGTATGATTGTTCTGCCATGGGGTTAAACAAGTTTTGTAACTCTGGAGGTGGAGCAGTGACACATGGCCCACTATTAGAGCTATTTCATCACATGATTGCTTTACTAATTGCAAAATGTTTCACCAATTGCCTACAATTATAATTTATCATTAATAACTGTCAACTAGGTTTTAACTTAGCCATGTCATTATGAAAAGAATAGATAGGCTATTACATAATCGTAAAGGACCAACTGACTTTAAATATGTTCTTGTTCATAGCAAATACTGTAATAGACGCTACGCTTAATACAGGAAACTCCGCCCCTTTTCTATTGTGTGGAGAGGAGACACGCTCATCAGCGCTCCCGGTGGCGCTGGCGTGATGATTGACCGCGGATTTCAAATCCTGGTGTGTGTTTAGTTGTTACGTTCCGACATATTTACACGTTTCGGTGTTGGAAAGTTTCAGGGTTTGAACAAAATGTTATTCTAAAGCCGTAGTGGACATCTCAAATCAAATGCTTGTTTAGTATTACGCAATCGCTTACATGACAAGCAGGAGAATACTCGTAATATACTTGGTAGGGTATTTGAAATTAACTAGTACGGTAATACCATTGGTCGTGTTATGCAAAAAAGTGAGTGGAAGAAAATTCCATTTAGTTATATTATATTTATATAATAAGTAAGTAGGCAAACACACTAGCAAAAGAGTAAGGTATTTTCAAGGACAAAGCAGGCCTCCTTAGCAGGAGGCTAATCTAGGAAATTTGGCATGTGAAAGAAATCCTGTGGAAAGTGCTGTGCTAGCATATGATCTTTCACTAAAACTCTTACTCACTTAAATCATTATTAGGCATACCACTTTAAAATATTGTGAAGCAGTGGAACACTAATGCATGGGATGATGGGATGAGGGACTTCTTGCTTATTTTATTTTATCCATAGTGTTATAGCATATGATAAAAGAAGAGAGGAACAGTGATAATAAATTTGGTTTGAGGAAGAACACATAAAGCAAACTGAAATACTATCCAATTGCATCTTTATTGCATATAGATGTATCAAGTCCAAATCAAGCCAGTACGTAAGAAACAAAATTCCAAGCCAACCTTGGGACTGTCAATGTAAAACATAGAGGCCTATACATTTAAATATAACATACAATACAGTGTCAGGCAAACTAAAATAAAAACTACTATAACTATAATAACTATAATATTTACAGGTTATTTACATTTGTATGCAACACACTAGGTTTGTTGGTTTGCCCTGCTTCAAGTACATTTAAATATATCATACAATACAGTGTCAGGCAAACTAAAATAAAAACTACTAAACTATAATAACTATAATATTTACAGGTTATTTACATTTGTATGCAACATACGAGGTGTGTTGGTTTGTCCTGCTTCAAGTACATTTAAATATATCATACAATAGGGCCTACAGTATCAGGCAAACTAAAATAAAAACTACTATAACTATAATAACTATAATATTTACAGGTTATTTACATTTGTATGCAACATACTAGGTTTGTTGGTTTGTCCTGCTTCAAGTACATTTAAATATATCATACAATAGGGCCTACAGTATCAGGCAAACTAAAATAAAAACTACTATAACTATAATAACTATAATATTTACAGGTTATTTACATTTGTATGCAACATACTAGGTTTGTTGGTTTGTCCTGCTTCAAGTACATTTAAATATATCATACAATACAGTGTCAGGCAAACTTAAATAAAAACTACTTTAACTATAATAACAATAATATTTACAGGTTATTTACATTTGTATGCAACACACTAGGTTTGTTGGTTTGTCCTGCTTCAAGTGGAGTATTTTACGCCAGGAGTAATCCGGAAATACGTAATAGGGAATGTGCATGAATTTTCTACAGCTCTGAAAGTACGTGGAATATATTGTTATTCATCTGAAGAAATGCTCATCTTAAAAATGTTCAAAGATTTTGATTATTGTGACATCACAATCCATGTAAATCACTGCTTAAGGCGCGTTCAGACAGAATGACTATGGACTAATGGTACGTTTACAGCTACGCGTTGCGAGCGAAGCAAGGGCGCGAGCTCCAATCAGCGGCCGAGTTTCACGCAAAGAAGTTAGTAGTTTCACGCAAACTCGGCCACTGATTGGAGCTCGCGCCTTCGCTTCGCTCGCAACGCGTAGCTGTAAACGTACCACGCGTAGCTGTAAACGTACCATAAGACTAACAAAGCCTTAGGAAAACAAAACTCCGCCCCCATTACTTGCAAAGAAATACATGACGACTTTGAAAGATGGCAGTCTTCGAGTGCCTTGACAAGTGAGTAGCGCACTCTTCCCGTAAAAATTAGTACTATGGCGTGGGCGTGTAAAACAAAAACGGTTCCATGTTGTCCCGAAGTTGACAGCTGTTATTATATTTGCTGAAAATGGATGAAGATATGAATGATATCGCCATATTCACTTATTATCGGAATTCGCTTTCAAATAGTATCTGATATGGACTGATAACCTACAGCAGACGACGTGAAACTTTGATTTAAAAGTAGGTTCGTTTGATTTACCGTCACTTTGTACGTTTTGACATTTACCCCATGAAATAACATGGAGTGAGTGCAAAAAGTACAAAAGTTGTAGCCAAATCAAACGAACCTATTGCTTACATCGGTACCGGAAGCCGTGACCGGAAGCTGTCGAAGAAACTCTGCGTAAAAGTGAAAACCTAAACAACATTCAAACTTAACTTGACTCGGATGGTACGATTTTCATTGGCTGAACTAACTGGCTGAACACTTACTCCTGGACAGAAAGGGTTTTCTCAATACTGTAGGCTACTCCTGAAGTAATGATCGCAGGACAAACGAACAAACCTATTTACATTTAGACTTGTGATATTATATCTTTAGGTTAGACTATCTTTGGTCAATTGTGCATTATCTTTTTAGCTTTAACATTTTGTTTGTTTTTAACATGCCTGCCATCAATCTCTTTCGCACCTTTCACATAACAATTTATGAGTACATTGAAGTACTTACTCAAAAACACTTGAACACAATCATTGCATATTGGGCAATTGTCAGGTACTTTAACCAAAGTTACCATTTTTGATTTGATACCAAATGATTGGTGTTTTAACAAATGTTTAAAGTATGTCTTGAACACTGTTTGAATAGACTTACATAGGTCTTTAGCTGCAGACTTAGGAAAAAGCATTTTAGATCTGTCATCATATTTCTTCATGCCAATGTGGATTTCGTCTGCACTGTAAGTCTCATCCAATGATGCAAATGCCTCTTTACAGTCTTTGTGTGGCAATTTACTACAGGCCCACCCTGTGACATAGACAGAACTATTTGCTTCTATAACATTTAGAGGACTATCATCTAAGAGTAGAGCTACCTCCGACTGCCCCGGCTGCATTACAAGATTTATTTGGGAACATGACTTCTCAAAGTCTGACCTCTTCATCAGATAGGAGGACAAATCTATTTGACAATTGCTATCTGATGAAGGGGTCAAAATTTGATTACACATGAGAGAGCGAATGGAAGATCTAAATTGAGAGCAGTCGGGAGTCAAGTTGTTTCCACCTTTGGATCTTACCAATGCAAATGTGTTTTCTACACAATCCTGAGTGAGGCGACGCGTCAATAAAAATTTGAAATTGTAATTATCTCTTAAATCTTCCCACAAGTTTTTTAGTGAAGCTATGTTCAGAAGCCATCCTTTGACACACGGCGGAATGAGATTCCTTCGATTATGAAACTTTAGCAATTTTAATGATTTTTCAATCTCATTGAGGAATGGCCAATGTTTTGATCCTTCAGAAATGGCACGTCTAAACACTTTTGCATCAAACCTCTTAGACGAATTGAAAATATCAAACAAAGAATCCATTTTTTCAATGAAGTCTGCAGTGAAAGCAGCAGCTTGAGGCATATTATTTAATGAAACATGAGTTAAAATCCCTCTACTTACTGAAAAGCTTAGAAGTTGAGAGGCTAGACACACTCTCATTGGGGAAAAGGGGGGTAGATCAATATGTTTCCGCGTTACCTTAGGGGCCAGACGGGGATTCATTTTCATATCTTTATCAATGAACTCTCTAATATGGTCAAATTTACAGAATGTATCATTAAATGTAAAGTCATATTTTTTGAAATTGTTTCTTATGGATTTTAACAGATGAGGCGCATCAAAAAACACATGGACTCTGTCGCCATTTAAATCAATGTAAGGTGAATCAGGGGTTACATTCAATAATCGGTGCATTTTAGTGTTGTTGGAGCCCTGGTCACTCACTAACACCTTGGGGATGAAACCAGTCTCTCTAATTTTTGTTAATGAGTGCATCACAACATCTTTTAAAACTTGTCCGTCCATAGGACCCATAGTCACAAAGCATCCTAAAACCTGTTTGAAGTTTTTTTTTATGCCTCTTATCATCACTACCAATGCTTCATTTGCAAAATTTGGTTCAGAATTAGCATTCAAGTTAACATGTTTATGAGGTATACCAGCACCTATGTCAGGAAAGCCCTCAAAACAATCAGTCCTAGCATTGAAAGTTATGTTTTCCTTTAGGGACATTTCATCAATTATGACCGAAACAACCCGACCTTCCTTAGGGAGTAAATCGGCTTTCATTTTTAACATTTTAAGAATGTTTTCATTAATGCCTGGCTCAATGGTAAGATTTTGTAGCCAACCCCGCAATGACCGGACAGTTGGCAGGCAGAAATGGTTACGTAAGAATCTGTAAGCCTTTGGTGAACAGTAATGAATGGCAAGAGCAAAATTTTTGTCAAATTCAGTGTATCGTCTGCCCTTCATTCTCTTGCCACGAAGCTTAAGTTGTGATACTATAAAATTGTCTTTAATCACCGAGTTGGTTAAATCATTTTTACCCTGTAACTTGTCGACCTTTTGTTCAAGGTCTGAAACGTGTTTTCTCAGGTCCCTGACAAGTTTACGTTGTCTAGACGCATTCTTCTGTTGTTGATGTAGTTTCTGGGACATTATTCTTAGCTGTTCTTCAGGGTTCTCTCTGAGCCGCTTAGGGGTACGAGCATCGGGTAGGCGTAGTTCATCACCATCTGCAACGAATAAATTTTATCTCATTACAAAGCATGTATGGCCTCTGTGTACTCACACATAAAACATAGTTTCAAATCTGTCCAAGTCAGATGTAGGTCCTACCCAGTAGGCCTGAACAAGAGGTTTTTTACCATTAATTTCAAGAAACGTTTACTAGTACTTTAGGTCTTGGCCTATAATGTAACATGATTTGACAACATATTGTGTTAACAACTACGATTGGCCACACCACGGTACTCAGTGTGAAGCTAATGCGACTTAACTAATAACTTTAGGTTTATGTTTATGTACCTGATATGATAGTTGCTACAAATTATAAAAATAAATAAAATGTAGGCTAAGTTACAGCCAATATAAATGCCATCTTTTGATTTCATGTTGGTTCGGAACTGCACTGATAGGCGACAGCCTAGCATCGGACAAGTGTCAAGACATCATTGGCCTAGGCTATCATTTAAATTTGCTATTGAATACACGGTAAAAGTAAAAGGTTGCGCCTACTCACTCGCCTACACCAATATGTCTAACTTAACAAACCTCCAGCCGTTTAGTAACCTGACCCACGTAACCTGAACATTGCAGCTTACACAAGTGACTTTTATAACAATGACTGACTAGTGAGGCGCAACCCCTTACAATACAGAATGCACTTGTAAAGAGGTACAGAAAACTTACTGTTATCTGATGTATTTGTCACATCCAGGCCTAAGTTATCATTATTGACGGGGTTTGTAGTAGCCCTACTAGACGCAGCAGTCTCCTCTTCCTCACGACGTCTTTTCTTTGGACTTGGCCGCCTACACTTGTCATTCTGAGGGGTTCCTTCCGCTCGAAACAAATTTAGTGTGGGAATAGATCCCGGTTTTAGCCTAGAAAAAATGAGGACACACATGAGGACAGCAATCAAACAAAAGTAGCCTTTGTTAAAATCGTAACAAAAAATGGGGTACCATATTCATTTTAGGCGAGCCGTAGGTCATGGTGAAAATATATGAATGCTAGGTAGGCCTGCAGGCAGATGATTATAGCAAAGAGAGAAGATAAGCGCATAAAATTTGTATTGTAAACTAGCTATTAGCTACACTAAACAAAAATCATTCAATCAAACAAGAGTTTGAAACTCTAACAATACAGACCTGTTTTTGTTTAGTTTAGAAGGCTTAGGCCCGGTATTATAACGCCCGGCTAAGCACTGGGCTAAATTGTTTTTTCCTATGAAACCACGCTTAGGATTGGTGGTTGCCATGGAGAAAACAAGTTAGCGGTGGGCTAAATATTTAGCCGAGCGTTATAATACCGGGCCTTAGGGTACGTACCGTAATTGAGACTGGGATGTTACGTCTAGTTTATTTTTTATTAACAGTAGGGGCCTACATGACCTTAGAGGCCTGGCTTGGTTAGGCCTAAGCCCTACATTAGATAGGCCTTGGGCCTGAAAGGGAAATTTTTATCAAAGCCTCAATATTTAAGTAAACTCTAGCCTTACTCAGCCTCAACTCAGACAACTGACAACCTGATAAACTCAGCCTCAGAGTAAGCCTAGGCCTAGGCTAGGTTAGTGTAGGCCTAGGCCTATAGGATCTGGGCTAGCTAGGCCTAAGCCTATATAGGCCTAGGGCCTAGGCTAGAGAAATTACTTACCCTTCACTTTTAAGCAGTGGATTTCGGAAATCTTTGTCACTGAAATGTTCGGAGCAAAGTCTATGGCTCTTATAGAGGGCATCCGTTCCATTTGTTTTCAGTATTGCATCGAGGTCTCGTCGACTGCATTTATGTACCCACTGTTTACATCTGCATAAGAGGAACAATATTAGAGATGTACAAAGAATGAAAGGCTATGGCCTGGACCTACTTATGCCTAGGCTAGTCAAAACCTGGCTGATCCTATTCCTAGGCCTAGGACCTAGGCCTAGTCTTGGCTCACACACGCTTTTACTAGGTCTAGGCTCTAGCAAATGGCTCTAGGTAGGGCCTAGGCCATTGGGTTTACAAGGTAAGAAAACGTAACATTTCACGGTTACTTACGTGTCAAGGTTCTTCGGAAATCGAAAATATGATAACGTGCGATCCTTCACACCGTAATTATTACACCCATAAACGGCGCAAATACCTCCGGACATAATTATTCTACATTAAGCAGATGAGTTTGAAGAAAACAGCACGCCTAGCCATGAAAAACAAGTAGTACGATCACGCCAGCGCCGCTTGGAGCGCTGTAGTCACTTGTCTCGCGATTTACAGGCCACTTTCCTGTATTAAGCGTAGCGTCTATTACAGTATTTGTTCATAGCTCTTGCTTGCTCCAGCAAAACGACACCTAGTAGCTTTGTTTATAATGTTTAAGGATTTGTTATTTATTGTTTAATTACCTGTTGACTCCTTTGTCGCCACTTACGACATGCAGGGTAGCTATCCTAGATCTATTCTTTACCGGGGCCATACGGGATAATAAATAATGTTTATAGAATTGCACAAAATAAATCACTTACTGGTAACGTACTAAAATAAATTAAAATACCTACCGGATATTCATCAACAGGGTCTTGTGGAAAGCCCGCCTCTTCAATGCCCATGTCTCCAAAGACAATATTTGGGCCAAGAAAAGCCAGTAGCTTTTCTTCGATTAGGGTCAGCTTCGTGACTGGTGCTTCTCCACCCCCAGTCCCTCTTGCGTACATCGAAATACTGCTGGCCTTGGACTTGACCTTAAGTCTCCAGTCGGACCATGACTGAAATAATGAAAAAGATGTATCAATAATTAGCCATAGCCTACATTTATGAATTGGAGCTTGCATAAACACATAAATAAACACCTACGAGCACTTCTTTCAGTCTCAGCCATAGCAAGCTATTTTGTGACAATGATCTCTATCAAAATTGTAGTACTACGTAGCCTAGGCCTAGTACAAGAAAGATGTGTCAGTCACAACTGTGTGCCTCGCTAGCTTGAGCTTAGTGGATAAAACGTTATTACAGGGCGTAGGCCTAGTAGAGTAGTAGGCCTAGTAGATTAGAGGCATAGGGCTATGCCCTACCCTAGGCTAACTTAGAGTTATGAATTTAAACGATATAAAGTTACATAGGCCTAGTCATAATGAACTGGCATAAGCGTCTTATCATTATCAATCAAATAATCCACGGTGCCTTGGGCCTACTTCACCCTAGGGCCTAGGCTAGGCCTAGGGCCCTAGATGTCACAAAGTTTCTTTGGGTCATGCTCACGTGCATATGGGAATGTCGTAGGCCTAGGGCCTACCAGTCCTACTCTAGTACGAAGATTGTTTACTCTTATCAAAATATTGATGAATAATTGGGGCTTCTAAGCCTAGTTTTGTAATGAAGTAAGTAATAATTTCTTACCGTTTTCCACTTGGCAACATCCTTGGTCGCCCCCGTCCCCATGGCATTTAGTTGGGCTGCCAGGCTTACCCACATCTCTTTGGATTTCTTTCTCCCTAACGGCCCTAGCAAACGATTTGCAGAGAATTCGCGATGCTCAATCATGTAAGAGAGCATTGTCTCTTGTTGGGCCTCACTGATCTTTACGTTTTTAGTCGGAGCCATTTTGAGGTTATAGTAAACAGAATTATAAGACGTCACAACATGTGCGAACTGCGAAGCACTCGGAAAAAGCTGAGTTTCTGATTGGTTACAACTTCGGCAGCTCCGTCTCTGTGTGATGTGCTCGGCTCGGCACGGCACGGCAGTCCCATATCGGCCTACCCATATCGGACTACGCTATAGAATCGCTATTTTTTTATTTTCTCTCCAAACCCGCTATGGGAACGACTAATATACACGCTTTGGAATCGGCACGGATCCATATCGGGAAATTACAGAATAGGGGTCCTGTTGTGCTCTTGTCCTGTTCGTTTCCATCGCCTAAAAGCACGATTTTTATCATTTAGCGAGTTAATAACCTCGTGGTCGAACCATGCAGGATATTTCATAACATTTATTTTGACTTCAGGGACCGTGTCATTGATAGCCTTACTTAGTAAATCGTAGAATATGTCACACTTTTTATTTACATCATCAGTGGCATGTAATTGATCCCACGAGCAGTTCAGTAATCAGTTATTAAGTTTATTTAAATCAACTTTGTTCCAGTTTAATTTTGTTTGCATTTTCGGCCTGTATGTGTTGTTATTAGATTTGGGTGGGATAATTGTACATTTAAATGCCAAATGGTCTGAACTTACAGCTGGTTCCTCGTGTTTTAGTGTCACAGTGAAATCTTGATTATTTACAAATAGCAGGTCCAGGTAGTTAGCCCCGCGGGTTGGAAAATTTACGTGTTGATGAAGGTCAAGCTCATTAAGGGTGTCAACGAAGTCAGCTGCCGCGTCGACGTTCGTGTTTCCGCTGATCGTAGGTATCAATATCTCAGGGTGGTCATCGCAGGGTTGCCAGATGATGTCCGGGAAGTTGAAGTCTCCGCAGAGCAGGATATTGTCTTGCGGGCGAGCGAGGCGCTGGATACGAGCCACTGACAGGTGGAGTTGTTCCACAGCATTGGCCGGTGGTTTAGGCGGCAAGTAGGCGCATCCAATGTATATACTGACATTTGGCGATGTTGACACTTCGACCCACACGATTTCGTTATTTAAGTTGATATCTTCTTCTACGCGACGGCAGCCGAGCCTAGTGCTTACAGCTGTGAGGACCCCGCCCCAGGCACGCCCACCCCCCTGTTGAATCTTTGTGTTGTGTGGACCGAGGAGCTGTCTGTCTTTGCGATGGATGGTGTATTGACTGCTGTCGAGTATTTCATTTTCAAAGATGTTGTCGTGAAGCCAAGTTTCCGTAATGCATACTATGTCTGCCTCACTGTTGTCAGCGAAGTGCATGTTGAAAGTTGCTAGTTTATCTGCTCCTGAGATGCTCCTGGCGTTCATGCAGTACAAAGTTATATCGGTATTGTTGACACTGTCATTCACACGCGAGTGGTTGATGACGTTCATCTCGCAAGTTGGGCCTGGATTTAGGTTGACGTCTCCTGCCAGTGCGATGAGCAGCAATGCAACCGCGCCCACTGACCTTGGTATTCGCACCGCGCGTGTTGTGGCGACAAGGGTTCGGGCCGGACCGGTCCATCTTCCAAGACGACCTTGCGCGGGGGAGGAACCTTGCGCTGGCCTGCCTGACGCTGAACTCAAACACATAGTCAGAGTGCTAATATTAACTTGGGTACAAACCATGAGGACTTCTACGGTTAATCCGTGATAACGACGATGCACAAGCACTTCACTCACATTTTGGTTCGATTCCGATTTGTGTAACACGACTTTTAAGATACATAACACTAAAAAATACCGGAGGACCGCGCGCGTAGACTTTCGGTTGGCGGCCATCATAACTAGTGTGTTTAGTTTATTCTTGATTCCAATGCAGAAGTACTAGGGCTAGATTCCCGGTTCGGGGTGGTTTTTTCATTTTTGGAACTTGACTTTATTTTGTATGATATATGGAAAATTACAATAGTCCGCATGAGATACATTTATGAAAATAAGCTTTAAAGCGGACAGTAGGGCCGGTTTAACAAATAAATTTAAGTTATACCAATATAAAACCGATCAGCCTTAGACTACCTACACAAATACATCAGCACCTTCATATTACATTTTAAGTTTTTAAATATTGTGCTGCCATTTTTTGAGCACATTCTGTTTTTAAGTACAAAGTTATCGGGCTTCGAAAGGCTTTTCAAATTAATGATTGATTGATTAATGGGGCTTAACGTCTCATATTTATGCAACGATGGCTAATCGAGACGATGAGCGGGTGATAATGAAGATGAGAAAGATGATAATGAAGAATAAAGCCACATCCGAATCAGATCCATTGTACGTCGCGTGAGTCGTCATACGGGAGTCCAGCAAGGGAGGGCAGGGCCAAGTGGGAGGAGAAATATTCAATGGGACAGTGGGGGGGAAAGGGGATTGGGGTGTGGACTGCACTTCGTCTGACTTCTCCTCCTCGACCAGTCCGGCTAGGGTGGCCCTACCAGAAGCATAAGCTTCCGCCGGCATAGCTCTCGGGATCAACAAAGCACGCATACCTGCCCACCACGATAAGGTGGCAGTCCCTGGGCAGGTTTTCAAATTAATGTAGTAAACGATAAATCAAATTTAAAAACCCGTATTATGCATGGTAATGATACACTTAACATAAACACGTATCGATTTAGTGTAAAACATTCTGTACGGCAAAAATAAAAGGAATTCAAGTTTGTTTTAAAATTAATATTGACTGTAATTTTTAATTTTTAAACCCTGATTCATCATTTTTAAACCTGAGTAATTATGGTCGTATTTCTTAAATTTAAAAAGATTTGGTTGAGAAATAAATGAGTTCTCCCCGTTTCTATCTTAAAAAGTGTTAAGGCAAGAAAAGAAGATTGAATTGAAAGAGTGTCCTTAATGTATTATAGCTGACGGCCTCATTTGCAAAAAATACCATGCAAACGTAACTTATGAATTCCACTTGTGCATCAAGTTATTCTTAATGGAAAACTTCAATATTAATTTTCGATTCAATTATAAATTAACACTTTTTAAGATCTAGGAGAAAGATTCATTGAACGAGATCTCATTCATTTCTAAACAATTCTCTTCAAAGTTTCAGAGGCGTTCATAATACCAAGTCTCAAAGCTGACGTATTGGGTTTTTATAAACGATCATTTAAGTGCAATATTAATAACACAGAAAATAGATACGCAATCAGTGGAATTAAATTGCAATTACTATACATGGTTTTATTTTTTTATCGCTTGCTTTCTGAATTGTACTTGAGCCCCTTTGGAGATCGGTAAAATTGTATAAAAAGACAGAATGTGATCAAAAACAGTCAGTAAATGGTCGCAAACTTCTTAAAAAATTAGCATGTAATATTAAGGTGCTGATGTACGTGTGTCCACAATTTCATGGTGATAAGTTCAAATTTGTGAAATTTTTAATTTTTAATTATATAATGTCCCCTTAAAAGCTAATTTTAATAAAATTACTCGTATGAACGAATGAGCTAACCTGGGCGCGAGGCTAACGCTAGACCGCCTCAGGCTACGAGAAGAGGTTACCTAGCGCGGACGGCCCAGCATTATTACCGGCTCCGGCCACGTGCGTGGAAGGGTTTCGTTTTTATCTCCACGGGAGGTGGACTAGTTGACATGGGTAGCGACATCTGCTAATTCATATTTTATTGCGCATATGACTTCTTGTTTATTTTGATGTGACATGTGACTGAAGAATCATACATATAATTATGTTAGTATTAATACTTGAAATTCAAGGAAAAAAGAACGAAGTCGCTATACGGCTATTTCGACATAATACAAGTATGAGAATTATAGATGAAGCGAACTTTATAAATCAATAAAAGCCTATTAAATTAAATCATTTATGATGGTTTTGTGCACAAAAGAATACAGAAACTGTAATTATTTAGTTCAATTATCATGCACGAAGCGAAAAAATGTTCTTTTGTTGTACGTTGTTGTTTGTTTAAAGTAAATAAGTAATTTTACTTTATGCAACAGAGAAAATATTTCCATGTGACGCGCGGGTCCCGCTGAGAGTTATCTTCTACAGGTAGAGATATTGAGAAATGGTGATCCGTAAATCCAAATTTCACGTTTTTCGCGACTTTACAGAATTGGGGCCAAAAATACTAACAAAATAGTTTGGGGGTGGGGGAGTTATGAAGTTACATTATTAAAACAAGGTTTAGCCTGTATGTTCTGTACAGTCACTTTTATTACGTAATTTTAGGCAACCCAAGACAACCTTACACATGCTTTCGTCACAGGCGCGGTATTCGTAGCCAATCAGCGATCTTTATCTGCGCGCCCTTGTCTCGGGCAGTTCGCTGGTTGGCTACGAGTGCCTCGCCTGTGACGAAAGCATATATAAGGTAGTCTTGGGTTGCCTATACGACGTTGTCCAAGAAGAGGGTCCTTCCACGAGTGACCGGTGATTGACTGATTACCGTAGTTTACGAGAAAAGAATAAAACACGCCCTAAGAAGTCAACTTCGAGGTTTAAACCACGATTTAACCAGTTTTATACAAATGCGTTCGAAATTTCGAGCTATAGGTGAGATTTTGCGAAATTCGTGATTTCAAAAAGTGTTTTTCCATATCTCAATGATGTTACTCATCGACAATATTACATTTTAGGCGAAAAAACGTACGATAAAAAGAAAATCGCGAATTTCGTTATCATAGTTTTTCACGACCTCTATCTACAGGACAGGCTCATCAAGAAGAAGAATCAACTCTGCCACATTTCACTATCCAAGTGTGTGGCCTAGCCTGCTATACACCCTAATATATATATCTATATAAATGCGCATGTAAATGAATAACAGTTATTTATTTACATGTGTATTTATATAGCTTATAATAGATAAACATTTATGTCTTATCAGTATGCTTTTAAATAATAATAATAATAATAATAATAATAATAATAACAATAATAATAATAATAATAATAATAATAATAATAATAATAATAATAATAATAATAATAATAATAATACGACCGTACATAGCATCCACAGTTCGGTTTGAAAAAATAATGTGGACAATGATATATTAAGTAGTATAGCTAAATGTGGGCATTTGAGAAGCAGAAGAAGAAGAAGAAGAAGAAGAAGAAGAAGAAGAAGAAGAAGAAGAAGAAGAAGAAGAAGAAGAAGAAGAAGAAGAAAAAGATATATTAAGTAGTTCTAAGTAGATTTTAATAAGGTAAACACATGGAAATACTTGACAGTTGTGTCCGTACAACATGTTTATGCCGGTTTTGACCGAGTTTGTATGTATTGCAACAATAAAATAATAATAATAATAATAATAATAATAATAATAATAATAATGATAAAAATAATAATAATAAAAATAATAATTATCATGTTTTTATTTGCAAACAGAATATCAAAATCCCACTAGTTTAATCACAATACAATTTACAATAATGTACTTTGTAATAATGTTATTTTGAACCCTAAAACAGAGCACATCTTTTTAGGAGTGCCGCACTTCAGAGTGACATTGACGCCTGCCCAATGATATGGGCAGGTCAGAAAAGGAAGCCATTTTATATTGGATAGCGAGGAAGAAAAATGGCTGAGGAAGCCATCTCTGCATAGGAAAAAAAACGAAACAATAATACACAGGAGACAGTGCTATAGTTCAATACATTATTCAGCAAGGGAGGGGGATTCAAATCCCTCTTGACTCTTCATGAAATAGTTGGGAACCATTCGCAATGTGCCCGAGGAAATCCTCAGAACAAAACGGTAACGGGTACAGAACCTGCGAACTCCTGCATTAAGCCCCGTGTACTACCGCTGAACCAGCTCTTTCGGTATCATCGGTTAAAAAAAATGACGCTTTTAATGCATGTAATTTTAAATGATTTCGTTATGATAATTTTAAAATCGAATGTGTATAAAATATGCATGCTTCCTAAACAGAAAGTTGCGTATTAGTTTGTCTCTGATTAGGAAAGCAAACTGGCGCTGTCTGGACATTTTTTATCCCAGGGCCAAACGAGGGACGAGAACGTTTAAGTCACAAAGAGGGCTGGGACGAATGGAGGCTAAATACACGTGATATAGAATCAATGTAACAGTGCGACAGTTGAGTAACAATTTCCACTAGAGCCTTCTTTGCGTGAACCGGTCACCACAGGGAGGGACCCACGTCGAGCAGTTGAAATGCACAATGGATTTTGCATAGATCTATTCGATTGAAACCCAGAAATTAGCAAAAATCAACACCGACTGTGAACTGAACCCAGGTCTCCTACTTGCTGGGCCGGGCAGTGCCGTGATCGCTATGCGCCACCCTATTATAATATATCCCCACTTAGGGCCGGTTCCACCAAACGTTAAGCGTCAGTTATATTTAGCTAACTGTCAGTTAATTTAGTTTGGTGTTCCACCATCACTAAACTGGACTTTAAATCTTAATAACTGCCAGTTAAACTAAGCGGCAGATCCTCTTCCGCTTAAAATTAAAACTTCACATTAGCCACATAGTAAACAAATGATTGTGAGGTTATGTGGAGGTATCCAGACTAGTCATCTCTTTATTTACCACTTGCCTGTGGCCAAACATCTACATTTAAGAACATATTTTAATTCCATTTTAATACATAGTTTGCATGTGGGCCTATTTGTGTTAAGATTCGTTCTAAAGCCTAGGCTTTGCATAATATCCAGGCCTAGGTAGGCCTATAGGCGCTAGGCTAGGCTTGGAACTGGGCTACGGCGGACATATGCACAACAGATTCAACTTGTACTAGCCTAGACCCTAGGCCCAGGTAGGCCTAGGCGCTAGGCTGGGCTTGGAACTGGCGGACTGGCCTACGGCGGACGTATGCACAGATAACAGATTCAACTTGTACTAGGCCCAGCCTAGACCCTAGGCCCAGGTAGGCCTACCCAGCCAGGCCTAGGTAGGCCTAGGCGCTAGGTTGGGTTAGGAACTGGGCTACGGCGGACGTATGCACAGATAACAGATTCAACTTGTACTAGGCCCAGCCTAGACCCTAGGCCCAGGTAGGCCTACCCAGCCAGGCCCAGGTAGGCCTACCCAGCCAGGCCTAGGTAGGCCTAGGCGCTAGGTTGGGGTAGGAACTGGGCTACGGCGGATGTATGCACAGATAACAGATTCAACTTGTACTAGGCCCAGCCTAGACCCTAGGCCCAGGTAGGCCTACCCAGCCAGGCCTAGGTAGGCCTAGGCGCTAGGTTGGGTTAGGAACTGGGCTACGGCGGACGTATGCACAGATAACAGATTCAACTTGTACTAGGCCCAGCCTCTAGACCCTAGGCCCAGGTAGGCCTACGGCCTACCCAGCCAGGCCATTGGGTTTGAAGCCAGGCCTAGGTAGGCCTAGGCGCTAGGTTGGGCAAAGACACAGCCTTGCGGAAATAACGGGGCACGCCAGCTCTATTTATGCTTTAGTAAACGACCAATCACAGGCTCGCTTACAAAATAACTGCCAGTTAGCTAACTGAGACTTCGAAAAACATGGTGGAACGCAGTGGCGGCTGGTGGGGGGAGGCAAGGGAGGCCGGGCCTCCTCAAACATTTCCGGAGGGAGGAGGATTAATCTTGTCTGTGATCTTGTTTAAAATGGTTCTATGTATTTTAATGTTCATCTTACATAATATACATATTTATCGTAAAAGTTTTCAAACAAAAAATGTTCAACGTTTCAAAGTTTCGCGCCTCTTCAGAATGTGGCTGCTAGCCGCGTTGAACCAGTAGAAACGCGAGGAACTTCGTGCGTCCGGGCCTCTCAGTCGTTCAGCATATAGGTATCTGAGCGGTGTGCGGGGGAATCGGTAGGCATACTCCCGCCCTCCCCGCCTAAGTTGCTGCACGTGCAATAAGATGCCAGAGGAGGCCGGCCGCTTCGTTTATTTTCGGATTTTTCACGAAGGTAACCGAGTCGCCCGCTTTCCATAATATATCATACTCAGCAGTTTGTAGTTTGCAGGGGATTGTCGTTTGTTCTTCTGCTGTTGTTCTTCCTGTGTTGTTGCTTGATTCAATGAAATCAATATAGTGACGAGTTATTAGATCGACCATTAACCAGACATGCTTCGAGGAAAGAGTAAATAAAGATTTAAAACAAGACGGAAGATTTAAACCAGCTTTGCCATAACTGCAAAGGGATGGAGAGGAACAGGCGAGTTTGGTTCGTTATAGTATGGAGATTGTTATGGTTAATGGCAAGTGTCGTCAACTTAAATCGGGCAACTTAAATCCACATCCACAACCACATTATAACACCAAAAACAACGTAGAAAAATGCAGTTTAAAACTATTATTTTATACTACGAGCCGCCACTGGTGGAACGCGACCATCTTTAATGTTCACTTTAAAAATAACTGACGCTTTGCTAAACTCGAGTTTATAATCATTTGGTGGAACCGGGCCTTAGCCGGGGCAAGCGATATATCTAGACGGCCTTGAATTAGCCCGTCCGTTCTAGTGTTCGTATTGCAAAGGCACACACGCGGTATGGGAAAACTGCATCTAATTCGCAATAGATGTTAAATTTGTATCATTTCTGGTTTTCACTTTGGGGTATCATTACTTTCAGTTATCTACAATGTACAAAAATGCCCCAATAGTAATGAATGAAAAGACTTTACCAGTCCAGTCCAGTTATACCAGTCCGAGATAATGTTTTCACTTTTCAATAACCAGCTTATCCTAAACACCATTGACCCCATTGTTAATAACGAGCGTGCTCGCCACTTCGTTCGCGTGAAACTTGGGTTTCTTGTTGTCTCTTGACAATGGATTTATATTTTTTCTACAATGAATCGTTTAAAGTCATATTGTCGCATACAGTTCACTATTAACATTTAAATTTTCCGCCCCGCTTGTTCACTGCTCAAACTCATGCTGAGACAGTGTGATGGTGCACTTGGAGACATAAGTAGATCAAGGGCCGGACTGAACATGCTTTACTCTAATGCTGCTCTCACCCTATATCGTGCATCGTACATAGCTTAAGACACTTGATAATATTGAAAATATTGACTTAACATAGTAATAGGCATGCGTCTACAATACGCATAAATACGTAACAAAACACCCATAAAACACAACACGCTATCTGTAAATGCTCGAACATAAACCAATGGAACAACAATTTCTTTAAATGCAAACATCATCATAGAAAAAAATTTAAAAACGGAAATATATGAAATAATTTAAGGATGACAAGGAAAACTGTGTGCATTAATAAAACCAAAATTGATTAATATTTAATTGATGAAACTCTGAAAGTATTCCCTGTGCATTAGAATGGCTAACAATAGACAGCGCATGGCATGAAGAGGCAACTCTTCTATTATTCGATGGAACTCCGCGCGCTCGCTGCGAGAAGACTTTATGAATAGACTTCCAAGTTTGCACAAAATAGCGGACTTGTCGCAAAATTGTCAATCTTCCAGGTCTAGCGTTAGGGTCGCCCCGAGTATAGTTGTAGAGTTCGTCGTTGCCCACTAAGCAAACTTTCAAAAATTAAAATACCAAAAGTAAAACAAAATAAACTGAAAATCAGCAAGAAATTTATTGTCACTGAGTTGGTATAGACTATAACACAAACATCACAATAATAGTGTTGTATATCTGCTCCTTGGTTACAGCCTGGGGCACCATCTCTCACACCCGGACACCGAGGGAGGCCGTCGTTCTCCAGGGTGGGGAGGCGAGGTTCGCGTTGAAGGTGCAGGGACCGTTGAGACAGTGCTACTTCTTCCCGCCAGGCAAGAGACTTGACTTCGATGAGGGATCTGAGTCTGCCGACAGCGCCGGCCGGCATCGCTACCTGGGGGCTGGACTGCAGAGCGGCGAGTGCGGTCTGGCTGTGAGCAACGTCAGCGAGGAGGACAACGGGCCGGTCAGGTCTTTCATCAGAGCGTCCGGGTACAAGGATGAATACAGATACATGACTCTCATTGTAGCAAGTAGGTTTACAAACAAGACTACCACTTTGTCACGGTTCAGTCAATGAATGGTCAAGACTCAGGGCAGCTACAACAATCTGTTTAGAAACGACTTTCCTTTATTGTGATGGTTCAATTAATAACACTTTAAATTTTAAATTTAATAATACAAAACTTGAACACAGTTTTGTGATATTTTGAATATAATTGATCTGGATAATAACTACGATGACAGATTCTATCTATCTTCAATGCACGTGTGCGTTATGTTATGGGCCCTTTTGTTGTATTGGGGCCTAACACTCATTGTGACTAGTTGTAGCTAGACCCCCATTGTGAGGTGTTTTTGGAAGGGTAATTATACGTATAAATCGACTGAAACCATTTTCGATCGTCTATTTGTAAAACTGACTGTGATATGGGCCCTTGTGTTGTATAAAGGCCTTACACACATTGTGACTCAAATGTAGCTGGACCACAGCTGTGAGGTGTTTCGAGAACTGCTATAATACTTTAAAAAAGATTTAAACTACTTCCGACCTCCTATCTGTAAAACTGACTGAGATATGGGCCCATTTGTTGTATTGGGGCCTAATCCACATTGTGACTGCTGGTAGCGAGACCGCCACTGTGAGGTGTTTTGAGAACGGTTACAATACTTCAAAAAAGATTTAAAGTACTTTCAACCTCCTATCTGTAAAACTGACTGAGATATGGGCCCTTTTGATATATTAGGGCCTATCACACATTGTGACTAGTTGTAGCTCGACCCCACTGTGAGGTGTTTTAAGAACAGTTATTGTACGTGTAAATCGACTGAGCCCATATCTGACCTTCCTATCTGTAAAACTGACTGAGATATGGGCTCTTATGATGTATTAGGGCCTAAAACACATTGTGACTAGTTGTAGGTAGACTTCTACTGTGAGGTGTTTTTAGAACGGTTATAACACTTCAAAAAAGATTTAAACTACTTCCGACCTGCTATCTGTAAAACTGACTGAGATATGGGCCCTTTTGATGTATTAGGGCCTCACACATTGTGACTAGTTGTAGCTAGACCCCCACTGTAAGGTGTTTATTTAAAATGGTTATCATACGTCTTTATCGACTAAAACCATTTCCGACTTTCTATCTGTAAAACTGACCGAGATATGGGGCCTTTGGTTGTAATAGGGCCTACCCTACATTGTGACTAGTTATAGCTAAACCCCCACTGTGAGCTGTCTATAAAATAGTTATGATGCGTTTGAACGATTTAAACCATTTTCGACCTCCTAGCTGTAAAAGTGATTGAGACACGGGCCCTTTTCACGAATTAGGGCCTAACTCACATTGTAACTAGTTTTATCTAGACCCCTACTGTGAGTTGTTTTAAGAGCGGTAATAATATGTCTAAATCGATTAAACAATTTTCGAACGTCTATCTGTAAAACTGACTGAGATATGGCCCTTTTGTTGTGTTATTAATAACACACATTGTGACTTGTTGTAGGAATACCTCCACTGTGAGCCGTTTTTAAATCGTAATCATACGTCTTAATCGATTGAAACCCTTTCCGACCTTCAATCTGTATAACTAGCTGCGCACCAACCATGAGTGTTGTCTACACGGCCACCTTGTGAGCTGCACGAGGCTAGATGATTGTATGGCTCAGTGTTGCTATGTCATGCTTCATGTCCCCTAGCGCACCAACCCTTAGTGTTGTCTACACAGCCACCTGTGAGCTGCACGAGGCTAGATGATTGTATGGCTCAGTGTTGCTATGTCATGCTTCAGGACCCCCCAGCGCACCAACCCTGAGTGTTGTCTACACGGCCACCTTGTGAGCTGCACGAGGCTAGATGATTGTATGTCTCAGTGTTGCTATGTCATGCTTCAGGTCCCCCCAGCGCACCAACCCTGAGTGTTGTCTACACGGCCACCTTGTGAGCTGCACGAGGCTAGATGATTGTATGTCTCAGTGTTGCTATGTCATGCTTCAGGTCCCCCCAGCGCACCAACCCTGAGTGTTGTCTACACGGCCATCTGTGAGCTGCACGAGGCTAGATGATTGTATGGCTCAGTGTTGCTATGTCATGCTTCAGGTCCCCCCAGCGCACCAACCCTGAGTGTTGTCTACACGGCCACCTTGTGAGCTGCACGAGGCTAGATGATTGTATGTCTCAGTGTTGCTATGTCATGCTTCAGGTCCCCCCAGCGCACCAACACTGAGTGTTGTCTACACGGCCACCTGTGAGCTGCACGAGGCTGGATGATTGTATGTATCAGTGTTGCTATGTCATGCTTCAGGTCCCCCCAGCGCACCAACCCTGAGTGTTGTCTACACGGCCACCTGTGAGCTGCACGAGGCTAGATGATTGTATGTATCAGTGTTGCTGTGTCATGCTTCATGTCCCCCCAGCGCACCAACCCTGAGTGTTGTCTACACGGCCACATATGAGCTACACGAGGCTAGATGATTGTATGGCTCAGTGTTGCTATGTCATGCTTCAGGACCCCCAGCGCACCAACCCTGAGTGTTGTCTACACGGCCACCTGTGAGCTGCACGAGGCTGGATGATTGTATGTCTCAGTGTTGCTATGTCATGCTTCAGGTCCCCCCAGCGCACCAACCCTGAGTGTTGTCTACACGGCCACATATGAGCTACACGAGGCTAGATGATTGTATGGCTCAGTGTTGCTATGTCATGCTTCAGGACCCCCAGCGCACCAACCCTGAGTGTTGTCTACACGGCCACCTGTGAGCTGCACGAGGCTGGATGATTGTATGTATCAGTGTTGCTATGTCATGCTTCAGGTCCCCCCAGCGCACCAACCCTGAGTGTTGTCTACACGGCCACATATGAGCTACACGAGGCTAGATGATTGTATGGCTCAGTGTTGCTATGTCATGCTTCAGGTCCCCCCAGCGCACCAACCCTGAGTGTTGTCTACACGGCCACATATGAGCTACACGAGGCTAGATGATTGTATGGCTCAGTGTTGCTATGTCATGCTTCAGGACCCCCAGCGCACCAACCCTGAGTGTTGTCTACACGGCCACATATGAGCTACACGAGGCTAGATGATTGTATGGCTCAGTGTTGCTATGTCATGCTTCAGGACCCCCAGCGCACCAACCCTGAGTGTTGTCTACACGGCCACCTTGTGAGCTGCACGAGGCTAGATGATTGTATGGCTCAGTGTTGCTATGTCATGCTTCAGGACCCCCAGCGCACCAACCCTGAGTGTTGTCTACACGGCCACCTGTGAGCTGCACGAGGCTGGATGATTGTATGTCTCAGTGTTGCTATGTCATGCTTCAGGTCCCCCCAGCGCACCAACCTTGAGTGTTGTCTACACGAAAGCCAGTGTCACGGCCACCTGTGAGGTGAACGGGGCTCGTCCTGTCGCTCACATATCCTGGATCCTGGGAGATAAAATAATCCACTTGGACTTACAAGAAGACTCTGTAGGCAACCCTCAGGACGCGTGGAGGTGGCCCTGGATGAAGGGATCTGTCATGCAGAGACTCACACTCACCCTGCAGACTAAGGACAACGGCAAGGTCCTAAAGTGTGTTGTATCTCATGTGACCTTGGTTCGGCCGTTGGAGGCGACGGAGACGATCTCATTCAGTAGTAAGTTATGTTTGTATACATGTTGTGTAAAACTGATATTTCACAGTTTGATGCTGCTTCCCTCCATCGCTATGTGACCACAGCTAACCCCCGTTACAACCCGACAATCATATCATATTAACACACAGATTTCATATATTATATCATATCATATTAACACACAGATTTCATATATTATATCATTTATAATCAGTCACGTTTGTTATGCTTGGGTCTTGGGTACGTAACTACGGGGTAGAGCTTCAAACTATGTCGAACTAAAGATATCTGCTCACTTTACACCTGCCTCCCAAGTCGAGTTCGTCGCACAGATAATTTTCTGTTAGGGGTTACTAGGTTTCCTGGCTAATCTAAGCTCGATGCCAACATTTCGAGTCTACAAATCGACCTTGATGTCTGATCGACCAATACTGTAGAGAGTATGAGAAAACAATAACAGTGCAGTCATTGTCGTTATCAATGTGATTGCTTTACATTGTGTAGAAAAGAGTTGCATATTTTCTGAACTTAGTCTAAGTCTTAGTCTTCGTCTAATGATGACGAAGACAATCTAGACTGAATTGCTCTGAAAAATCTGGTCAAATAAACATCAGACTTCTACAAATTCAACTGTTAAGTGTTAAAGTAAAGAATTGTGTGATTTCGCTCTTTCTACATCAGTAGAAGTAGTAGTTTGAAGTTGCAGCATTATTTGTCCACGTTAGGCTATACATTTCCCCAAAAATATCATACATAAAACGTTTGGTTTGGTTTCAGAAGCAGTAAGTGCGACTACGCCGCTTGCAGTCAGCAGCGCTACACCTGGAGCTGCCCTTCCCACATGAAAAAAAAATGTATACGTAATATGTTTTATAAAATGCATTAATTCATCACAGAAATGTATTATATAAAATGTATTTTGATATAGGCTACTTAAAATAAATTTCCAATTTGGCCCAATGTCTTATATTAAAAAGGATTTTAAATAGATTTGAAAGCTATTACACAATGAATTATGAACGAGTTCATAAAATGTTTATGAATCATTTTCTTAAATTAATTAGTAATATACAAGGGATAATGTGTTTAATTTGTATGAATTGAAACAATAATTTAAGACATTAGTGGTAATGTTTTGTTCATCTATTCATGTAAAGCCATTGATAATCTATTGCTTGTAATATATTTAAAACACATTCTTTATAATTTATTAATAATCTACTTTGGAGTATTTATTCACAATGCATTATATACAATAAATTTGAAACATATTATGCATAACCTATTAATTATCTATTTTGGAGTATATATTTTGGAATGTATTTGGTAGGTAAATTAAAATTCATTTTTTCATTTACATTACATAGCATGATTTATTTAAAAAAATATTTCTGAAAGCTACATAATTGATACACACAGTACAAAGTACAAAGTGACACAAGTTATTAGTCAATCTTTAGATGTTGCCCCTTTTAATGGTTGGGAAGAAAGTAGACAGACATAAGAAAAAATAAATATTGTAATTCAAATGAGCTTTGTATCACAAGATGTAGGCCTGAGTAGCGGCAAAGATTACTGACAAGGGAAAGATGTTTCATAATCATCACCATTGTCATGGAGCGATGGTCTATGCCATACAATATAAATCCTAAGACATAGAATTGTAATTATTAAAACGAGACACTATAGAAGATTCTTAGTTGCAGCACACTATCGTCTGTGAAAGAAGGACTGAGTTGTGATTATCAGGGTGCAACTTCCACTTCTCCCCAGATTAGGAGGGTTGTACACTGTTAGTCACGTGTGAAGTCACTAATATGAATATGAATATGAATATATGAATATGAATATGAATATGAATATGAATATGAATATGAATATGAATCTTTATTGAAGTACAATCTTGAGTGTATAACACTCTTTACAGATTTTGTAGTATATTTTTGGTAATATGCTTAATTGATAATCCTAGTTCTAATATAAGACTTAACTAAGATAAAATTAGAAGTGTAATGTTAAATTACCATATATACGTCACAAATTGAGCAGTTTGAATACTGGCTTACACTATAGCTTTTTCTATATAAACAGCCCCGACTGAGAGATCGGGGTCCTTTATGGTTCCAACGCAGACTACTGCAGAGTTTTGGGTGCACCACTGCAGCCTACGGCGGAGTGCACAGTCTTGGGAACATACCCTGTACGCAGCTTTCTGCTAGAAGAAGGTCGGTTGAAGGCAGCCTACTGCTACGACTGACTGAATACTAGTGGCATCCTGTTTACGCCGTATATAGAGTAAGTGTAGTATAGACGCCAGTCCAACAGCATACTGTATTGGCGCGCAATTCTACACTACCCTAGCACTTCCCAGGACTCCAGCTAGAGTAAAAGGATCAATTCATTTATTTAGTGTTAATAATTAAATATTGTAAAATCTGTGCAACTGTAACAACAATTGGTGAGTTACAATTTATATATATTATTTGTAATAAACTCTTGATTGATACACTTGTCTAATTGCAATATCCAGGATCCCAGATCCATAATATGGATCAAGTTCCCCGCCTCCTAACTTAACGTTACTCCTACATTAAAGTTATTAAAAACACATAATAAATATCATAGGTCCGTTGCCTTCACAACGGTGGTGGCAGCATTTTCTACGTCATTAACTATTTAACCTTTGCCCGCTACCCTCAAACCACGTCGCCCCACGACACCATGTTAAAATATTTGACTACAACTAAACAATCCTGTGCACGTGTGCAGAAAGGTTTCACAGGTTGCGAAATGTCAGCAACAATTAAAGGGGGATGGAAAGTACTTCATCCCCTCGTGTCTAACATTGCAAGAATCATATCCCACTAGGCATGCGGTAGATTATCACAGAGAACGGCGTAAGAGCTCCAAGCCTTTAGTGGCATTGTAGTTACTGGAAACAAAATTAATGCAGTCTTACAATAAATAAGAAGTTTTGGTAATTTTACTTTTCGAGACAATTCCAGGACACTAATATAAGGTGTATAAATTCGGGACAATCCCGGTTTCCAGTGACGGATTGTCGCCCTACAAATAACGCGGTTTAGTGGTAGTCAACTCAATAGCGGGTGACGCGCAAAGGGCTGAATATGAATATTACATTTGTACTCGGTATTTAATGCGGGTAAAATAAACGTAGAAAATACTTGCACGGGAAGGGGGGAGGCTTTTAATTTTGCGATATGCTATCTATATGGAAGAGTGTGTGGGTGGCCTGATTTTGGACCAGGGGGTCAGTTTGGTCCAAAATTGTGTGATTTCATTTACAGACAGTCCAATTGAGGATGTTTTAAACTATACATACCTTCAAAAACCGATACTAGTCTGAGAAGCGATGTTTGATCGAGGTACCGGTGTCCACGTAGTTTCTTCGCTAATGTTGAGGTAGACCTACCCCTAACAGTTTGTCATCGGAAGGCATCTGGGAAAAATAATAAATATTGATTTCAGCAGGACTCTATAGAAGGGTGAATTTAGGCATTTTTATAAAGGTTTTTAATAATCAAAACCCGTAAAGACAAATATGCCTAATGCTAATTGTTGATGACATATTTTGTCCTTAATTTCAAAGTTACCGGTACTTTAATTAAATATAAGTAATTGATGTTCTGTGTTTCGTAATTCAACCAACTACAGGCTAGAGGCTAGACCTTAGCTAAGAGCCTTTAAGTTACAAGATATTTAAGGCTGAATAAAAAAAAGCCCACTTATACATCACTCGCATACAATACGCATAACACATTGACTACGTTTATCACAGAGCTCAGAAACAGTTTAGCAAACCGGTTTTGCCCAAAAACGTTTTACAGATGTTGATATACATATCGGTTTTGCTGTAAAACACTTTAGTTCCATATCAGTTTGGAAAGTTGTTTGGATAAGGAAAATCGCAAGATTTGTGGTTGGTATACGCCACAAACTGTTTTACCAGGTGCGCACGCTCATTCCACTGGCTTGACAACTCAATTATATGTGGTAGGCGGTGACATGATGTTCGACTTTCGACATCAGAGTGTTGCTGTTGTTGTAGTTAGTAATGTCAGCTGTCCGACTATTTTCTTGTTTAATGCGCATCCCAACCTAAAAGTTATTTGTACGTGAACGTTTATAGGTTTTTAAAGGTTTTGCACACATTTGTAATAGAATATAGAAGTGTGTGGTCAAATCTTTGTAGATATTGTTTGACGGCCATATTGGATACGCTTCTAAACCATTTTTACGTGTTTTTTTTTTATGATAAAATAAAATTAAAATGTTGGCTTCTTTCAAAATTAAGTTAACTCCTGATACTATAGTCTCTGGTAATGGTAACATTTTACCCAGTGTATTTCTTTTGTAGGGGTTCTTTTAGCAATATTGCTATACTGTCTCCAAAATATTGTTTAACTATAAGTTTTATTTTAAGTTCCATGTACTCTTTCAATTATTAAATAGCATATAACCTGTTTTCTTGTTGTTGTAACAATGATAAGCCTACTGTTTATTAATAAGACCTAGTTTTTAAGCTTTTCCAAATCCATTACCTATTACTACTTTCAGTTTCAATTTCCGTCCATCATAGACAACTATAATGTAGAAGCCCCTTATAGCGAGCTTAGGCTCTTTGGGGGCTAGTATACATGCTGTAACATGTATTTGTAATATCAACAAAAAACTTTCAATTCAATTCAACACAAAACCGTTTAAGACCAGAACCGGTTTGCTAAATCGTTTCTGAGCTCTGTGATAAACGTAGTCATTGAAAGACAAATTAAATGTGTTGTTTTATTAACACACTGTCCTGCACCGCAATCATGTAACTTTGCTCGCTAACGTTGAAATCGTTATTGTGTAGCCAATGAGAGTCGAGAATTCGAAAAAGTTCACAGGAACTAGTCAAAATCCAGCAAGTTGTGTGAGCAACATTGACAGTCTTTTGTTTTTATTGACAACCTGTCAAAATGTATAAAAATGTACACTTTACTGAGTAGATCCATAGAGTAACTACTCACAGCATGTATTTATTCTAATATTCCACTGTATTCTAGAGGTAGGTCTAAACTCTAAAGGTATAGTCCGTTCTAGTTTAGTTTTGTGAAATAAATTCGTTTCAACACCGGCGTTTCCGCCATTTCTTGGCATCGAAAGCTGATAATGGCTGTATGGGTGCCCGTGATCGAGAGTGCGAACGATTTTCGTGATAATGATTGTTCGCGCCGTTTATTCGACGCTGTGGTTTTGTATTTTCGTGGTGTTGGTTTACCTGTCTATTATTTCATATGTTTCGATTTTCGGCCAATCACGTCATCTCCTACAGTTGTCCTGTTTTCAGCACGTAGCGTTATCTCTTATCTAGTCAGTATTGTTCCAGTTTCCAAACTCGTCGGTCATGTTCAGTTTCTCTCTCGATTACTCTCTCGTGCGACCAAACTTCGTCTTCGCTGCTGTCCTGGGTTCGATCGCCTTCCAGGCATTTTTCATCTTTCCTTACTTTTCTCTTCCAAACTCGAGTTTCTTTCTTCTATTTCTTTCTCTCTACGGCAACTTTCCGCCTGTCGCTTTTATCAACGCTTTGTCATCTTTCGAAAACTTCACATCATTGGGGTAAGTTTAAATCAAAAACTATACAGTCTACTAAAAACCACCTCGGAGTGAGCACCCCGACTCAAACATATGGTCCTCGCGGAGCCAGATTTTCCGGTAATTTTCTGCATTCTCAAAGATTTTCTCAATCAAGGTCAGTCCTTAATTGGTCGCACAATATACACGTCATTGAGTGTTGTGTGTTTCCGCTCTCGTATTCTATTGATTGTGCTGTTCAGTGTGTGTCTCTTACGTACGTCGTACATCCCTTGTATTTCTAACATTGTCTTTTGCATTTTCGATCATAATGGTCGATATTACGGCAGAACTGAACAAGTTAGTTGCTCGACGCGAGTTTATATTCGCGTCCGCCCAACGAACGTACACTGCTTTCTAAAAAATAAAACCTGAACAAGTTGAGTCATATAGGCCTCGGTTCGATGAATTATCTGTTTTGAAATCGGATTTTCATGCAATTCAAATGTCCATTGCCGATCTCAACACTCAAGTAGTTATTCTTGCCAAGCCGATCGAAATAGACAAAGTTCAGGAGAGTTTTGAAACGTTGTTTTATGCTGCCAAATCTCGGTTTCTCACGGCTGATAAATTAAATAAGCGTCCTGCTGTGACTCAACCTGAGTCTCTACCCGCTTCAGTCAAACCATCCATTGCATTGCCAGTCATAGATCTTCCCAAGTTCAAAGGTGACATTTGTAAATGGCCCGAGTTCTATGCTCTATTCAAGTCTCTTATTGATGATAATAAGTCATTAAGTAATGTTCAAAAATTACACTATTTAAAAACTTCGTTGTCTGAAATACCGTTGGCACTCATCTCAGAGTTTCAAGTAATTGAGGAAAATTATCCCCTCGCTTTGCAAACGCTCGTCTCTCGTTATCAAAACAAGCGATTATTAGGGAGCTTGTATGTTCACAAGATTTAGATTTTGTTCCTCTGAAAACGTCATCTGATGACGGTCTTCAAGCATTTCTCAAAGTACATCGCAATTCTGTCGACTCTTTGAAAGCCCTGAATATTCCCGACCTGGGCGATTTCCTTCTACTGTGTTTGGCATTAGCTAACTTCGATACGTTATCCCGCAAGGCTTTTGAAACCAAACAATCGTCTAATTCGACTCCCGAATATAAATCGCTTATTGATTTTGTCGAAGACCAATCTAAAGTAATGGAGTTATGTGCTGTCGGTAAAAACTCAGTTACTTCTGTCAAAAGTTCTCCCCCTGTGAAAAAAGTAAATACGTTGATGGTGTCATCTGATGTTTCGAACTTGAGTTCAAAACCATCTCACAATGACTCATCTCGCAATCACGCTCATATTAACGTGTCCACTTGTCCGTTATGTAAGGCTTCGCATTCATTCTATCAATGTAATGCTTTCCGTGGTTTAACCGTAGACCAACGTTACGACACTCTGCGACAATTAAAACGCTGTTTTAATTGTATGGGTGCACATCTACGAACCCAATGCAGTTCGACAAAGTCTTGTTTGGTATGTCATAGTACCAAACATCACTCTAGGTTGCATGTAGACTCCACTAAGTCTTCCGCGGACGATACTCCTGTCTCCGATCAAGGCCATCAGGTGCCACAGACTCTGTCGTGTCAAGTCCGGGATTCGAACCCCACTCATCAAACTGTCATATTGGGCACCGTTCGCGTACTCATAAGTGATGCCCACGGGATATTGCACCCATTTCGTGCGGCTATTGACTCCGGGTCGCAAATCTCTGCCATCACTAATTCGTTAGTGCAACGTTAAGGTTTAAAGGTCAAACCAACCACCGCCCAACTGTCAGGTGTTGGTCAAATTCCTGCTCGTGTGCATGGTATCGTTCAATGCAGTATAGCTTCTCGACGTTCTAAGCAACCGGCTATGCATGTCAACGCGCACGTTCTCTCAACTATTGCCGGCAATTCGCCTACTTCCTCCGTGTCCACTGAGGTCATAAAGCGCTATCATGACCTTGACCTCGCTGACGATCACTTCAATGTTCCCGGACCCATTGATTTTCTCATTGGTGCCGATCTCTACTCTGACATTCTCTGTAAAACTTGAAACATGATCGTGGGCAGCAAACCTGCTGCACTCAACACGGTTTTCGGTTGGGTGATTTTGGGTCCAGTCAACTCTTCTGAACCTGCACCTGAGTCATCCTTCTCTTTTCTCGCCGTGGCCAATACTCCTTTGGAACACATTCTTCGTCTCTTCTGGGAAACAGAAGAAGTTAGTCGACCCCCCTCTCTAGACCCAATGGATTCGCTCGCTGAAGAGCATTTCATTAAAACCCACTCTCGCGACCCATGCGGTCGCTACTCGGTCGCTCTACCTTTCAAGCCTAACTGCATCATGCCAGGCTATAATCGTGACGTCGCGCTCAAGAACTTTGTCAGTTTGGAGCGTCGTCTAAAGCGTGATCCTCCACTTCATGACACCTATCACGAGTTCATGAGTGAATACGCTCGCTCACTGCATATGCAGCCTGCTCCTTAACCTTTGGAGTACATTATCCCGCACCATTGTGTACACAAGGTCACAAGCTCTACCACAAAATTGCGAGTGGTATTCAACGCCTCCTCCCCTGATAAACGTGGAGTTGCTCTCAACCACGTCTTGCTCAGTGGTCCCAAACTTCAGAGTGACCCTCCGTGGGTTCTCACCACCTTTCGTGTCTATCCCGTAGCCCTGTGCGCGGACGTGAGACAGATGTACCGTCAAATCTTTGTACACCAAGACGACCGTGTCTATCAGCACATATTTTGGCGCCCTGAGCCTTCCTCCCCTGTTATTGAGTACGAGCTCAACACAGTGACCTACGGTCTCACGCCTTCTGCTTTCCAGGCCCAAAGAGTGTTCAGCAACTTGTCAAGGACGAGGGCGCGCAGTTTCCTCTCGCTTCACGCGCCCTCACTTCAAACATCTACATCGATGACACAGTATCCGGTGCCAGTGACCTTGACGAAGCTCTCGCGCTTTGCGCTGAGTTGCAATCAATCACTCAGTGCAACAGGGTCGAACTTCGCAAATGGGCTAGCAACTCTCCCGACGCTCTTAGTGCTCTTCCCCAGGACCACCTGGAGACTCCCCTAGTATTCTCCAACGATGAGCAGACTCTGAAAATTCTTGGATTGTTGTGGGACCCTCGCTCTGATTGCTTCAGTTTTCACACTCTACCTTTCGAAGGTTGTGTCACCAAACGTTCCATACTCTCCTACATTGCGCGCATATTCGACCCTCTCGGGTTTCTCATCCCTTTTCTCTCCTGAATGAAGGTGTTCATGCAGAATCTCTGGCTCTTGCGCGTGGAGTGGGACGAATCACTTTCGGAGTCGCTTTTTCAGACTTGGATCACTGCCATCGAAAGCGTGTCCAAGTTGAGTGATGTCAGTGTTCCGCGCCTCCTTGTTTTGAGTGACGCCACCTACTGGCTTGTGGGGTTTTGTGACGCCTCCGAGAAGGCCTATGCTGCCACTCTCTATTTGCACGCTGAGACGTGCTCGCAATCTCATGTCAGACTGTTAAGAGGCAGGAGCAAGGTCGCGCCCGTCAAGCTTCTCACTGTCCTAAACTGGAACTCAGTGGCGCATTGTTATTGTCTCGGGTGTTGAAAGATGCCCTGCCCGCTCTCGAGTCCTTGCACATAGAAACAGTGTTGCTCTATACCGATTCCACGATCGTACTTGCCTGGCTCTCTACCCCCCCGCACCAGCTTAAGACTTTCGTCGCCAATCGAGTGGTTTAAATTCTCGAGACCACTTCTCCTCTGAACTGGTCTCACGTTCGTTCCGAAGAGAACCCTGCCGACTGTGCCTCTCGGGGACTTCTCCCCTTGGACTTGTTGAACCATCCCATATGGTTCTCTGGTCCCCCGTTCATGCGTTCGCCCCCCTTTACGTGGCCTCGCTCGGTCCCCTCGCGTGAACCTAGCTACGAGGTGCCTGAGCTGAAAGCGTCTCCCACAGTTCTGATCAGTCTTGATCCCGTTGTTGACCCCCTTACTAGTTAAGCTGCAAAGCTTCTCCTCGCTCGTCAAAGCCAAGCGCGTGTTTGGTAACGTGGTACGCTTTTCCCGCATTTTGCTTGCTCGCCGAAGTCAGCTTGCTTCCCCCACTGGTCCCCAGCTCCCGTCCCAACTTGAGAACGCGATGCGTTTGTTCGTATTTCGCCAATGAGTTCAAGCAATTGGAGAAACACTCGCCCGTGTCTCACCGCATCGCCCCCCTCAAACCCTTCATTGACTCTCGTGGGTTTCTCAGGGTGGGCGGCAGACTTCACTACTCTTCACTTCCCGAAGACGCACGTCATCCGCTCTTGCTTCCCAAAGAAGCTCATCTGTCCGCACTCTTGTGTGATGCTTTCCATCTCACGTCATTGCACTCTGGCCCTCGCACTGTGCAAGCTCTCATTCAGCAGATGTATTGGATCGTTGCTTTACGCGGTTTATTGCGGCAACGCATTCGACGTTGCTTAACCTGTTTCAAATTCCGCGCCAAGCCTGTTCAGCCAATCATGGCTGAGCTGCCTGAACCTCGCGCTCAGCCTTCACGCACTTTCCTCAACGTAGGCACTGACTACGCTGGCCCTTTCTCCGTGAAGACGAGTTCCCGCCGTAACGCCCCCATCGTCAAGGGTTATTTGTGCCTGTTCATCTGCATGGCCACTAAAGCTATTTACCTAGAGTTGGTCTCGGACTTATCCACTGAAGCCTTCCTGGCCTGTCTTGATCGGTTTCTCGCTCGTCGTGGCCTCCCCGCTCATATTTATTCCGACTGTGGTCGTAATTACGTAGGTGCTGCCCGTACGCTCCGCGAGATACACGATTCTCTCACCTCAGCTGAAACTACTATCGCTGACAAGCTCGCTCTACGTAATGTTCAGTGGCATTTCAACCCCCCTTCTACACAGATAAATTAAGGATTCCTCCCTTAATTTCAAGGAGTATTCTACCCTGTTTGCACGTATTGAAGCCGTGTTGAACAGTCGACTTCTTTGTGCCACTTCGTTTGACCCCCTGGAAGGCCCTGATTACCTTTCCCCCGCCCACTTGTTGATTGGCACCTCACTTCTCGCACCTCCTGAAACAGCTATCGCCGAGTCTACTTCTCACCTTTCTCGTTGGCATCAAGTCCGTCAGCTGCATCAATCTTTCTGGACGCGTTGGTCCAGAGAGTATCTGCATACGCAAATGCAGCGTGGGAAGTGGGTGCGTGCGTGTCCAAATCTCAAGGTCGGTGACGTCGTCTTCGTGTTGGAACCCGCCACTACCCCATTATCTTGGCCTATTGGCAGGGTGGTTCAAGTGTGCCCTGGTAACGACAACGTCGTTCGAGTCGCGTCCGTTCGCACGTGTAAAGGAGTGTTCATCCGACCGGTGAACAAGTTAGTTACCCTCCCCTCTCTTTAGTCGTTCGTTTTGGAGTGATGTTAGATTTAGATGTGTAGTTCATAGTTTGTTATTTCTCATTGTCCTATCTAATTGGTCTATTTTAGGTGGGCGGTATGTTCGCGCCGTTTATGCGACGCTGGGATTTTGTATTTTCTTGGTGTTGGTATATCTGTCATATGTTTCGATTTTCGGCCAATCACGTCATCTCTTACAGTTTTCCTGTTTAGAGCTCGTTTGCGTTATCTAATCTCGTCAGTATTGTTCGAGCTTCGACCTCGTCAACTTCAGTTATTCTCTCGTGCAACCCAGACCGCTTCAACGCTGCTGCATGTCCTGGGTTCGATCGCCTTCCAGGCATTTTTCATCTTTCCTTCTTTTCTCTTCCAAACTCGAGTTTCTTTCTTCTATTTCTTTCTCTATACGGCAACTTTCCGCCTGTCACTATTATCAACGCTTTGCCATCTTTCGAACACTTCACATCATTGGGGTAAGTTCAAAATAAATATACAGTCCACTAAAAATCACCTCGGAGTGAGCACCCCGGCTCAAACACTCATATTGTCTCGTGTAGCAAATTTCTGACTCATACCCGGGTGGGACAGTCCCCCATGTATTTCATCGATATTCATAGGTGTAGCTAGGATTTTTGTTCGGGGGGCGGGGGAGAAATGTTATTCCTTATAATAACATAACTGAAAGCTAAATGTTAACGGCATGTCCATATCCACACACCCAGACATGATTTTCATTTAACGCATGCCGTTTAGATTCTGTAGTACTTTGTAGTTCTACCATGTTTTTCAAACAAAATGTGCCCTACACCTATCATTTTTTGCCAGGGGACTGCGGGCCTTTAGTTACGCCTAGCCGACTAATGGTCAATCTAGAGATCGATAGATAATGCAGTCATCTTTTCGATTGTCGATAATTTTTATTTTGTCGTCAAGAGCATACTAATAAATATATATATATATATATGGTGATGCATGTTCTGCGGTGAAAGGTCTTCCGTGATGAGTATGATTTTGTTCTAAATTCGAACGTTGTCTGTTAAAGACTACACTTTTACTGCCGAAGATGACAATAAGTAAGACCTTGTCGAAACATCGAGAAACCCAGTTCTTTCTCACAAAGGACCTTCACCACAGAACTCGGATCACCACTTACCAGGGGCTCTAAAAAACCTCTGAAGTGCCATATATCTTTACAGATCTTATAATATGTTATGTTTTGTTTTCACTTTCAAACTTATGCTGAGTTTTCAATTTATTGTTTGTCTTTTCTTAATTCATTCAGCACCTACACAGTAACTGCATACGAAATGGAAAACGGAGATGAACTGTTTGTGGTGCCGGACATTTGGCTCCACAAAGAAAATGACAAGTTAATGGCAAAATGGCCGAAATATAACGGCTCAACTCGCATCAAACAGGCTGTGTTGGAACAAGAACAGCCAACTGGAAGAAATTTCACGCAAGGCTATTAAAAGACAATAGTAAGTATTGTAGCTGCCTACATAAATGATGTTGCATACCACAACATTGTAACAAATTAATAGCAGCTATACTTTTATGGCACAAATGTATTGATAACAATATTGAGTTCACAAAAGATGGGACTACAATTGTCAGTCAATACGGCTAAGTGTCACTCTCAATTTTATAGTGGGTGGCTTATTATGCCTACACTGTTGTGATGCAACATGTTGGATGCACAACCGAGTCAAATATAGGATCTGTACTTAATTCGTAAGGCTTTTGTCTTCTTATGAAAAATTGCATATTATTATTATTTTTTATTATTATTTTTATTTTTCCTTTTTTTTACATGTGTGTTACATAAATATTTTTTTCATACAGTGGAAAATACCTGAACCAATAAACAAGTGTTCGTGGCGGTTCAGGTTTAACTATTGCATAGCAACCAACAAATTTAATAGACCCCTACTTTACTTGACTCTGGATGTTGAGAACACTGGTAAACAACTGTTAAAATATTTACATTTTGATGAGTAAAGGTATAACATACTTAAAAAATTATATTGTTGATACAAAAACACAACATACTTAAAGTTCAGGTAGTATTAGCCAAAGGTACTTACATTATAACTACGATATGGTATTTTCAATACAAAACACAAACATATTTCAAATGCATATTCTCGATACTGCCCAGCTCTGTCTATTCCTATATGTATGAGATTTATTATAAAAATCACTTTGGACTTACACAGTTAAAATTTCTTGATGCCTTTTCCAGCATCGCGTCTGTACAATATTTGTACAGCTCGTCTGCTGTTTATTATGACGACCGTCGTACCTGATGACAACAGCAGACGAGCTGTAGAAATATTGTACAGACGCGATGATGTCAAAAGTGATTTTTATAGGGAATTGTTCTTGAAGCATGCTGATGTACACCCCACACAACCAGTGACTAAAGACTAAAATAGTAGGGATGGGACGTTTAAACATGGGAGTTACTTTAAACGTTTAAATGTTTCACGTCGCAGGTAAACGCTCTTATAGTAGGCCCACGCAGATCTACGCATAAGTATGCATACATACAGAGACAATGATACTAATATTTTACAACATACCCTAACTACAAGCCTACTATTAGTTTAGTTGCTCACCACGAATTTTAATTTTATGTACCAGGTTTAAGAACTTTTAGGTGATTTACTGAATCAGTAATTTTTCTCATCTCACATCGCGGGGGAGGGGGGGGGGGGGGGGGATAGAAAAAAAAGAGTTTAAATGTTTAGGCTATGAAACGTGTTTGCCCATCCTTACAAATAAAATGAAAAATGGTTGCACTTCTGTGTGAGTCAGTGGGGTAGGTGTGGATCTGGTAACACTGGGGCGGTTTTCAAGTCACACACGTAGCAATGTTGCTTTGTCCAGACCATCCTGTTTTGTTCCAAGTAAACCTGCCTGCCACTATATAGTGTTCATTTTTAGTGGGATCCCAACAACTTATTATACTCTATTGATATTTTTACTCTTTCTACCTTTATAGTGACGTTCCACAATGTTGAGAAGCTCTACGAGTACCTGACCCCCGTCTCGGAAGCCAACACTAATGATGACGAGCCAACGAGGCGAAAAAAAAGTAACAAACATAAGAGCGGCGCTGATACATTGATCGCCAAAAAGAGCATCTTGGGGAAGCGACCTTCATTTCGCCATCACATGGCATCAACCAAACGCCGGTCAAAATATGAATCCACCGACAAACAACCACCGCCACGATCAAAGCAGCCACCGATCGAACCACCAGTCACGCCTACTTGTTGGTCAGGCATCATTTTTCCAGACACCAGATACCACCCCCCGCATCATCCAGACTAGCCCCCGTTGCGTTTGTTCCGAAGGTGCTCTTCAAGAACGTAAGTATTTATATAGCCTATAATCTTTTATTAAATTTCATAAATGTACAGGTGACAACACCAGAACACAGTGTTAGGAGTTTTATTATGGTCAGGGGGTGTGGAGGGGGGTGGGAGCGCAGGCGTACTATTAAACATAGAGCCAATTGACTTTTTGGCTTAATTAATTTTAATTTCTTTTGTTTTCTTAAATATCTTGTACTCTAGATATAATCACCAGTAGGCAGTAATGAGTTGTTAGTATGTTAAATTGTTATGTAATCAGTTTAAAATTGCATGTTTGCTGCATCTGAATATTTTGATTAAATAAATAAATTAATTAATAAATTAATAAATAAATAAATATATATAAATAAATAAATACATAAATAAATAATATACTTGATTAACAATTTTTCAGATTTTCGACAAGTTCATACAAAGCTGGAAAGCCAGGCCAAAACCCTCAACAAGATTCTTCAAATCATATCGCCCAAGTTTGATATTGAAAAGAAGAAATCTAATTTCACCCATCCGCTGCCATGTGAAACAGAAGAGCAACTGATGGCATTGGATGTCTTCCTTGAGGCAGATGAAAATTTTGTATCTTTGGTAAGTACAATATTAGGTCAGTTCAATGGTCGCTTTCATAGCAACACAGCACACACATTATTTCCAGACCAGCAGGTCACGTGAACCAATCAGAAACTTGGCGTGTCTTATTGGATTGGTTTACGTGACCTGCCAGTCCAAAAATAGAACGTGTTGCTATGAAAAGCAACTTTAGTCAAGTAAATACTGCCTTCAGCTACAAGGTTACAATTCGACTATGTTCAAATTAATGGATAATTGGTTCGTGCATTTTACAAAAAAGTAAAAAAAAATAACAGTTCCCCAGGATCTGTTGCGGCATTTCCGCATCTCTATGAATTCTGTGATTGATGAGCAGTGGCGAAGGCTTCTAAGCTTATGAGACAATGAGACGTTGTCTATCGTGTATACCGTTAATACACTAGTGCACGAGTAGGTGCTTTCTTTCTCACATTTTCTTATCTTCTGTGGTCCCCGTGAACGTTTAAATTTAATTGACGGCAAAGGACAGCGAGCAGCCCTCTTGCGTTATCAGTTCCTTGAAGTTGAATGATTTAAACGTGTGCGCATGATAAGAGCGCTATTTTCGTCCGTTTTCCAAGAACCTGAGAGAGATGTCTCTCACAAAAACTCTGAACTGTGAACGCGGACACATGCCATACACTCATTTCATAACACAATGGGACCTTTGGATTGATTAATGGGGCTTAACGTCTCATATTTATGCAACGATGGCTAATCGAGACGATGAGCGGGTGATAATAAAGATGAGAAAGATGATAGTGAAGAACAAAGCCACATCCGAATCAGATCCATTGTATGTCGCGTGAGTCGTCATACGGGAGTCCAGCAAGGGAGGGAAGGGCCAAGTGGGAGGAGAAATATTCAATAGGACAGTGGGGGGAAAGGGGATTGGGGTGTGGACTGCACTTCGTCTGACTTCTCCTCCTCGACCAGTCCGGCTTGGGTGGCCCTACCAGAAGCATACGCTTCCGCCGGCATAGCTCTCGGGATTAACAAAGCACGCAAACCTGCCCACCACGATAAGGTGGCAGTCCCTGGGCAGGGGGACCTTTGGAATTTGAGGAAACAGCCATAACAGCATTCACTAATAAACCTTCGCGGTCTGCTTTTGTAAAATCTGATGGCCCAACCCAACCCCATGGTGTCTTCACATTTATATGTTTGAGGGTAAAACCATTGGATACTTCAGTAATCAGTTCAAGGCAATCCTTTGACAAGGCAAGGTGGGAGGGGCTCTGGGGGACAAGTGTACAGTTATAGTCCAAGAGCCAGCAACATAAAAGCTCCCCTCATAAGGTACATATGTTTTGACTATAGGAATAGGAGCGGAAAAACTACTCTACTAACAAAACGCGCGTCTTACTCCTCAACGTGGGGGCTTTTAGGCCCCACAGGGGGCCAAAAAAGCCGAAAAAAGGCCCAAGGTTCCCCTCATAAGGTACATGGATGGAGTAAACGCCATTTTGTAGAGATAAGTGTCCCAAATAGGAATTCGAATAGTAAGACGGGATATTAGGGGGCGTTTACCGATCAGACGCCATTTTACCTAAAAAGGGCCATTTTTTATTTTCGCACATGCATGCGCTTAAATACTCAAATCATATCCGGAAATGTCTTGAGACGTAGAAAAACATACATTTTAAAGAAATTTTGGGTTATTGTCCTCGCCAGACGCCCTCAAAAGCGGCCCAAAAAGGCCAAGGTTCCCCTCATAAGGTACATGAATGGAGTAAACGCCATTTTGTAGAGATAAGTGTCCCAAATACGAATTCGAAGAGTAAGACGGGATATTAGGGGGCGTTTACCGATCAGACGCCATTTTGTCCAAAAAGGGCCACTTTTTATTTTCACACGTGTACGCGCTTTAACACCCAAAACATATCCTTAAATGCCCCTAGAGGTGAATACATTTCTAAGATATTGTGTGATGTCCTCGCCAGCCCCCCCCCCCCCCCCCCCCCACAGCCTCGATCCGGATGCGATTGTTTTGAAGCTCCGCCCACCCCTAACTTTAATATACCAGTATTTATTATTATTAATGTCAGGATTTAAGGATATGTTTTGGGTGTTAAAGCGCGAGCACGTGTGAAAATAAAAAGCGGCCCTTTTTGGGTAAAATGGCGTCTGATCGGTAAACGCCCCCTAATATCCCATCTTACTCTTCGAATTCCTATTTGGGACACTTATCTCTACAAAATGGCGTTTACTCCATTCATGTACCTTATGAGGGGAACCTTGGCCTTTTTGGGCCCCTTTTGAGGGCGTCTGGCGAGGACAATAACCCAAAATTTCTTTAAAATGTATGTTTTTCTACGTCTCGAGATATTTCCGGATATGTTTTGAGTGTTTAAGCGCATGCATGTGCGAAAATAAAAAATGGCCCAATTGGGTAAAATGGCGTCTGATCGGTAAACGCCCCCTAATATCCCGTCTTACTCTTCGAATTCCTATTTGGGACACTTATCTCTACAAAATGGCGTTTACTCCATTCATGTACCTTATGAGGGGAACCTTGGCCTTTTTGGGCCCCTTTTGAGGGCGTCTGGCGAGGACAATAACCCAAAATTTCTTTAAAATGTATGTTTTTCTACGTCTCGAGACATTTCCGGATATGTTTTGAGTGTTTAAGCGCATGCATGTGCGAAAATAAAAAATGGCCCTTTTTGGGTAAAATGGCGTCTGATCGGTAAACGCCCCCTAATATCCCGTCTTACTCTTCGAATTCCTATTTGGGACACTTATCTCTACAAAATGGCGTTTACTCCATCCATGTACCTTATGAGGGGAACCTTGGGCCTTTTTTCGGCTTTTTTGGCCCCCTGTGGGGCCTAAAAGCCCCCACGTTGAGGAGTAAGACGCGCGTTTTGTTAGTAGAGTAGTTTTTCCGCTCCTATTTCAAAAGTCAAAACATATGTACCTTATGAGGGGAGCTTTTATGTTGCTGGCTCTCCGTCTAATGTCCAAGTAGCGCTATGCGTGTGATTTCTATTAGTTGAGTACTATTATGTTGTTATTGTAGAGTATTACACCCAGGTTAAGTCAGGCCATGACAGTTTTGGGACTTACCGGGACAGACTACGTATTCATGATATTATACATTTTGCGTCCACCCCCCTTCTCATCCCAAACTGTTTTTTTATAAATAATGAAATATATCACTTAATAAAATTATCTACAGCTATGTTTACATGGCGAACCAGACTGAAGACTGTCATGGACGCTACCGTGTAGATGAAGTGTAGGCCTACCCAAACTCGCTTTCGGTCTCGCATCAAACTTGTTCGTTTTGGTCGTACATAATTCCCTACTGCCATATAACATTAATTTAAAGGTGCATCCCGACGAACAAAAAGTTACAAGCTATTGTAATCATTTTACTTGATGTTTGTTGATGTCAACTAGTCATTTCCCACCTTATCCACCTACAAAGGGCCTATACATCAACCATTTTAGTTCGTTCTCCGTTTACATGACAAGACTGAGTACGGTCTTTTGGTTCGGTAGCTATATTTCCCGGGACTGAACCCAACCGGTACGGTACCTGATTTCAAGCGATTTGACATGTTTACATTCATGAGGGACTGAGTCCACGAACCGTACTCAACTCCGTACTCAGTCCTTCATGTAAACAAGGCTATTGTCTACCCTAATTTTCAAGACCATGCTTTGCCACTAGTCATGAGTAGAGGCAAGGATTTTTTGCAACACGTTGATTTGCGAAATTGTTTAAAAACAAAATTTCAAATTTTTTTGAGGACGGTTTATGCTTAAATTTGTTCGCGAAATGACGCAAAAAACCAGGGTTCCTGCGTAATTGGCAAATTTTCTTGCTAAACGCAAACATAAAGCGATTTTAATAGTTTTTTTAAACTTTCTAACATAAAATTTGCGAAAATACGCGTTTTCTCGTATTTTCAAACTTTCCGCCATTTCCGTCGCTATTGCAGTTTCAACAACATTTTGAGTCGAGGCCAAACCCGAGTATAGCAGCCATATAAGGCGGTGCAACGACAATCGATTTGTCAAGAGCGAGATATTTTCGACTCACGTGGCGTCATAGTTGTTTTCTGTCCGGTCTTTGCTGAGTGTCATGTGCAGCATACCTGCCAACTTTCCAGATTTAGTCGAAAAATGCCCGATTTTTAACCTTATTTTCCGATTTCCCGATTTGGCACAGAATGTGTACGATTTCCACGAATGTTCAAGTATTTTACTGTAAATAGATCAATTTTCGTATTTTCGGACCTAGACCGCCAATATCTTGATGCCCAGTGTGCAGTGAGTTCAAACTCTTCCCACTCACGTAATTTTTCTCCAAAACCAGTCCTGGTACATGCACTGTTATTGCTATTTTTCACTGTTTATAACTATTTTTTGTCTGTCTTCTTTTTGTCTTTGATGAATTGCGTTTTCGCAATAGGCCCGCCAATACCATAAAGGCTGTGTTTCTTTTTTTATAAATCTCCCTATTTTCAGTTTTGATAAGTTGGCAGGGATGCTTGCTTCCGTGTATGCATCCTCGCGTCATCTTGAGTGTTAAAAATGCCGAAAGTTATATCCGTCTTTGAAAGAGAGAAGGAATTATGTGCTGAGGGGTAAATAACGTTTTACGTGTTTGATTAAGTAAAGAAAATTTAAATGTGTTTTTTTTTCAATTTTTTTAACCGAAATTTGTCTTTTTATTTACCGAAATCCAGTGTTATTTTTTAACAACAATTCACGTTAATTTTTCCGTGTTACTGTGAACAGATCATTGTGATCTTCAAATCAAACCAAAATCACTTATTTTTCATCATATCATCCATACTTGGGCTCGTTTACTGACTCGCGTTCGGAGCAACGCAACACGAGCGCAACCAATGAGCAACCCTGCCTATGTTGCTGTTGCTCCAAACTCAACACCTCATTGCATGGTTGCGTTCATGTTGCGTTGCTCCAAACGCGAGTCAGTAAATCAGCTATTTGTCATTAGCCTTGCACTAGTTTTGTTTGAACGCTTGTGCACATTTCCATAAGTTCAACTTCTAGCCGTAATCCTTACCAAATTGTGTGAACTCGTCTTTATTCCCAGCCACTTAAGACCCCCGGTAGAAGTTGGAAAAAGGTTGGAATTCATAGTCGGCCCCTACACCTAGGGGCACCCATTGTTGCTATGGATTTGTTTTGTTTATGAGAAATAACATGCAAACTGTAGGGGAAGAATAAGAGTTCGGAGGACCAGCACTGAGGCAATAAATAGGTGGACTGTAAACACTAGATCGAGTTCAGCAATAATCCGCACATACACAAAATACACTTGAAAGCAAAAGGAATATATTAACACAAATAACACATTACACTTATATTCTTGAGTTACAATTACAATACATGAATTATGTGTGTTGTACACATGTGAAAATGAGAATAAAAGCAAGAATAATTCTACACGACGCGAGCATGTAAAAATGGACGACAAAGTACAACAATGGTAAAATGCAAAGATCTTAGAAAAGATAAAATAGCTCAACATTCGCTTTCCTCACGCATGGATCCAAAGACATTGAAAGAGTAAAGTGACAGCTGATGCGATCTGTCGGGCGTAACTAAAATTACAACACATTTGCATGAACATACTGGGGCCCAAAAATGAATATTTTTTAATAATGAAAAAAGGAGTGCAAAAAGTTGCTTATATAGGAAGGGGACACAGTTTAACTATTGGGCGCTTGAAGTGTCCACGAGGAGTCTTGATGGTAACCACTCGAACTTTTCCATCTTGACCAGGATGCAGAGCAGTGATTATGGCGAGTTCCCACTGTAGAGGTTGTAGGTTCTCTTCTTTCACAAGAACCACGGTGCCTTCAACAAGGTTTGGGCTGGAACTGGACCATTTCTGTCTCTGCTGCATAGTGTGAAGGTAGTCGGTGGACCATTTCTTCCAGATGAGCTGCATGTATTGTTGAAGCTGTTGCCATCTATTTAAAGCATGAACTGAACTGTCAATTAGGTTAGGTTCAGGTATAGAGGTAATAGCTTCACCAATGAGAAAATGACCCGGACTAAGATAAGATATATCATGAGGATCATTGGAGTTTACGATAAGTGGGCGTGAATTTAAACAAGCTTCAATTTGTGTGAGTATTGTGCACATTTGTTCAAATGTGAGTGAGTTATTTCCTATCACCCTTTTGAGATGATATTTGAGAGATTTAACCGCAGCCTCCCACAGGCCTCCGAAGTGAGGAGAGCGAGGTGGTATGAAAAACCAATTACAATTTTTATGAGAATTGTAATTTTGCAGAGTTTCTTGATGAGACCTTGACTTCAGTAGTTTGCTGAGATCAGCTAGCTGATGATTAGCACCAACAAAGTTTGTTCCGTTATCGCTATATATGTTGGAACATTTTCCTCTTCGTGACGTGAAACGCTTTAACGCAGCGATGAATGCTTCAGTAGTCATGTCGCTGACTAATTCAATGTGTACAGCCTTAGTAGCAAGGCAAACGAAGATAGCAATACATGCCTTCAATTTTATTTTACTGCGTGTGGATCCTTGCTTTATGAAAAAGGGTCCTGCATAATCAATTCCTGTGTTTAAGAAAGGTCGAGCCGGTTGTATTCTGGGAGTAGGTAATTCTCCCATGAGTTGCTGTGTAGTTGTGGTTTTCAACTTGTAGCATGGTAAACATTGATGCAATGTTGATCGAAGTATTCGTCTAATGGACGGTATCCAGTAGCGTTGTTGAAGTGATGACGTCAACATTTGTGATGAAGCATGTAATAATCGTAAATGCTCGTGCATAATGAGAAGTTTGGTGAGATGATGCCGTGTTGGAATAATCATTTGATGTTTAGATTCGAATGGCAGCAAAGATTTTTGAAGTCTTCCTCCGAGTCTTAGGATACCTTCACTGTCCAAGAAAGGACATAAGTTTTTTATACTGCTTTTGTTGGAGAGTTCTCTTGATGATGACAATGCATGAATTTCTGATGAGTACACAACACCTTGAGCTAGTTTGATGCATGCTTTTAATGAGTTATTTAACTCTGTGACAGAGAGTGTCGAATGATTTCTCTCCGAAGGTGGCCTTCTGGAATTGTAGCAAAATCGAATGCAATAAGCAATGACTCGTTGCAATTTAGTCAGCCTTGAAAATTTATGGATGATGTCATCTTTTGGCTTAATTGCCATGAGGGTGATGGTTGAAGTTTGTTGTTCTGGCATGTCTTCTAAAGCGATGGGCTGCATGATTGATATTGGCCATAATGATGGGTCTTGTGGCAACCATTGAGGTCCATGCCACCACAATTTACAAGTAGCAAGAATGTCTGGAGAGGTTCCTCTAGAAATCAAATCTGCAGGATTTTGTGCTGATGCGATGTGTGCCCATTTTGCATTTGCAGTGAGTTCTTGTATTTCTGTGACTCTGTTTGCAATGAATGTTTTCCATTTATACGGATGAGCTTTAATCCAAGCAAGAACGAGTGTTGAGTCTGTCCAGAGGAAACTGGAATTAATGTCAAGATGAAGCGATTCAACTGTTTTGTTAAAAAGTTTGGCGAGTAAAAGTGCGCCGCATAATTCCAATCGTGGAAGTGTGATTCGTTTCAAAGGTGCTACCTTTGATTTAGAGTAAAGTAAGTGGGTAGAAGTATGACCTTCATTGTTGGTCGATCGGAGATATATGCAAGCTCCGAAAGCTTTTTCAGAAGCATCAGAAAAGCCGTGTAACTGGATATCGGTGATGACTCCTGTCACTAATACTAGTCGTTGAACCTTTATGTTGCTTATGGTAGGAAGTTGATTGCAGATATTCTGCCATTTTGTGTTTAGAGAGACGGGTAAGACATCATCCCAGTCTAACCGTTCTATCCACAGGTGCTGTAGAAAGATCTTGCAATTGATGACAATAGGACTAATTAGTCCTAGTGGATCGAAAATGGCAGAAATAATAGATAACACTTTGCGTTTAGTAGCTAGTGATACTTGTTGTAACTGTGGCTTGGTTGAACCATTGATTATTTGAAAGATATCAGAAGCAGGATGCCAAAGCAGTCCTAGAGTTTTGATACAATCTTCTCGTTCGAATTGCAGCGGAAGGTTAATTTCGCGATCTTCTTCTGGAACCGACTCCAAAAGAGCAGAATGGTTTGAGCACCATTTACGTAGTGGAAAGCCTCCACTGGCCAGTAAAGATTTCAAATCTTGCTGAAGTTTTAGAGCGTCTTCTAAATTGTTTGCTCCTGAAAGACAGTCATCTACGTAGAAATCATTTTTGAGTATCAAAGATGCCTTAGGATAATTTTTAGCTTCCAAGTCTGCTAAATGGTGTAAGCATCGTGTAGCTAAAAAGGGTGCAGTTTTTGTACCATAAGTTACTGTAGTCAGTTGGTATTCTCTTATGGGTTCATTAGTAGATTCTCTCCATAAGATGCGTTGTAAATTCCAATCGTCAGGATGCATATTTATTTGTCTGTACATTTTAGCAATGTCGGCGCTGAAAGCTATCAGATGTGTTCTGAAACGCAAGACAATTGAGCACAAGTCGTCTTGTATTGTAGGTCCTAGTTTTAGTAAATCATTTAGTGACTTGCCGGTGCTAGATTTTGCTGATCCATCGAAAACGACACGTATATGACTTGTAGTAGATTGTTTGAATACTGCGTGGTGAGGTAAGTAGTAACAAGTACCAGTTTCATCTGGTGCACTGTCGACTGGTTGCATATGACCAAGTTCTTGGTATTCATGAAGAAACTTATTGTAGTCTTCCTTTGCGACGCTATTTGAATTAAGGTGACGTTCCAATTGTTGATACCGCCGCATTGCTTGAGGTCTCGAGTCACCGAGTTGACTCCTGTCTTCTTTCAATGGGAGACGAACAATAAATTTGCCTTGAGCGTTACGAGTCGTATTGTTTAAGAAATGATTTTCGCAATCACGTTCTTCCTTTGTAGTGATAGGTTTTGGAATACCTTCAATTTCCCAAAAGCGCTTGAGTTGTTGATCAATTTTTTCCGTACTAACGAAATACGTATGTGCAGGTTTCAGAGACTGCTCGAGAGTCAAACCGGGAACCCTTCCACCGAGGACCCAACCAAGTTTTGTCTCTTGAATTGTAGGGAAACCTGGGCGAATTAGTGAATTCGATTGGAGAAGGTCGTAGTAGTGTTCTGCACCTATCAGCAGTTGGATTTCACCTGGATTGTCGAAATCAGGATCTGCTAGTAGGCCTACAATGTTATGAGGAATGTTCCATGTGCTACAATCGATGGGAACCGACGGTAGATTTCCCGTAATTTTTGGCAAGATGAAACAATCAATTTTAGTTGTGTGATTGCTAATAGTTGATTTTACTGTTACACTAACAGTGTGGGTAGTTGTTGAACTTGTGTCGTTAATACCCTGAATAGATGTGTGACTGACTTCTTTTTTGAGTTGAAGTTTGTTAGCCAATTCAAGAGTGATGAAAGAGGCTTGACTTGCTGAGTCGAGCAGTGCTCGACATTTGATTAAATTACGAAATTTATTTAGAGCATAGACTTGTGCTGTAGCTAACAAAACTTGGTGTGTAGGTTTAGCCTTGAAGGAAGAGTAGCTTCCTGCACTAGCATCGCTAGTAGACCTAGTGTTTTCTGAATGATTGGTAAAGAGATTGTTACTTTGCATTGACGCAGGTGTGCGATTGCTATATTGAGTATTGGTCAGTTGTTTGTTTATCTGCGTTTGACCTTGAGGCCCTGGTTTAGAATCATGCAATAAGATGCTGTGCTTTTTTCCACACTTACAATAGCTAGGAAATTCGCATGCGTTGACCTCATGATCGATAGCAAAGCAGTTGGCACAAGCATTATTAGAATTAATGAATTGCCATCTATGTGCTACTGACAGATCGCGAAATGATTTACAATTGTATAAGTAATGTTTATTACCACAATGCAAACATTCGGTATTGTTAGTACCGGTAGCGACATACGTATGTTTATTAGGCTTGCTTTGAGGAATGTCAACCCTTGCTTGAGTAAGCTCTATAGTCTGTGACCTCTTGTCAAGAAAGTCACATAAGCATTTGAGTGTGGAACATTCCGATTCCGATTGTGATGTTTCAAAATCACGCCTAGTTTGCATGTCTAGTTTCCCTAGAGTGAGTTGAATCAGTAGAAGCTCATGAATTTCGATATTCAAATTGAGCGCTTGAATAGCATTGAGATTGCTTGTAAGTTCATTAACTAACTGTCTAAGTTCATGAGCGGAGTTTGCTCGTGCATGTGGAAGATTAAGAAGAGTATTGATATGTTTCTGAGATATCAATTTTTTGTTTTCGTATCTTTTGACAATCATTTCCCATGCAATGATGTAATTAGCTGAGGATAATGGGAGATTTTTGATCAGCTGTAGAGGTTCATCACGTAATGATGATAGAAGATAATGAAACTTCTGAACATCCGTAAGAGTTACATTGTTATGTATGAGTGCGACATATGTGTCTTTGTATTGTGACCAACGAGTGTAGTCACCTGAGAAATCTGGTAGATTTATATTTGGCAGTTTTAGAATATGTTTGTGTACTTGAGCGCCATTGACAGTGCAGGCATCACTCAACAGCGTAACAGGAGCAAATAAGTCGTTTGATTTCGCATTAGTATCAAAATATAAACTTTCAAATTCTGATCTATACATTTCATGCTCTGAGTCAGCTTCAGTGTCTTCTATTTCAAGCTGTGTTTGTATTTCTTCAAACTGACCATAAATTGAAGAAAGAGTTTCAAATCTAACTCTGATTGCACTTAGATTTGACTGATTGTCTACGTTGTTTATGAACGTGTGTATGCGTGTAAGCCTAGCTTTGACTACGCCACGCCGTTTAATTAACTCACTTTTCATTTGGTCATTCATGGTGCCAGAAACAAAGAACTAGGATCGAACAGAAATGAGAGACAGTAAATAGCTTATCTGAGTTGTGAAGACTGCGACTAGAAGAAGCCTGTCCATGACCGGAGAAGTTCCACGAGGGTTGCAAGATACACTTTGAGCTGCAATAACTGGGGCCCCATGGGAAGGCCGGGTGCAGACGAACTAGGCCTAGCGTAGGCCTATGCTTAGGCTATGTAGAAGGATGACGAAGGTGCCGTCGACGGTGAATTTAAGAACAGTTTATAATTTCCACGTGGAAATAATGTAAATTGTATATGCGGCCCGGTGCGACCAAAATGTAGGGGAAGAATAAGAGTTCGGAGGACCAGCACTGAGGCAATAAATAGGTGGACTGTAAACACTAGATCGAGTTCAGCAATAATCCGCACATACACAAAATACACTTGAAAGCAAAAGGAATATATTAACACAAATAACACATTACACTTATATTCTTGAGTTACAATTACAATACATGAATTATGTGTGTTGTACACATGTGAAAATGAGAATAAAAGCAAGAATAATTCTACACGACGCGAGCATGTAAAAATGGACGACAAAGTACAACAATGGTAAAATGCAAAGATCTTAGAAAAGATAAAATAGCTCAACATTCGCTTTCCTCACGCATGGATCCAAAGACATTGAAAGAGTAAAGTGACAGCTGATGCGATCTGTCGGGCGTAACTAAAATTACAACACATTTGCATGAACACAAACAATTGTTACCTTGGTAACAATGGGCGCCCCTAGGTGTAGGGGCCGACTATGAATTCCAACCTTAGCCTACCTATGTGTGCTTTTCCTTTTTAATAAGCTGGTAGTAAGTATTACCGTACCGGTACAAATGTTGAGATTTTGTCACTCAGTACATGGAGGAGTTATTTTACCACGTAGGCCTATAGTAAAGTATAGTAGTTACAGCAATAGTCATGGGTGCCGTGCCACGAGGGGGGAGGGGGGCAAGGAGGGGGGGGGGGGGGGGCACTTGCCCCCCCCCCCTGGGCTGCAGGAATTAAACATTCAACTGATGGCTCTAGGATACGTGCTATATGCGCCTTTTAATAAATAACAAGACCTAGGCCTATTTAATAAATAACAAATAAAAATAACATATTTAGTAGGCCTATGTTATTTAATTTGAGTTATACGAGCATATTATATATTATCTATTAGCTGTTAGTTAATCAAAAAGGAACCCTGTTTTGACACTGTACATGGTTCAATTCATTACATTCAGAACCTACTCTAACATCCCAAAAATTGGTTAAAAAGTGTTTAAAATCCAAAAAATTCCCTGCGAAGTTCAGATTTAGTAAAATTTTCTGTGAGTTACGTACACACGTTCAGTGGATGTGAACTGTCTCATTGCTTCATAAATCATAGTGTTTCAACTTTCTTAAGTTAATTTGTAAGTTGTAACTAAGTATTTTAAGTGGTTAGGGGGCTACAAGTAAACTAGGCCAATGGCTTAAACATTGAACTGTTTCACTGTTTTAGGATTGGTTAGAATGAATGGGGCACATTCCATGGCTGCTACGGCTCTTATTTCGGACCAATGTCGCCGTTGGCTGCAAGGAGCCAAGGACCGTAATGGCGGACGAAAACGTCGGGAGGAGGCTAAGCAGCAGCTAAATTCCAGCTACAGGCCGGAAGAAGGTGGGGATCAGGGTAATTACTCTGCCACTGGCGAGGAAAGCGCTGCCGCAGAAGATCAAGACTAGAAAAAACCACTCCCCCCCATTTCATGAAGCGTTCTTTACCAATTTGTCTTTAGAAATTATATTTCTACAATATGGCCACTTAAAGCCTTGTTACACGGTCAGCTTGTTGATGCCTATTAGTATTTTACGTGTATCACCCCCAACAACAGTTGACGAGAACAGTAATGCTACCTATTGGCATCTGTAGACTACTGAGCTTCATGTGGCTAGATGTAGCGATCCGGTGGTAGAGTTTGCAAGGTCCGTCAATCCCCTAGCGGAGGTTTGGTAAACCGGGAGTTTGACGTGTCATGTGTGCCGTCAGTATGAACGTAATACTCAACGATATGATCACATGACAAATATCGGTCAACGTTGACCGTTGACGGCACACATGACACGTCAAACTCCCGGTTTACCAAACCTCCGCTAGGGGATTGACGGCGTTCAACCAATGGTACCATTGGTTGAACGCCGTCAACATTGCTTGGAAGTAGAACAAGTTCCAACTTTTCGTCAACATAATGTTGCCCTACTCGTCAATGTTGAGTCAACATGTTTTAGTGTGTGACTGCAGTATCCCACAGTTCTGTGCTATTTAAATGTGGTCAACAGATTAAGCCAACAAGTTAGTCAATAAGGTGACTGTGTAACAAGGCTTTTACATAATTGCACAAACAATAATGTTGCACATTTATACCAATGCTATGTATTCTCAGCTCTACTGTCATCTAGGGATGTGCGGGTACCCGAAAAACGGGTATTTTTCGGGTAACAAAATTTACCCGAGGTCGGGTCGGGCCGTAAAGTATGCCCGAAAAAATCGGGTCGGGTAGCCTAGGCCCTAGGCCTAGTACAACATAATTTCGAGGTTATGATTGGTCCAAATTGTGCTTGGGAGGAACTGATATTTATATAAGGATATGCCTTACCTTCTATCTTACTTTCTTATTATTTCATGAATATAGTGTAGCCTAGGTGAATAACAATATTTCACCATGATTTCAAGATGTAGGCCTATTTGACATTTGACCATGATCTAAACAAAGATGGCGACCATATGCAAGAACTCCCCACCGCCTTCTTTGCGGAAATAGCGTGAAATACGGCGGGAAATTCAAATTTTCAAATAATTAGAAAATTCGAATGTGTTTAAGTAGATTCGGATTCAAATTACGTAGATTCGTACACCACTACATTTTATGTAACGTATTTTCTATTAATTGATACATTTTTATTAATTATTAGTTTTTTTTACACTACCCGACCGCGCGGGTACTTGAAGTGCCCGACCCGAGCCTGACCCGAGTTCACAAATCACTACCCGCACATCCCTAAAAATACCTCGTATGATGACTGAACACAATTCATGTCTAGATATGTGTTGTGTACATGGATGGATGTTAGGTACTGTAATTACGGTTCACACAATGAATGTTAAATATGCTTTTAATGAAACTAGTATCCAACACGACTACATGGTAAGAGAGAGAACTGCGTACTGACGCGTGGTGGCTATGTTACGACATCAGCACGTGCAGGCATTAAAGTTAACGACCCTATCGGTCTGGTAATATACACAATGTGCGGAGGTCACCTGTGTCCGAAGTTACCTTAAGTTGTTGGTATGCCTGTGCAAGGTCCAACTTGCTGAAGACTGTTCCTCCAGCTAGGGATGTGAGCATCTCGTTCACTGTGGGAAGTGGGTATCCATCTTTAATAGTGGCAGTGTTGACTGTACCTTTATAATCTCCACAAATGCGGATCTCACCATTTTTCTTGAAAACCGGTACGATGGGTGTTGCCCAACGTGAGTGGCGAACGGGCTGCAAGATGTTCTGGCTTATTAGCTTATCCAGAGCTTCATCCACCTTGCGCTGAAGCGCGAACGGTACTGGTCGTGCCTTGTAGAATTTCGGTACTACAGTAGGATCCACCTCGACAGATACTTCCGATCCACTGTACTGACCGATGTCCTCGGTGAATACCTCTTTGTGTTGTTGGAGTATTTCCGACAAACTATCAGTGTGAGTACCAGTGTGGTGAACTCCACTTAACGTTACCTGGATTCCAAGGTGTGGAAACCAGTCACGACCCAGTAGCGGACTACCGTTGCCAACAACATAATGGCAGATCACACTCATGTCCATTGAAACAAGCGCGAACTGTACACACGCCTTTCACCTCGAGTCGCTGTTTGGACCAAGTGAACAGTTTTCTTGGATGTGGTTGCATCGCAACCGCACCTTTGAACAACTTTGCGAAGGTGTCAGCTCCAATAACAGAACATGCAGAGCCTGAATCTATTTCCATCAGCACTGGCTTGTCATTGAGTAACACTGACGCCGTTGTTGTGCTGGCATCGTGTGCATCAGGACTGGTTGTATTAAGAATGTAGAGATTCCTAACGTCACCTGTCTGTCCACCTGTGGTGTCCGTGATTGCATGAGTGTGCTCACCTTGTTTAGCATTCCTCACTGTTTTCTTGTGCTTGAACTTAGGCTGAGAAGAAGAACTCTGGCCTGTACCGCGCGCTTTGCCAAGACAAACACGTTCAATGTGACCGGTCTTCTTGCAAAACCGACAGACAGCCTGGATGAATTTGCATGTGTCCGGAGAGTGTGCATCTTCGTAACGGAAACAGGGTTTCCCGCCGAAACTGGCCGGCTTCTAGGGCTGTCTGAGCTGGTTGACAGAACTAGTGGTAGCATTACCTGTCTGGCGCGTACGTAATTCTTGCGCTTGGAGCGTGGCAGCCTCCGCGGCAAGAGCATGCTTTTGAGCGGACTCAAAAGTCAAGGATGTGACTGCAAGCAACTTACGTTGAAGCTGGTCATCGCGAACACCGCATACGAGACGGTCCCGTAGCATTGAATCCAAGGTGGAACCAAAGTTGCAGTGTTCAGCCAAGTGGCGCAATTCAGCAATGTAGGCTGCAATGCCCTCGTTGGCCCGTTGCTCCCTCTTATAAAATTGGAACCGTTGCACAATTTCCGATAGTGTAGGGTTGAAGTGTAGTTTCACTTTGGCAACTATGCCGGTGTAGGACACTGTGTTAGGAAGGGCTGGAGACACGAGCGAGCGGATTGTCACGTAGGTAGCAGGGCCACAAACGTTAAATAACACTGCACGTTTTTGCTCCTTACTGGCCATTCGCTTCGAAATAAAAATTCAAACGTTCCTCATACAGAGTCCACGACATAGGTCTACCATTAACGGTATCGAATTCCTCAATGTGTCCGAACGCGGCCGCCATTGCAGGGTAAGAAATCAACCGACACACGGTGAAACGATCAACTATACCTCGTCGGCCAAATGTTGTGTACATGGATGGATGTTAGGTACTGTAATTACGGTTCACACAATGAATGTTAAATATGCTTTTAATGAAACTAGTATCCAACACGACTACATGGTAAGAGAGAGAACTGCGTACTGACGCGTGGTGGCTATGTTATTGTTACGACATCAGCACGTGCAGGCATTAAAGTTAACGACCCTATTGGTCTAGTAATATACACAATTTGCGGAGGAGGCTTGCGCAACACAAAAACACATCGCCACAGTCCAGGGGCACAATTTGGGTGATCGCGCGTTGACTGTAGTACATGACAATATGCTTATAATTAGTAAATAGTTTTAGATCAATACAACGTCTAAAATCTGTATTTAAATGTATAAATGAATACATACCTATGTAAGTTAAGATAAATTTGTATTCAGTATTTTTCTTTGGAAATTACATTATAAAAATAAAATAGTATAATAGGCTTCTTGCAAGACATCACGACAACAATGAAACAAATGAATTGAATCGATGGACAAACAACAAGCTGTCAAAAAATAAAATATTCTGAATTTGGAAAACAAACCTTCAAAACAAACAAGCAACATACAAAACTTTCATAACGTTGTAGTCCATCATTAAAAGTTTTAACTGTCGAGCAATTACTATCGCTACACTTGTTTTTCTTCATAATGTAGGAATTTTATTATTTTGACAGCTGGTTGTTTGTCCATCAGTTCAATTCGTTTGCTCCATTGTTGTAGTCCTGATGATTGTGACGTCACCTGCAAACAGCCTATATAGGGTACGGTCCGAAACTTGTTGGAAATGCTTTGGTTCTAGCGTTCTCCAGCACGCTGCAGCACTTTCAAGCGTCGTAGGTTTCGGACCAGCTGAAGTGAAAATATGGACAAAACACGCGCGAATTTTTGCAATTTTAATAAGAAAAATTGTTTTACTTATTAACTAAGAGTTTAAGGCAAGAAATTAAATGAATTACATTTCCATAGTTTTTGTATGTATAATGACGCAATATACACAGTCGGCCCAGCGGAAAATACGAGCTTTTCAACATTGGTATTTTGAAATCGCCGCCATAATATCTGAACGCTGGCGATGCTAGAACGAAAAGGTCCGGCATCTCGAACATGCTTGAAACGCTCGAGATAGAGGTTTTGGGACTGTTCAGCATATCATTTTCAACACGTTACGGACCAACCCAAGCACGTCAAAAGTGTTTTCAGCAAGTTTCGGACCGTACCCATAATAATTCAATTAATGTGTGTAGGCCTACACACCAGTAACACAAAGTTAACCCTTTATAGGTTAGTGGTATATATTTGTAATTGACAGTAGAATTGCCAATATATGGCGGGGGACATTGCAATTTTGTTTTTTGTGTAAATATATAAAGTGGTTATGTTTTTAGGCCTAATTTGTTTTTGTTTGTGTTTTTGTCTGTTTTTGTTTTTTCTGTTTTTATGAACTTTGGTTTTGATTTTGGACCTAAACCTTAAGTTCAGTTCAGATAGTAGTTTCTTATTGTTTGTTTTTCTTTTTTTGTGATTATGGTTGCTTTGATTTGATGCCAATTTTGTTTTTGTTTGTTTTTTCGTTTTTATGAACTTCTTATTATGATATGGTTTTGATTTTGGTCCTACCTAAAGTTCAGTGCAGTTCCATTCAGTGGTATTTTATTTGCATATTCAGAGTACACAAATATAGCTGAGTACAATAGGCTACAGAAAATAATGATATGGTAATTTAGATTACAATTTGGAAATATGATTAATTAATTATAGTATTATAATTAGATGCCGGATTTGTATGCATTTGCGTGTTTTTATGTATGCTACCCGAATGCATGTAATTGTATATCTTTGCATTTCATGACTTTGATACCAAAAATACAAACTTGTGAGGGAATATTTAGCTACTTAGATGTATTGGAGAATATTTGGGAATATTTTGCCTATATTTGCAGAGAATGCATAATATGTATATAATTGGAACTCAGAACAAGACAGACATGTTCTAGTGAAAGAAAAGGTACAGAAGGACGACAGCTTACCTGAGAAAGTAGATAGGTTGCTTAGAGAAACATGTAGATGAGAAGACAAATATTAACTGAAACGTTATTGCTAATTCTTGGTCTTGATCACTCGGCATGAGTAGAACTAAACTAAACTTAAAACCAAACTTAAGTTTAGTTTAGTTCTACTCATGCTGAGTGATCAAGACCACGAGTTGGCCGAAACGTTTCAGTTAATATTTGTCTTCTCATCCACATGTTTTTCTAAGAGACCTATCTACTTTCTCAGGTAAGCTGTCGTCCTTCTGTACCTTTTCCCTCACTAGAACATGTTTATCTTGTTCTGAGTTCCAATAAACCCAGCATTTTGGCCTCTCTATCCAAGTATAGGCCCTACACTCTATATATATGCATATACATATGAAGTTGTTATCTTCAGGAATATCCCTGAAGATAACAACTCCATATGTTTATGCAGCACGTAACAACTCTGTCGTCACGTGTAGTGTGAGCGGCAAAGTCTCGGTAGGAGAAGCATCTTTATTAAAATTCCGTAAGACATGTACGTATGCTTGAAAATAGAAATATGTATATTTAAAGTCAAACCGATCTGGTATATAATAAGGTCATATTGGAATCACAGTTATTATAATTGCCGTAATGATAAGATTTCGTTTATTAAGACCGGAGATTTATTTCTATGCAGATGTCAAATCGGTCACAAAACGTTGTCATCATTGGCTTACCTTTGCTTTTACACTATTGAAAAAAGCCATGAAATCAACAGAGAACATTTTGAATAAGGGTGCTGTGACGGGACAAGTTGGATACATATTTGGGAAACATATTAATGTCAAACGTATGTTATAAATGCAACTGTTACTTTTTTCAATTTCCAAGGCCTAATTGTCTCCCTGTTTGATTTTGATTGTAAACATTTTGATAAACTCTGACCCCACCGTAACAGGTTTATTTTTCAAACAAATTGTGAGTGAATGATTTTATTTGTAGACTATTTTTTATGTTGTTGGTATCAGACTGTACTTTTTTGCATTGCAGATTGAGAGCACTTACCCTATAATAGCCCTATTTTGTTTTATGTACATGGAAAAAAATGTTTGTGCCATATAGATCTACTATAACCATGAGGTACTTATGCTTGCTCTATAAAATAGTATTACTGTATACTATATTGTAATTTTCTGTCAAATCCTGTATTATGTAGTACAGTCGAGTTAAGTACATCTATTATAAGATTTGTTTATAGTTGCTATGGAGTTTATTTTTCTTATAAAATAATATAACATGAAAAAACAATTTTTTTTAAAAACAACATATTTAAATGTACTAAAAAGTAAAAAATAAATTTTCGACCAGCAAAAGTTTTGTCTCACTCCGAAAATAAAAGCGTGCCGCTTACGGTATTGACATAGGGAGTGTCTGAATTCCAGCTTATCGTTGCTAATTCCAAGTCTTGGTCCAGATTTACGTCATTGATGACGTCATAGTTAACGATAACGTAGGTTGTATTGCCCGAAAGCCTTAGGTCTAGTTCCAAAATCGCATTTGGACTAAGCAATTGAAAGTGTACACTAGTTTTGGTCCAGATAAAATAACTGACCTTTAGCGGCTCACCTGATAGAAGTTATTCGTTGGCTTGGTGGCAAATATTATCTTCTGCTTGTTATAGTACTAATTAATAATAGCATTGAAATCCATGCAGATGTAGGCCAAGAGACTTTTATACACCACCACATAATAAATTCTAGTGTCATAACCTCACTCCAAAATGACAAAAATGCACTGTGGCTTGATTCCCAGCTTCACGGCAATCTGACATCAACGTCTTACAAATCAGTTGTTGCTGTTGTTGTTACTACACATTATGGACATCTCAATTCCTCAACTTTTGTTTTCTTTGTATATGACAATCATGGTATTTTAAATTTTTGCATTATTTGTAAAAACAATGCAATAGAAAACATAAACATAGCTCCATTTTCAACCAGTTTTGTATGGACATATTATGTTTACACAAATTGCATCTAGTATTTTTGGCGAAAAGTTGGTGCATTGCTGACCATGGTGTGTACATTGACAGCAGCGACATCTGTCAAAACAATATCAACTACCTATAACTTGCAGGAGATTAAAGTTATTCCAATAGTTATCGCCAGTAGAGGCTAGTATTGTCCGAAAGCTACTGGTAATTTGGAATTAGCAACGATAGTCTAGTTGGTTGAAGAACTGAAGCTAGACCCGGACCAAGAATTTGGACTAAGACCTTGACCATATTTCGAACACGTTCATAGATTACAGAATTGTTGATGGAGGGAAAGCGCCCAACGCTTTTATTTTCCGAGTGAGACGAAAATTTTGCTGATCGAAAATGTATTTTTTACTTTTTAGTTCATTTAAATAAAAGCGTTGTAAAATAAATTCAGTGTATACAGTCATTATGTAGGAGAGAGCATGCAAGCACTGTACAGTGTATAAAGTCATTATGTAGGAGAAAGCATGCAAGCACTGTGCAGTGTATACAGTCATTATGTAGGAGAGAGCATGCAAGCACTGTACAGTGTGTACAGTCATTATGTAGGAGAGAGCATGCAAGCACTGTACAGTGTATACAGTCATTATGTAGGAGAGAGCATGCAAGCACTGTACAGGGTATACAGTCATTATGTAGGAGAGAGCATGCAAGCACTGTACAGTGTATACAGTCATTATGTAGGAGAGAGCATGCAAGCACTGTACAGTGTATACAGTCATTATGTAGGAGAGAGCATGCAAGCACTGTACAGTGTATACAGTCATTATGTAGGAGAGAGCATGCAAGCACTGTACAGTGTATACAGTCATTATGTAGGAGAGAGCATGCAAGCACTGTACAGTGTATACAGTCATTATGTAGGAGAGAGCATGCAAGCACTGTACAGTGTATACAGTCATTATGTAGGAGAGAGCATGCAAGCACTGTACAGTGTATACAGTCATTATGTAGGAGAGAGCATGCAAGCACTGTACAGGGTATACAGTCATTATGTAGGAGAGAGCATGCAAGCACTGTACAGTGTATACAGTCATTATGTAGGAGAGAGCATGCAAGCACTGTACAGGGTATACAGTCATTATGTAGGAGAGAGCATGCAAGCACTGTACAGTGTATACAGTCATTATGTAGGAGAGAGCATGCAAGCACTGTACAGTGTATACAGTCATTATGTAGGAGAGAGCATGCAAGCACTGTACAGTGTATACAGTCATTATGTAGGAGAGAGCATGCAAGCACTGTACAGGGTATACAGTCATTATGTAGGAGAGAGCATGCAAGCACTGTACAGTGTATACAGTCATTATGTAGGAGAGAGCATGCAAGCACTGTACAGTGTATACAGTCATTATGTAGGAGAGAGCATGCAAGCACTGTACAGTGTATAAAGTCATTATGTAGGAGAGAACATGCAAGCACTGTACAGTGTATACAGTCATTATGTAGGAGAGAGCATGCAAGCACTGTACAGTGTATAAAGTCATTATGTAGGAGAGAACATGCAAGCACTGTACAGTGTATAAAGTCATTATGTAGGAGAGAACATGCAAGCACTGTACAGTGTATACAGTCATTATGTAGGAGAGAGCATGCAAGCACTGTACAGTGTATAAAGTCATTATGTAGGAGAGAGCATGCAAGCACTGTACAGTGTATACAGTCATTATGTAGGAGAGAGCATGCAAGCACTGTACAGTGTATACAGTCATTATGTAGGATTGATGATTGATTAATGGGGCTTAACGTCTCATATTTATGCAACGATGGCTAATCGAGACGATGAGCGGGTGATAATGAAGATGAGAAAGATGATAATGAAGAATAAAGCCACATCCGAATCAGATCCATTGTACGTCGCGTGAGTCGTCATACGGGAGTCCAGCAAGGGAGGGCAGGGCCAAGTGGGAGGAGAAATATTCAATGGGACAGTGGGGGGGAAAGGGAATTGGGGTGTGGACTGCACTTCGTCTGACTTCTTCTCCTCGACCAGTCCGGCTTGGGTGGCCCTACCAGAAGCATACGCTTCCGCCGGCATAGCTCTCGGGATCAACAAAGTACGCAAACCTGCCCACCACGATAAGGTGGCAGTCCCTGGGCAGGCATTATGTAGGAGAGAGCATGCAAGCACTGTACAGTGTATACAGTCATAATGTAGGAGAGAGCATGCAAGCACTGTACAGTGTATACAGTCATTATGTAGGAGAGAGCATGCAAGCACTGTACACTGTACAGTGTATACAGTCATTATGTAGGAGAGAGCATGCAAGCACTGTACAGTGTATACAGTCATTATGTAGGAGAGAGCATGCAAGCACTGTACAGTGTATACAGTCATAATGTAGGAGAGAGCATGCAAGCACTGTACAGTGTATACAGTCATTATGTAGGAGAGAGCATGCAAGCACTGTACAGTGTATACAGTCATTATGTAGGAGAGAGCATGCAAGCACTGTACAGTGTATACAGTCATTATGTAGGAGAGAGCATGCAAGCACTGTACAGTGTATACAGTCATAATGTAGGAGAGAGCATGCAAGCACTGTACAGTGTATACAGTCATTATGTGGGAGAGAGCATGCAAGCACTGTACAGTGTATACAGTCATTATGTAGGAGAGAGCATGCAAGCACTGTACAGTGTATACGGTCATTATGTAGGAGAGAGCATGCAAGCACTGTACAGTGTATACAATCATTATGTAGGAGAGAGCATGCAAGCACTGTACAGTGTATACAGTCATTATGTAGGAGAGAGCATGCAAGCACTGTACAGTGTATACAGTCATTATGTAGGAGAGAGCATGCAAGCACTGTACAGTGTATACAGTCATTATGTAGGAGAGAGCATGCAAGCACTGTACAGTGTATACAGTCATTATGTAGGAGAGAGCATGCAAGCACTGTACAGTGTATACAGTCATTATGTAGGAGAGAGCATGCAAGCACTGTACAGTGTATACAGTCATTATGTAGGAGAGAGCATGCAAGCACTGTACAGTGTATACAGTCATTATGTAGGAGAGAGCATGCAAGCACTGTACAGTGTATACAGTCATTATGTAGGAGAGAGCATGCAAGCACTGTACAGTGTATACAGGCATTATGTAGGAGAGAGCATGCAAGCACTGTACAGTGTATACAGTCATTATGTAGGAGAGAGCATGCAAGCACTGTACAGTGTATACAGTCATTATGTAGGAGAGAGCATGCAAGCACTGTACAGTGTATACAGTCATTATGTAGGAGAGAGCATGCAAGCACTGTACAGTGTATACAGTCATTATGTAGGAGAGAGCATGCAAGCACTGTACAGTGTATACAGTCATTATGTAGGAGAGAGCATGCAAGCACTGTACAGTGTATACAGTCATTATGTAGGAGAGAACATGCAAGCACTGTACAGTGTATACAGTCATTAGGTAGGAGAGACTAAAACATAATTATCTTGTTTTTATACGATTTAAAACAAGTTTGAATAGATTCGGTATTTTAGTAGCTGAAGATGAAAGTGACCATTTTAACTGTTTAGACTTAGAGACTGCAAAACCGTTTCATGCAATCTTAAACCAAAATTGTATTTTTTTTCTGAACATTCATTTCTAAGCAATTAAGGGGTATTAAACCTCAAAAATAAAGTGTATTGTTATTTTGTTTTTTATCCCCATTCTTTATTTAACTTGTTGTTTCAGATGAAACCACGTTCAAGAAACCCGATCATCTTTCAGAAGCAGACTTCGGCAATATTGCCGTAGGGCTTCAGGTAAAAGAGTTACCAGCGTTATTATTATATTGACAACTTTCTTTGATCCATGTTTATATTAAATTTATTTTTTTGTTTAATAATACAATGCCAAGTTATATAATCAAGAAATATATATTCAAAAGTCTCCACTTTATATATAATATTGTTCACCATTTTCTGGGTTTCGTCACACGAAATAAATTGAGAAGGTGGTTGTGCAGGGGTGGCCGCACGAGAAACAACGCATCGAAACAACGCATCCTTCCAACTAATAGCGGTACCGTTATATTTTATGGTTAAACCTTTCTACGTCAACAAACAAGACCCCATAGATAGTTGAGACCGTGGCGAGGTTATGGGGCTTCTCACTAACATCAACTTGCAAGTGTTTAATATTAATGTGTAGTTAATTACGTTTAAAAATTGTGTCTGCGAAAAACTTATTAAACTATATCAAACGTATTCTTGAATAATAGTAGTAGGCTGCAAGCCTTTATAGTATAGTTATGTTTTGAAAAAGTTCTTAAACCTTCTGCCCCACTAATGAAGTGTTTATTTTCCATTTGCAAGCCTTCTAGCTATAGTTTGTTGTTGATATAGGTTTTAAGGGGGAGAAAACGGATAACCGAAGAGTATTAATGGAAAGTTACAATATTGCGCTGCAGAGGATCAACTTTTTAACAAAGTATAGGCTATACAAAACATTGATAGTCTAAATCTAGTCTTCGGCAGCCAAATATTGAAGACAAAACGTGGATTTTCTAGAGGGGAACGTTGAGCAAGACATGGAAAGATACCAGAAGTGCAAAGCGAGGTTACATGAATGATGGAAGGAGATTTATTGTGTTGCATGGATGCGTAGGGGAGGGGGGGGGGGGGGGGTGGAGGTGGTTTTGTCCCTGAATCCAGTTTTCTCTTTGCTTCTGGTAGTAACACTGGTGACTACCATGGTGTAATGAATAGCAATAACTTAGCTACAATTAAAACTAAAACCAGTTTGCACTTCACTACACCAGCTACCGAATAACTGTCTTACTAACCCCAGAGGCAGGGAAGATTTGTTTTGTTCCCTAAATTCCAATTAGAAACGGTTTTTTGTTGTCCTCGAGCGAGAAGGCTCTTAGGCCAAAAGCTTTAATAGATATCAAGGATGCCATGATAGTCTTCTCTCTTCTGGCCACTGCTTAGTGCTCGATAAGTAACTACCATACAGAGCAAGTGACACTGCATTGTGCAGAAGATCAATATTGAGGCACATATTTAACTAAGATACTTTGTATGTAACGCAAGGTACCAATTTGAGTTTCGTTTGAGTGGTTTGATGACTAAAAATGGAACCGTTGAGTGGGAAATATAGTACATGTTGATTAATTTAACATATTATGTAAGATATTTATTATATATCTCGCCCAACAGGTGAAACTCTTCCCTAGGAATTGCAATCTATGCAGCCAATGTTCCTGTGTCCATCCCAGCTACCGACCTGTGAGGTTCACCGCGGTTCACCATCGTGATCGGGGAAACAGTTTTACCACGAGGTCTTGGAACCTTCAAGGAACGGACCGCGCGTCAGCCAGCAGCTTCCACGCCGTGCCAGAGTCAATTACTTGGGAAACTTAACAGCACGAAAACAGAAGAGGACGACGCTAACAATACTTAGTTTTACTCTCACTACTACTTAATGCTTCAATCAAAATGTTCGAAAGAATGAAACTAGGCCAAGCAAAAAAGTATCTTATTACATGGCAACTGACAAACATTCCTCGAGATTGGAAAAATCATTTCTTTAAAAATTCGGACAACAAGATACAGGTCATCAAATTTATCTTTTGATTTGATTTGATTTGATTTGATTTTTGGATTTTGGGCGCTTTTAACGGCGAGGGTCATTCGCGCCTCCAAGATGTATGTTATAAGTAGAGTATGGTTACAAAGGTTTATTTTGAAATGTAAATGTTATATAACGAAAACGAAAATCGATGTCATCAGAACATTGCCAAAGTCATCATAAGAGAGGGTTAACACTGATAAAATTCGTTGTCAGTAGAATATTGCCTAGGTCATCATAAGAGAGAGGGCTTGCAGATTCGTGGTCAGTGGAACATTGCCAAGGTCATCATAATAGAGGGCTAACAGAGTCGTTGTCATAATAACATTGCCACGGTCGACATAAAATGGAAGGTAATTAAATAAGAAACAACACGTTTTCTACATATACGAGGGTATTCAGCATGCTGAGTGGATTTTTGAAAACACTCTACGGAAAGATAAGATGTTGAGCACTTATAGTCGATTAATCAGATTAGCTTGTTCCAAAAAGTTAAGAAGTTTTCTGCAGTTGTCATAGGACAGTAGCTCCGCATATGATTGGCTTAGACCCAATTGGAGTCTTAAGGCATCATATAAAGAGCATTCGGCCAATAGATGTTGTACAGTTAGTATGGCATCACATGTGGCACACTTTGGGGCAATCTTTTCTCGGTCAAAAAGGTAGGCATGCGTCAAGTGCGTATGACCTATCCGAACCCGGGTCATCACAACCTCCTCGCGACGAGAAAGCTGGGTCGATGGGGGTCGCACCTTGATTGAGAGTGAGGGCATCACTCGACGTAGTTTGTTGTTCTGTAATGCGTCCCAACAAACCTGACCAATTCCAACCACGTGGTTCATATATTCACTGTTGACATCGGGAACAGGGACGAGGTCAAAGTCGATGTTCGCCAGTACTGCCGCCGTCTTTGCTGCCAAGTCTGCCTGTTCGTTGCCTTTAATGCCTACATGGCCTGGGACCCAGCAGAATTTGATTTTAAAGCCTCGCGAATGTAATTTCTCCAGATAGTACTGAATGTCAACAACAAGGTGGTGAGGTGAGAACATGACGTGGAGTGCCTGGAGTGCGCTTTTACTATCGGAGCATATCATATAGCTGCTGCATCTGCATCGCAGGATATATCTGAGAGCTTCTCGAATGGCATATAGTTCGGCAGTAAACACGGAGCACATGTCGTGGAGGCGGAACCCTGCATGGCTATCGCCACAGTAATATGCCCACTATGGAAAAGTGAGATATTTGCATGCCGACTATTGCATTAAAAACTGTTTGTGGTATGAGAAGACATAAGAACGGTTTTAGATGGTGTCACTGCTATCTCAAACCTCGTCACAAGAAGAAGCCGATACAAAGGTCATCCTTCATTGTCAGCACGCTGTAAGTACTTGTAAACAATCGCCCAAATCTCTGTCATATATTATAACGTTTAAGTTTATTACATTTTTTTTAAATTTGTAACTATGATAAATTTTAATTTGTAATGGCACAATTGTATTTTCGATGTTTTATTGTACCCATAACATTGTATGTAAATATGTAATGTATATTAGCGAAAGCTAAATAAATACACACCACTACTACTACAACAATAATATTGTCAGAAGCCCAGATACTGATGTAATTTTACTTTAGGGCGGCCACTTGTTGCGCCTACGCACACTCTAGAGTCGTCAAGCATGGTCAAGTGAGCCGTGAGGTTAGTTTAACCGCTCGAAGCATCATGTTGTTCGATTGTGATAAATATTGTGTTTTTCTGTTTCCTAATGACGAAAACTGTTTTTTTGGGGTATCAGTCTTTCATATGCAAATATGCGAGCGATACTGTATCAAGATGAAGTAGTGAAAGTAAAGTTGCCGCTGTGGGAGTCACATATGGACTGTAAAGAACATTGATTGTTTGATTAATGGGGGCTTAACAGGGAAAGATAACTCTACGTCTAAAACCGCACAAAATTTTCATTTATAGATTATATCTCAAGAATGGGCTTCGAAATCGAAAATCTGAATCAACAGCGCACTGCGGTTTGGCAAGCTCTACACAATGAATGCTCTAAGTTGTGTCTTAACATTGAGTTTGTTAGCTAACAAACTCAATGCTCGCACGGGTGTTGACGGCGCCTGCAGTGGCTTACAAGTGCTTTCATTGGCGCGTGCGTCACCGGTGCAGTTATTTGCGTGTGCCTATCAAAACTGTTTCCTTTTCGTTCGGTCTAGTGTTTAGATTTGTTGTAACCTCAAAGGTACGAACAAAAGAACAGGAGGCCGCCCGAGTGCCTTCAAGTGCTAGGAAAGGTGTCTAGTGATAGTGTGCGTGTGTTTAACTACACTTTTTAATATTGTATTAGACCTCACCCAGCTGAGCGCAGTGCACAAAATCGACGATAGAGTGCGTACTGGAACTTCCTCCCACGCGAGCGCTCGTTTGGGACTAAATTCAAATAAAATGTAATACGTCGGCTAATTATCGCGATATTACAAACAAATTGAATATCGTACAATAATCACAATGGCCAACCATATCGCGATAATATCAATAATTATCAATATACGATTATCGTTGACATCCTTAATTTAAATATGCATGGGAAGAGTTTAGCATAGCCTACAGTTCAATGTTCCGTTCCACTTTCCTTGAATTCAAGGACAAAAACGAATTGAATAAAATTGAGCATTGCTGTATTTTATTATCTACGTATGTATTGATGCTTCTTTCTCATTAGATTTTTTGCCAATTGAATTCAAGGAAACTGAATGGAGAATTGAACCGTCTAAAAGCAGCTTTAGGATCCCAGGTTCCCACGTTAGCGTCTTATCTAACATACAGTTCTTTATTACTTTTCAGATAATTATGTAAGCAAAATGAATCTCTTACAATGCAAGAAGTGCCCGTTTACTACGAAGTCAACAACTTTATACGTGTCTCATGCAAATGTGTTGCATAAGGCTGGGCCAAATTCGGTTTTCAGTTGTGGAGTTATTTTATGTCACCGAACATTAAAATCATATAGCTCATTTACATTACATTTACGTCGTGAACATGCTGGAGCTAAGGTTATGAAAGAGGGCAGTATTAGAAGTGATACCCATGGATTACTGTTAAATTGTCTTATTTGCGAAAGTGGTGACTTTAAATTAGTCGAAGACCTGATATCTCATTTAAAATGCCACTTAAGAAAAGGTGAAACGGTGGAATGTCCTTTATGCGAGGAAAAGAAGGAATTTACCTTGCAAAATTCATTTTCTTCACACATCAGCAAGAAGCACACCAAGCTCGACAAATTCAACGCCAGGAACACCCATAGTTTCACGATTTTTACAGAGGACCATAACAATGACAACCACGCTGATCAACAAGAAATCAATTTTAAATCGGACGCCTGGGCACAAGACGAAAATGCAACAAAATCTATAGCCTTGTTTTACATAACACTTTTGGCCAAACAACATGTAGCTTCATCAACAATCCAAATTATTTTTGAAAAGTTCAGTGACATTATGCAACTCTCACAGGCATCTATCAAAGATGATTTTAGAAACGAAATTGAAAGTTGTAATAACGATAACGGGCATGAGTTCAAAGAAATCTTATCAGACGTAATCCGCCGCAACATTTTTGTACGCCTTCATGACACAGACAGCCCACTTAGATCAGAATACCGAAGATGTCAAATTTTCAAACAATATTTCGATTTTGTTGAACCAGTTTCCGTTCTCCTACCTGGTAGGAACGAGGTCAATTTGAAATGCCACTGCCACTATGTGCCATTAATCGAATCCCTCACAGTCTTCTGTAATGAAGCAACGGTAAAAATTCAATATTATGCTAATATTGATTTATCATATTCAGGTTCTTCAAAAATATGTGACTTTCAAGATGGATCTCTCCACAAAGCCAATCCCGTGTTTACCGAAGATAAAAATACTATACGACTAATATTATACCAAGATGAATTTGAAGTAGTGAATCCTCTTGGTTCCGGAAAGAAGAAACATAAACTGCTGGCCTATTACTATACTATTGGCAACCTACATCAATGGAACAGGTCGAAAATCGATCCCATTCAACTAGTACTTCTCTGTAAAAGTCAAGTATATAAATGGTTTGGCCAGGAGTTAATATTGAGAAGGATGATAAATGACCTCATTGAGCTTGAACAGCATGGTATAATGATCGACATTAAGAATGTGAAGGTAGTAGTCAGCATGATACTGGGTGATAATTTGGGAAGCCATGGGATTGGCGGCTTTACAGAAAATTTTTCAACTTCAAAAAACTTCTGCAGATTTTGTGAAATCGATCGCAATGACTTCAAAGCAGGTATAGACGAAGCCCCTATTCGCACTAAAGAAACTAACGCAGAATGTGTTAACGTTTTGAAGGCAAATGATGATCTCTTGCAAGTGAAAGGTATTATGTTCAACTCGATTTTTAACGAACTTGAACATTTTCACGTTGCCTATGGTTTACCACCATGCATTGCCCATGACTTGTTTGAAGGAGTACTCCAATATGATATACCTTTGTATTTAAACTACTTCATTAATTTGGGACTGTTTGATCACAGTTTTATACAAAGGCGTATAGCACAAATTCACTTTCGAGGTGCAGACGCGCAAGACAAGCCGCATTCCATGGCTGAGAAATCGTTGAAACTTGGTGGCCATGCAATCCAAAATTGTAATTTTTTGAGATTTCTACCCCTGATAATTGGACATAAAATCCAGGATTACAACGTTGAAGATCCAGCATGGCGTCTAGTTCTACTGTTAATTGAAATTGTCCAAATAGCCACCACACCGAAAGCTAGCCTTTTTGACTTGGCCTACATTCGCCTGGCAGTAAGAGATTATTTGGAAGGTCGTCGTAAATTATTTCCATTGAAAAGTCGACGCCCAAAGAACCATTACATGTATCACTACGCCGATTTGATACGTCAATTTGGGCCTCTGATCAAAGTATGGACAATGCGCATGGAATCAAAACACTCATATTTCAGAGAATGTGCAAGAAGGTCCAAAAATTTCATCGATATCTCTAGAACCCTTTCATACAGGCATCAGTACCTCCAAGCCTCTCTAAGGGAAAATGGACTTTTCTCTCAGAGCATAGAAATGGAGAATGGGTTTTCTTTTGAAGAAAATGTGCACATGCTCGGTCCTGACGTATTGAGCCTAATTCAAGATCAATCATTTAATACAAGTTTATTAACATTCGCAAGAAAGTCTGTATTCAGAGGTGTTCATTATTCGTCGGAATCGCTAGTCATCATCAACACAAATCGTACCATGCTCAGTATCGGATTGATTGAGTGGATTGTGCACGACCGCGAGAAGGATGACTTATTCTTCACCCTGAGGGCCGCCAGCGGGACATTAGACCAAGACTTGCAGCTCTATCGCATCTCAACATCTGATCGAATATTCATTCTAAATGCAGAACGGCTATACGATTATAACGCATACCCAGTGTATGAATTCCGCGGTGAAGAGGTCTTAGTTCCCAAACACAGTATGCAACCATAACTGGTGAGAAACGAACCTTTTGGGTGTCTAATTAATGACATATTAAATTAATTGATGGTTGCTTATTTCTTTCGTTGATTTACCGGTATTTGATACCGTTGCTTACTAAAGGATAAGCTTATAGTTGACCCAACGAAAGTATTCTGATGCTTACGACACAGCCGAGTCCAAGGTGACAACTTAATTTTCTACTTCGCTAATTCCTACCATCTAATCTAAACAGGTCCACTGGGGATAATTTAAGACCTTCCGTTGGTAGCCTGTAACGGTGGGTGTGGCCAAACCGCCTGTGCACTCGATTGATTGATTGATTGATTGATGGGGCTAAACGTCTCATATTTATGCAACGATGGCTAATCGAGACGATGAGCGGGGGATTATGAAGATGAGAAAGATGATAATGAAGAATAAAGCCACATCCGAATCAGATCCATTGTACGTCGCGTGAGTCGTCATACGGGAGTCCAGCAAGGGAGGGCAGGGCCAAGTGGGAGGAGAAATATTCAATGGGACAGTGGGGGGGAAAGGGGATTGGGGTGTGGACTGCACTTCGTCTGACTTCTCCTCCTCGACCAGTCCGGCTTGGGTGGCCCTACCAGAAGCATACGCTTCCACCGGCATAGCTCTCGGGATCAACAAAGCACGCAAACCTGCCCACCACGATAAGGTGGCAGTCCTTGGGCAGGCTGTGCACTCGACTAAGCCGAACCATGCATTTACGAATGTGTGAAAGAACGCCAGGTATCTGTTGATTTTCTCTCAATTGGCGCGGTTGAAAGGGGGCAGTAGACAATGACCTGAGATCGGTATGCGAATACTTTCGTTAGGACTACTATACATTGGCATGACCCATAGAAATAAATGTTGTCCCTTGTAACAACTTATACATAAAAATTGTTTATATTCTAGATGGAGGAAGTTTTGCAATACATCACTTCCGTGGTTCCAGTTCCTAAAGAGACAGAAGACATAATACCATAGGCCTGGATTCTATTTTTAGCTATCGATATATGCAGTGGCCATCTTTATCATATCGATAGTGGTCATTCGCGCGCGTAGTACAACTCGTGCGGACAGTCACAACAAACATGCCGGCCACAAAGCACTGTGCTTATGGGTTATGCCGGAGCAGTGGAGTGACCTTTGTACGGTTTCCGAAGCCACATATATGGTGCTGTGTGAAAGGTGGGTCCGAGCATGTGGAAGGACAGGGTTTACCACAAAGTGTGCGAAGAAGGATACATACAGCTCCAAACACTTCGTGAATGTTAGGCCTTCAGACGACTATCCTGTCCCCATTCCTTCGACACAGGCGCGTAGTTACTCCAAATCAAGTGGGGGGGGGGAGAATTGTGAGCGCGAACAACTCGCGGGGTCTGAGGTGGAGCCCTAGCCGCCGGAGGCCTTTTCGCCGAAGGCGAATAATTTTCTTGCTATATTAGTTATTTTTCGAGTTTTAGGCTTAAATGAATACGTTTTTTAACCCACCGCCACTGACCATGAAGCACCCATTCGCTTTTATTTTGTAATGCTACAAAGTGCAAACAAAGGCAGAGGAAATGTATCTTGTGACAAAGATCTTGGCTTTCTCTGGGGCGTGGGGCCCTCTGTGTTTCTACAATTATTATTCACAGGTGAAATATGAAATAAGTTGGTGAATGTTTAACGGGTATCCGTGTGGTACCGTATTGGATGTCGGGATGTGCCTAAAACGCTAAATTGGGTGGGTCACAGGAAAAAGTGTGGGGGAACCTCCCCCCATTCCCCCCCCCCTTCCTACGCGCCTGCTTCGACATGCACCTCTTCGAATGAAGTAAGTTGTTATAAATTGTATTTTATATGGCTTGAACAATTGCGCGCTTGCCGTGTTTAGTGTCACGCCAGATGCGCTGCCACGTTCACTGTGCAAATTGTCGCGCACCCAGAAGCCCAGCTTCCTGCATTTAATTGTCAAAAATCAAATGAATGGGCGTAGGCCACAGGGCTAGGAACCAGTTGACAAGCGAGTACCACAGGCTGTACCTTTCAATGAATCTTTCCTTACGCCAGTCCTGGATAACCCTCTATTTTCAAATCAAAATAACTTTATTCATTACACAGTAGGCCTATACAGTGCATTGAATATTTTCCATATTTGGCATAAAACATGGCATGTAAGGGATTAAAGTTAGAAAAATTTACATTGCATTATGACATATAATAAATACTGGCTTATTATTTATTTTTTATTTATTTTTATTCTGATAATAGGTTTGTTTATAAATTATTATGTATTGCTTATGGCAGTAAACTGTTAATCGAGGAATGCTTACATAAGATGAACTTGTGTGTGAGCGTATTTTTCTGGATGAATTTGTGAAAAATATTTGAAGATGGACGGAGATGGTAAAAATTATTTTAGAAAATAAATAAAACAAAAAAATATGAAAGTTGGTACAGCGGTACTGATATTAAAATAAATAGTAGATAGAGATGAGCCATCTCTTTCATCTCTTCAGTCATCTCCATTCCAGCCATCTGTTCGTTAGAGCACAGATAACTAATTAACTTGGTTAGAGTGTTGACTGATGTCTTAGGTTGGAATTCATAGTCGGCCCCTACACCTAGGGGCACCCATTGTTGCTATGGATTCGTTTTGTTTATGGGAAATAACATGGAGACAACTGTTACCTTGGTAACAATGGGCGCATTGTTCACGCACGTTCAAGGCATGTCGTTTTAAGCCAGTTGGACAACGTAAACCAAACGTAAACACTCGGAGTTGCCATCCTCTGTTATGACAGAGATTTGAAATATGTCCGAATCGCGGGCTAAGGCGATCCTAGTTCCGCGAGTACCCAATAGATCGCGCGCTCAACTAGTGTATGTGTCGTCACTTCCTGCTCAATTGAGGCCTATGCTATAGAAGATAGATTAGTGTCCTTAGGAGTAACGTCGATGGACGATATAGTTGATATTAATTTTGAAGAAGATCTGAAGGGCACCATCACCGTGATCCAGGCGAGAAAGCTTCAACGATCAATTAAGACGATACCAAGTGAAGGTGAGTTCATAGCTTCAATCAATACTAAGGATGTGTTCCAAATTCCAATGTCCTATTTTAGCACTAGTCGACTAGTCTAGATCACTATTCAACAGCAGAGAAGTCTCGTGAATTTTGTTTGTAATTATTTTATTAACATCATTAGGACACAAGTAAAATATAAGTTCAGTCCAGCAACTCGTTCAAAAAGACAACGTTTACGGTTTACCACACGCGCCACCATGATCGTAGTAGATTCCCTGATAAATGTCGGTCACATTTAGTACGATAACAGATAATTAGATGGGACTGGATATCGAGTAAGTACAAGATAGTAGGGACTTATGGAAGCTCAAGCTACAAACCACGCACTCCTGAACCACCTCCAGTGTGGACTAAAATCCCACTGAAGGTGAAGGAACCGCGAAAGGGCCGATACTCCTTCCCCATAATCACAAGTGATGCAGGGGTCCCTACATCAGCTCCGCTCCCCGACAAACCTGTCCCAGGCCGGCCAGTTACGCCCACCGCTAATCGGTTTCTGGCCCTAGATGTCGACTGCGACAACATGTCAGACGACGACTCCCTGGTTATAGATTCTGGCGCTGAGAGCGAGATGGAATTATGCCAGCCTCAACCCTCGACTAGCCAAAAAGTGCGTCCAAAACGTCGCCGGACCCACTCGCTTTCCCCTGAATCCGACGCGTCTTCTGTCCGCTCTACCGCATCCAGGCCACCAAAACTCCATGCCCAACGACCGACTCCTAGCTCCGTAATCCACAAACCGGTAGCTCATCATCCCCCAGCCACTCACTCGGACCAACCAAACCCTGGGACTGACAAGCCGCACTCCTCTGATGCAAAACCCCCTCCCATCTTAATGTATAACATAGAGAATTATTCCTCTTTGGTCACCCTATTGGCCAAGGCCACCAAAGGGGCTTTCACTATCTCGGCAACAGCGGAAGCCTTCCGCATAAAGCCAAATCTCCGGCAAACCTACGACGAGATATTCCAAGTACTTAAATGTCAACCAACTACTGTTTCACACTTTCCTCAGACGCGGAATGGCTAGGGATGCCGGGATGCGATCGCATCCCGGGCCTCTGGACAAATTCGGGCCCTTCGGCAGTCCGGGCCTCGGGCTGCCACCAGAAAGTTCCTATGATGTAAATACTTCTCTGTACAGATATTACTAAAAAAAATCTTAACCCCACTCTATAACTATCATTTTGAAATTATGATTGAATTAATTGTAATATTTTTGTAAATATTCAATGTAATGTCGAAATAACTCAAAACGAAGGCCCGTGACCCTCGTTTTCTATTTCAGTTAAATGAAAAGCACAATTACAGTAGTGTATGTTGTGAATTATAGCCAAATATCATAATATATTCATTGGTCAGCCCCGCCGTGACGTCACGACGTGTTGCCGTGGTTGTTACGCAAAGTTATTTGTGTGTTTAGTCACGAATATCTTTAAAACGAGTTTAATATCATCGTCTTATTAATGCCTGTTTTAATCATTGTTTAATTATCTACAATGTGATACATAACTTAAACATGTTTAATTTCATGTAAATCTACTGCACCGTATTTTAGGTCAACGCGTATAGGTTTTTCAATCGTACAATAAGGAATATAGGGGAATTGCGTAGAATATAGGTCGAAATAACTCAAAACGAAGGCCCGTGACCCCCGTTTTCTATTTACGTTAAATGAAAAGCACAATTACAGTAGTGTGTGTTGTGAATTATAGCCAAATATCATTATATATTCATTGGTCAGCCCCGCCGTGACGTCACGACGTGTTGCCGTGGTTGTTACGCAAAGTTATTTGTGTGTTTAGTCACGAATATCTTTAAAACGAGTTTAATATCATCGTCTTATTAATGCCTGTTTTAATCATTGTTAAACTATCTACAATGTGATACATAACTTAAACATGTTTAACTTCATGTTAATCTACTGCTCCGTGTTTTAGGTCAACGCGTATAGGTTTTTCAACCGTACAATAGGGAAGATAGGGGAATAGCGTAGACTATAGTACTAAATAAATAAATAAGAAGACCCGTGACCCCCGTTTTTTTTAAAATTTAATTGAAAAGCACACTTTCAGTAGTGTGTCTTGTAAAATATAGCCAAATTTCATTATATATTATTGGTCAGCCTCGCCGTGACGTCTCGACGCGTTGCCGTGGTGGTTTTGCAATGTTATTTGTGTGTTTAGACTTTAGTCACGAATATCTCTAAAACGAGTTTAATATTTAATCACTGTTTAATTATCTACAATGTCATACATAATTAAAACATGTTTGCGGGCACCCCCCCGAAACCCAGCATCCCGGGCCTTTTTATCCCAGTCCGCCCCTGACTTTCCTGACAGTGGAACAGCGACAGAAACGTCTAGTCATTCGCGGTCTTTCCTCCTCTGTGCCCGTCGAGGACATTAAAATTGATTTGAAGGAGCAAGGCGTCAATATAGTTGACCTCCGCCAAATCTTACATTAACACGTCGACCCATGCCCTTGTTTGTCGCCACAGTCTCTCTATTTGACACACACTGGAGTCCCCCTTCACACAGTCACCATCATTTGTCACCACAAAGTCACATTTGAACGTTACCGTGGCCAATCAGGTCCACGGCAATGCTTCAATTGCCAGCAATTTGGCCATTCATCGGCCTTCTGCCATCTTCCGCCGGCGTACTTTAAATGCGCCCAAGCCCACAAGTCAGCTCACTGCACCAAATCCCTCGACTTACCCGCTACATGCGTCAACTCTGCAAATTAGACCACCCAGCCTCTTACCGTAAATGCAAGGCGTACCTTGATGCCTGTGATGCCCGATCAGAAAGCAACCAGAATCAGCCAGGCCGTCCGGTCACTCACCGCCGCCAAAAACAACCACCTCCTCCACCTGCAGCTTCACAACAGCGTACTAGTTTCCCCTCAGCCACCTTCAGTGCCAAATGTCCCCCACTAGTTTCGTACGCGCAAGCAGTCCAGGCCTCGACATCACAACAGACACCACCTGACTTCACTGATGTACCACACACCAGTGCAACACAGTCTAACCAACCCCGATTCCAACCCCACGGCGACCTCGTGGCCAGGTACCACCATCACAACCGCCGCCTCCACTGCTGCCGCCTCCTCATACTCCCCAAGGTCATAACCCAGCCTGGACTATCATCGGCCAAATAGCCGATGCCCTAATCGCGTATTCCAGCGACCCAATCATTTCAACCCTAGCTACCCTTCTCAAAACTCTCATCTCCGCACCCAACAATGGCTAAGTTAATGGCTAAGGACGTAAAGCTTGGTTTGCTAAGAGACATAAGGGACACATTACTTCACATACGTGATGCAGCTGATGCGCCAGCTGTGGCAGGGGAGAGGACAGCTTCAGCTGTTGAAACGCTTGCGAACGCTAAAGAACATTAGTATAAGAATATCTTGTCAAGTAGTAGATGATTGATTGATATTTGAGCTTAACGTCTTATATTTTTGTAACTAGGCTAATCAAGACGATGAGTGGGTGATAATGAAGATGAAATTGGGGGCTCTGTGGAGGAAAGGGGCAAGTATGTAGTACACCTAATAGTAATTTATTAATTTTGTTTATGTACAAATAATAGTGTAGTTTATTGCTTGATTTGTTAGTAGCTCTAATGATGAGGAATGCATGTTTTGCTTGTGATGGGACAGGGAACACTAAACAGTGAAGCAATTAGCTACGACTTACGTCTACGGCTCACTATCATCTCATTAACTTGATCATAAACATCCAATTATTAATTACTGTTTCTATGAGACTGCTCATATGATTTCTGACCGTTCCTATATGATGATTGTGATGACTGATGACAGTTAGACTGAAAAAACCAAAACTCGCTATGACTTAGGCTTGTTATTTCATAAACGTCCAATTATTAATTACTATATTTCTACTCAATGATTGTAATGACTTACCAATATAGACTGAGGGTGTGTTCCAACTTGATTTTTCGCCTGCTAACCACTAATCACTAACCACTCCCTGCTACACATTAAACGCTAACAGCTTTGGGCACGCCACCTTGTATGCTAATACAAGGTTTATTGTTATTAATCGTGTAAAGTGAATAAATACGATAATAATACTTCCACTCACTGGTTGGGTATTTTCCTAACCTAACCATCCCTAATAACGGCCATCATGTGCTGTACACTGATCGCTTTTTCACCAGTTTGAAATTAGTTGGCTACCTGTTGGATGTTTCCATTCATCAGACAGGATCTGTCATGAAGAATCGGGTAGGACCAGTAATTTCTAAACTAAGGGATGATACATAAATGAAAAGAGGGGAATGAGATGAACTTGCTGGCGAGGAAGATGAAGAGTGTTTACTCAAATGTAACGACAATAAACCAGTCATATTACTTTCAACCTGTGTTGGAAGCGAAACACAGAGTAAGTGCATACCCTGGTCGAAAGACGAGAAATAAAAGTGGAAGTGGACATGCCTGCAGTGGTTAACATGTGGGTGGTACTGATTTATGCGATCGGTACATCGCGTGTTACCGTTGTTCTATTCGAACAAGAAAATGGACCATCAGGGTTTATAATCACCTTGTTCACATGGTGATTGTTAACTGTTGGCTCATGTATCGTTAAGTCCAATGTGCCAGCCAAAGAAAGATTGCCATTGCTCAAGTTCCGAATGCACGTAGGCCAGGCAATAGTTCAGTATGCTGGAGCTGTCATTGCTCCGACACCGGTACTTAGATGTCGGCGCCCCATCACTCCAGATACCGATCCCGACAGTGAAGAAGATCCAGACGAGACGACTGCCCAAAGTATCGCTGTGTTGTGCCACAGCCCTTGATAGAGGTACAGTACGATGGTATTGGGCATTTGCCCCAGTACATGGACGACAAGTACGCATGCAAATGCCGGTTCCCCGGGTGCAGGCCAAGGTCACGGATCATCTGTACAAACGTGTGTAAAAATGTGTGTAAAACTGTTGAATACTTAATTGTACCTTGCACATTAAAGTAAATGCTATAACCCAGAGTACACATATGTGCACCATTGATTTTGGGCAACCCTAAATTGAATGACCATAACATTCTTCTTAGTAATCTCGTTTCCATCGGCATCACCGGTCCTGCACACAATTGGTTAACGTCATTTCTCACTAACCGCACTCAAGTAGTAAAAATAGTTTCACCAAAATCTAACATACCATCATTGTCTGATCCACTACCAGTAACTAGTGGTGTCCCTCAAGGATCTACACTTGGCCCTCTACAATTGCTTCTATATATCAATGACCTCCCCAAACTTCTAAACATGGATAAGTTCAAGGAACTATAGTAAAATCTTTCCTCACATTGTATGCTGACGACATTAATTCTCTTCTTTTATCTCCCATCAAAACCGATACACTAACGCTCACATTAGCCGCAAATTCTCAAGTATCACTGATATCAGCATATTGCAAATCCAGTAGACTAGCTATCCAAACTACTAAAACAGTATATTTAAAGTTCCATGTGAATGCACCACAATACGCAACCAGCCCCTTCATTCGCCTAGATGACAAAAGTATAGCCAGACACCCATATGTGAAAGCACTAGGACTAATAATAAGTGAGTCACTTGACTGGCTTCCCCATATCCAATCATTAGCACCACGTCTTGTCAGTGGATGTTACATGCTGCGAAGGCTGAAACTCCTCGTCAGCCCTTCTACCTTACTAATGGTATACCATTCATACGTCCAGACAATACACTCATACGCAGTTCTATTTTGGGGCTCCTCAAGCCATGCCAAACGCATTTTTGTAATTCAAAAACGGGCGATCAGAATAATTGCCGGCGTATCAAGAAAGAAATCGTGCAAGCCCCATTTTACCAATCTTAACATTCTAACTCTTATATCTGAACTAATTATATCAGCGGCCTCTTTTGCTCACTCTCATCCTGAATTATTCATCACAAACACAACTATCCATTCCCATGAAACACGATCCAATTCTAACATATTTATCCCCGTATTCAACCACGCATTCTATAAAAATAGTCCCACTTACCTTTGCAGTAAAATTTATAACAAAATTCCACAATCCATTAAAAACTCCACTCACAAAGCATTCAGACTCAAAGTAAAAACATTTCTTATTCATAATGCATTTTATTCCTTAAATGATTTTCTCAATTACAAATCTGATTAAATCAATATTCGTGTCCCCCCTCTTAGCCCTTCCAGTAGGATAATGTGTGTATGTGTACCGTATTTATACGTTTACCTCAACCTTCATACCTATGTATTATAAATGTAATGTGTGTCTATAAATATTTATATGTATATTACTCAATGTATATACTCATGTATTGTAAATGTAATCTATAAGAATGTAATGTAATGTGTAATGTAATTTTAGGCTATTCACTCTCTCTCTCTCTCAAGAGGAGCACACATTTATCATGTAAATGTCAGGTGAATGAATAATAATAATAAAATAATTAAAATATATACAAATAAGTTCATACTTATCTAGTTATTATGAAAATCGCCTAAAATACATGTTTTTTCTTTAAATAAATGCTTTGGGACTAAATAGGATTTCAACTTACCTATCATGTTTCTTCGTTGGAATCTAAATAGTGCAGTTATTCCAGGTTGGAGACATTTTAATGCTCATAAGTTGGAACTTTTCTTGGACTCTACATGGAAGGTACGGCGCTACACAAGATGGTGCAGTTATTCCAGGTTGAACACATTTTAATGCTCATTGATTGATTAATGGGTTTCACGTCTCATATTTGTGCAACAATGGCTAATCGAGACGATAAGGGTGATAATGAAGATGAGAAAGATGACGATGAAGAATGCTCGTAAGTTGGCACTGAGGTATTTCCCCTTCATAAATAATTTGTAAGAATAAATTGTGCACCTTCCGCTAGCATGAATCTGGTTATCGCCATCACAGATCGAACTGTAAATCTAAAATATAATTATAGAATCATGAAATGTCTCACTGCAGGCTTTGTAGGGCATAGATGAGGCTGAGGTAGGCCATAGATAACGCGATACCTAGATTGTACCTACTACTTAAGTCATAAGTAGTGGAATTACCTTAAGATGTGATAGGTTGAGTACACCAGTACAATGAAGTATGAGTATGTTTCTTTGCTGAAATAAAATAATCAATGGTAAATGCACAACTTACTTAAATTAATACTTAAAGTACAGTCCTACAAAGAATAGTCCTGGTCCTGGGTCACGTAAATACAAGATTAGAGATTAAGTCAAGTGCTGTATTTATTGATTGATTGATATTTGGGCTTAACGTCTTATATTTTTGCAACTTGGCTAATCAAGACGATGAGTGGGTGATAATGAAGATGAAATTGATGGCTCTTTGGAGGGCGCGTGAGGTAAGGGGAAAAGGGAGGGAAGGGGATTGGGGTGTGGACTGCACTTCGTCTGACTTCTCCTCCTAGACCTGTCCGGCTAAGGTGGCCCGACCAGAAGCATACGCTTCCGCCGGCATAGCTCTCGGGATCAACAAAGCACGCAAACCTGTTCACCACGATAAGGTAGCAGTCCTTAGGGCAGGTTAAATTCTTTGAGGTAGCACCTACTATATAGATAGAAATACCAGGATGTAACTTAATTAGATATAACTCACACTCAGGCATACAGGAGGATTGATTGATTAATGGGGCTTTACGTCTCATATTTATGCAACGATGGCTAATCGAGACGATGAGCGGGTGATAATGAAGATGAGAAAGATGATAATGAAGAATAAAGCCACATCCGAATCAGATCCACTGTACGTCGCGTGAGTCGTCATACGGGAGTCCAGCAAGGGAGGGCAGGGTCAAGTGGGAGAAGAAATATTCAGTGGGACAGTGGGGGGGAAAGGGGATTGGGGTGTGGACTGCACTTCGTCTGACTTCTCCTCCTCGACCAGTCCAGCTTGGTTGGCCCTACCAGAAGCATACGCTTCCGCCGGCATAGCTCTCGGGATCAACAAAGCACGCAAACCTGCCCACCAGTATCCTGCCCACCACGATAAGGTAGCAGTCCCTGGGAAGGGACAATAAAAGGAAAAGTGAACCTAATGTGCTAACGGATTTTCAAGATAGTGACATTTTCAAACAGCACGATGTTTTTAAAAACACGGCAAAGTTGTCATTACAAATAATGCTAGATCAAGATGCCTTGGAAGTAGTGAACCCTTTGGGTTTAGCCAAAAGTAAAAAAAGCGTTGGGAGTCTACTTTACACTAGGAAATTTATTTCCTTCAAATAAGTCAAAAATTGACAATCAAATCGGGGGCCAAGGAGCAAATAAAGAACTACAGGCCCATAGCACTTACATCAGTTGTGTGTAAAACATTAGAAAAAATGATCTCCACATCAATATACGACCTCCTAAAAATGAATGGGTTATTAAACAAGCACCAACACGGGTTTCTACCAAAGCGTTCGTGTACAACTATGTTGACGCAACTCATTGAAGACTGGAAACACACCCTGCACCGTCCACACTCGAAACAAATAGATGTTATCTCTCTTGACTGTAGCAAAGCGTTCCACACCGTACCTCACCATCGCCTCCTGTACAAGTTACAAATTGTAAGATGGTGCGAATCATTTCTGATCGGACGACACCAGAGCGTCACCTGCGGAGGCGCCACTTCACGACCCATAAATGTCACATCTGGAGTAGCGCAAGGCAGCGTCATTGGTCCGCTGTTCTTTGTCCTTTACATGCTTGACCTCTCGGCGTGCGTCAACTCACCTTGTGTACAATACGCGGACGACTTGATTGATTGATATTTGGGCTTAACGTCTTATATTTTTGCAACTTGGCTATTCAAGAAGATGAGTGGGTGATAATGAAGATGAAATAAGGGGCAAGTAGGAGGGCGCTTAAGGAAAGGGGAAAGGGGATTAGGAAACCATCTGCCCTAAGGGTGTTGGTGGGTGTTGGTCCAGTACCGAATTCCTTGGTCTCCAAATTGACGAATGTTTAACATGGGAGAATCACATCGTTAATCTCTCGAAAAAACTAAGCTCAGCGTGCTATACAATCAGAGTTATCAGAGCAAACTGTGACCAAGAAATAGCTAAATTGGTTTACTATGCATATTTTAATTCCAGAATGACTTACGGTATTGAGTTCTGGGGAAATGCATCAAAGGTCGGAAAAATATTTTTAGTTCAAAAAAGAGCAATCCGAGCAATTTCCCACGCAAAATCCAGCGACCATTGTAAACCTTTATTTATTAAATTACAGATACTAACTCTTTACTCACTCACAATATATTTATGTTTCGGTCCTACACATCAAAAATAACATACAACATTTCAAAAGAAATAACGAAATTCATAGTCATAATACAAGAATAAAAAATCAAATTCACAACACAAAAATGAACTTAAAACTATCCCAATTAAATTCGCACCATATACAAGTATCCTTATTTAACCACCAACCAAACGAAATTAAAGATTGCTCTTCAATTGGTCTCTTCAAGACAAAAGTTTAACGAATTCTAATTAGCAAAGCCTTCTATAGCATAGAGGAATATCTAAATGAGCAACTCTGTCCAAAGTAAATTATACCATTTTATACCTTTCAGTACTCCTGAGAGGGTATCACAATGACATTTTAAAACATACATACATTTTAAAAATATTAATAGAACAATAAAGTTCATTTTTTATTTTTTATCTTCTGTAATATCTGTAATTTTGTGTAAATTTCCTTGACATTTGTTTTTCATTTTGCTGTGCATTAAGGCCTATCTAGAAAGGGTATTTGCAATAAAAAAACAAAAATTGAATATGCTTGCGAAGTTTGTGTTGAACTTTGTATTTTCTAATTTGTTTGTATTTTGCATTTTTGTGTTTTTGTCTGTATTTTGTAATTTTGTATTTTTGTAATATTTTGTGTAATATTCTGTAACTTTTGTATATTTTAGATATACCTCTTTGTAAATTTTCTAATGTTTAATTTGTTATTTGGCTCTGTATTTTGCCATGTCTGACTGACAAATTTCCTGTACACCCGAAAGGGTAATAATTTTATTATTATGGAAATAAAACTTACTTACTTACTTGCGTTTTGCTTTAAGCATTACTAGAACAGAATCACCACTCACAATGGACACAATTCAACAGTCACTCGATCAGAATCCGTCCGACTAAAGAGTAAAGACTAACAACAGAACGAACAATGAACAAAACTGCGTGTGTGCAGGTCGCGACATGTCAACAAACCGGTTTGTGGGTGATGGGGGGTCCCGACTTCCTCGCGTCGCGTTTTTTCGTCGCGTACATTCGAAAATTGTGCGCAATTCTAGGTTTCATACGTTGGCGTACCTGGTAGTATTTAAAGCCATCTAGCGGCGGACTAGAAAAAACAACGTATAACCATCCACAAAGCTGTGCACTAGCGAGGATATGGAAGCCTAGGCCTACACAACACATCCGTACATAGCCGTAGCGAATTTAAAGTGGTTTAAAACAAAATAACGTTGGATTTGAAGCATCCAACCTTCGGAATTGTAAAGATAAAAGTTATAAGTATCATAAACAGTGATGTTTTTAGACATTTTATAACGAAAACCCAAAAAGGAGACGTAACTAACAAATACCATGGAGAGGACTAGGCCTAGACACAATGTTATGTACCGAGGCAGGTACATACGAGCGGCCCAACTATCACGGAGACTGGCCGTCTCGCGTGCACAGCTGGCTCGCCATAGAAAAGGTGCTGTATAAACAAGTTGGTAACTCTGATGTACAAGCCATCAGTGAGGTGTCTGCATGCCTAGATGTAAACGTTTTTTTCCACGTACATTCACGTAGTGTACACATGTTCGTTAAATTACAAAAAAGAAACACTTTTAAGTAGTTGGTTAGGTTGTTCTATTGACTGGTTGTCAACCGTCCTGATCAAAATGTGAGATATAGCGCTGTGAGTTCCGACGCGGGTATGCAAGCCATTCAGAAGTCAGTTGTCAAGAGTCCAGGCGATGAGAGCTATAAGCATTCCATTAGGGGACGGTAAAGTAAAACGCCACATCTTGCGGTGACATGCCGGCTTTGTATGGAGTATAGCAATAAAACCTAGCACCATGTATGTAAACGCTAGCATTGTTTTCCTATAGATCAATCTTAAATCTTTAACCTTAACCATTTGTGTGAACTAACCATTCATCAGTAACTTCAAGAAATTTTACTAATTTCCTGTATTGCCTCTTTCAGCAAAACCGGAAGTTAAACAGTGCATAGCAACTAGCACCCCACTGAACAATGAAAAGAAAATGACATCAATGCCAGATATTAGCAATTTATCACCTTTATCTAGAGATACGTCTCTTTAGCACCAATTTTCTTTTAATCCCTTTTTCTATCTTCTTATTAATTATTTTATAATTGGCATTTTGTAGCATTTATATTTTTGTTTCCATCAAAACCTTGTATATCACTTCTAATGAAAAATTAAGTGCAGGTACAAGTTTAAATCAATTCAGTTGTAACTTTTAACTTCTTAAAGGGTTAAAATGAAGGGGCCGGATTCACAAAAAGTCTTAATTTAGGCCTGGCCTAACTTTAGGACCACTAGGTATTGATCGGTATTGATCTGGAGACCGGGATGATCTTAATGTCTCGTCTTAACAAAGATTTTGTTGTGGCTTGTCTTAATGTACTTGAAAGGAAACTGCTTTGTGACTTTTTTTCTTACATTGTAACTCATATCAATGTAGGCTAGGTCTGACTTGTGTAGATCTACAATATATGGTAAGGGAAATCAGCTAGTGCCCTAATGTAGGTAAACCAACCACACCCCTCCTGTTCCTTACTGTTGTTAAATTTATTTTCTGTTACAGTGGTCCACAGAGGGGAAATTGAAGATGTGCCACCCACACCTCATGGGACTAGGAGCTGGGATACATGGGAGATTCAGTCAAATGAGGAGCTCCCATCTTTATTCCTTACACCACATCAATGTAAGCTATTGACCACATAAAGCTACCTGTAGGTGTACCTAAATTATTATTATTTATTATATTTTTATTATTTTTTATTATTATTTTTATACGATTCATCAAAGGTGTACCTACATTATTATTATTATTTATTGATTGATTGATTAATGGGGCTTAACGTCTCATATTTATGCAACGATGGCTAATCGAGACGATGAGCGGGTGATAATGAAGATGAGAAAGATGATAATGAAGAACAAAGCCACATCCGAATCAGATCCATTGTACGTCGCGTGAGTCGTCATACGGGAGTCCAGCAAGGGAGGGCAGGGCCAAGTGGGAGGAGAAATATTCAATGGGACAGTGGGGGGGAAAGGGGATTGGGGTGTGGACTGCACTTCGTCTGACTTCTCCTCCTCGACCAGTCCGGCTTGGGTGGCCCTACCAGAAGCATACGCTTCCGCCGGCATAGCTCTCGGGATCAACAAAGCACGCAAACCTGCCCACCACGATAAGGTGTCAATCCCTGGGCAGGATTATTATTTATTATATTGTTACGAAGATATGTCGTTGTTGTTGTTGTTGTTGTGTTTCGCGGGAGAAGGCGGTGATGCCAGAAAACATTGTTTGTTTTGGTGGTGCTTGGAAACGTCAGTTCTTGTGTGGGGCTGGGAAAGTGACAGCAGATGTGAAGACCGGTAAGTTTGCTTGTTAGTATTTCCGAGTTTATTGCGCTTTAAAGTACATGATTTGAGATTCTACACGGTTGGCATAAAGCAACCGTAACATTGGTGTCAGAAGTGGGATATTACAATCAACGGAGGCGCGTAAACCGGTGCACGAATACTGTGGCAGCTCGTGTGTGTGTACGTAGAATATTCTTATCTTGTGGTTAGTGTATGGCCGTACAAACTAGAGCTCAGAGAAAAACCATGGAGGCCCAAATCCAACAGCTATTAGAGTTGATGGCAGGCATGAAAGAGGAGACGAAGAAAGGACTGGAGGAGTCACAGAAAGGGCAAGAAGAGATGAAAAAAGGACTGGAAGAGTCACAGAAAGGGCAAGAAGAGATGAAGAAAGGACTGGAAGTCACAGAAAAGGCAAGAAGAGGCGAAAGAAGAGATTAAGAAAGGTCTGGAAGAGTCACAGAAAAGGCAAGAAGAGGCGAAAGAAGAGATGAAGAAAAGTCATGATGCAATGAAACAGTGTATTGAGAGTGTAAAAGAAGAAATAGAGAGTACAATAATGAATACAATTAGTGACATGCGGGAGGACGTTGACCAATTCAAGGCCGACGTAGTAGCACAGATTGCTAGTCTGCGGGAGGAGCTACAACAGCTAGAGGAAACACGTGCTGTTGAACAACAACACGGGGCAACCGAACACTGCAGTGGTGGACGACGTTCTGGGGGTTTGGAGGGACCGGCTGCACAAGCAACACCCTCCAGCGCAGCTAGAATGAAACCACCAACTTTTGATGGCGGATCTCCGTGGAGCCAATACTTGAAACAGTTCGAGGCTGCGGCAACGGTCAACCAGTGGGGAGACATGGAGAAGGCTATCGCCCTCATTATTGCTCTGCGGGGAGATGCTCTCAACGTTCTCCAGACCATCACTGAACCAGAACAACGGGACTACAGGGCACTAGTACAGAACTTAGAGATGCGCTATGGCGACGGACATATGCAGCCAGTGTATCAAGCGCAATTGAAGACGAGTGTCCAAAAACCGGGCGAGACTCTACAGCAGTTCGAGGCTGACATAGCTCGGCTGGTTCGGCAGGCATACCCTACGGCGCCAAATGACTTCTTGCAACAGTTGGCAGTGCAGAGTTTTATCGACGGACTCAGAGACTGCGAAACCCAACAAGTCCTGCAGCTGGGTATACATAAGCAGTTGAGTGGCGTACTCGCACTGCGCTGGAGTTCGAAGCCGCCAAACATATTTCGCGCGGTCACCTAAAGTTAAGGAAACTGGAGACGCAGGAGGACGCCGGACACGATGCTATTAACGAGCTAAGGGAGAAAATTATTTCACTAGAAAAACAACTTCGTTCGCGAGGGAGTCCGGAACAGGATAACAAGCGTCCTATCAGATGCTGGACGTGTAGGGAACGAGGTCACCTGAAGAGACAATGTAAATCTCCTGGTTACGTTGGAGAGGGGTCAGGTTTGCCTAATAAGAAGGCGGAAAACTAGGTTTAGCCAGCTTTACGGGGCGAAAGCTGGCTCAACCCCACCCTGCCCTAGAGGGAGTTATCCAGGTTTCCACAATGAAATCCGGTGGAAGCAGCTTGACTGTGGAGGGGTTGGTTAGTGACCAACTGAGACGGATGACCATGGACACAGGGGCAACCAATACCATTATAAGAAAGGACATCGTAAATCAATGGCGGGTAAAACCAACGAACCACAGAATGGCACTGGTGACGGCAACTGGTGAGTGATTGATTGATTGATTGATTGATAAATGGGGCTTAACGTCTCATATTTTTGCAACAATGGCTAATCGAGACGATGAGCGGGTGATAATGAAGATGAGAAAGATGATGATGAAGAATAAGCCACATCCGAATCAGATCCATGATATGTCGCGTGGGTCGTCATATGGGAGTTCAACAAGGGAGGGCAGGGCCACGTGGGTAGAGAAATATTCCGTGGGACAGTGGGGGGGAAAGGGACAGGGTCTCCTTTAGTCGCCTCTTACGACTAGCAGAGTCACTCTGGGCCTACTCTACCCCTGGCCGACACGGGTCATGCTGATTATGATGAGGATGAGGGCCGCTCAGCGGTTAAAGCGTAGCGTGCGTGTGCTGTTTCAAATCTGTGTCGTACCATCGCAATCACAGCATTGGGTGTGTTTTGATCACATTGGATCGCATTGTATCCGTGTGCTGCAATTTGCGGATGATATTTTGGCATATACCCGATCGTTCTCAATACTTTTGGGAGTATCCACAATGAATGATGGCATGGCAGAACTAGACACTGGTCTACAACAACTGGGACTAGGACTTTCTCTGGGGAAATGTCAAGCTATCATACTAACCAATCAAAAAGTCACGCAACCTCCTCCGTGTAATATACAGAACCATAGCCTGCCATACGTGTTTATACGTTTGCCAAAACGTACAAAGGAGCAACTGGAACAGCAACTCAAGTGCTTGACTCAAAAACTAAGAACTCCCAGAAGACGGTATCAAAATACCGGAAACTAAGTGCGAAGTTTAGGCAAGAAAAAAAATTCTTAAAGAACAAAGAGAATAATAAACAGAGCATGTTCGAGATATTAATAATTCTTGGCTGTCGGGTGTCGCCGCGTCTGTCGTTTAATAAAACCTGACGTTTCGGACTAATTGCATAGTCCATCTTCAGAGTGAAGAGACAGTCACTGAGAGAACCTACTCGATCCAGCTCTACCCAGCAACTGTGCCTCACATTGCCGTGCAATCTCCGACGAGCGAACATCCCGCGCGTGCGCGCTCAACGTCAGGTTTTATTAAACGACAGACGCGGCGACACCCGACAGCCAAGAATTATTAATATTGACTCGGGCCGCGAAAGCCTACAACAAGTCATGTTCGAGATGTTTTCAAGTACGAAAGAGGTGAACTCAGAGTTTCTCGTGTCTCAACTCAAACATTGCCAACGCAAACGGCGAGGTCGTCGCTACACTAATAGGGATAACACGTTTTCACTTGCGTTACATTATAGCTCTCATTAAGCGTACAGGTTCTTACGAGCCTTCCTACAGTAGGATCTTTACGCAGGTGGCTTCAAGGCCTTAATGTGTCCCCAGGCCTGAATGATAACATTTTTAAAATTCTGAAACTTAAGTCTCAACTCTTATCAGATGCCGATAAAATTGTAACAATTGCCTTCGATGAAATGTCGTTGAAGGAATGCATAACTTTGATGCTAAAGGTGATAGGTTTTGATGGATACACAGAGATGGGTCCGAACATTCATATGATTCTGAACAAACAAAAAGTGGACAGGCCTAAGAAAATAAATTTAGTATCTACACAAGCGCCATCTAGCAACAGCAAGGAGGGAACATCAAAGTCCTCAACACCTGATGCATGCATACCTGTTGCCAATCAGGCCTTGGTATTCATGATAAGAGGTATAAAAAAAATTTTAAGCAAGTTGTTGGGTACTACATCACTAAAGATACGGCGTCTGCAGATGTGCTACAAACTATTCTGTTAAAAGTTATAAAAAAAGTTACATTGTCTGGGTTTATTCCAAAAGTAGTGGTCTGCGACCAAGGCACGGGAAACGTAAAACATGGATGGTTTATGTTACCTGTTATTGTAACATTCCAATTCTGAAAGGTGGATGCTTCGAATACTACGTAATTATGTTTTAAACCACTTTAAATGTGTTATTTTCGCTACGGCTATGCACGATTCTTGCCAGTGCACAGCCTTGTGGATGGTTATACGTTGTTTTTCTAGTCCGCCGCTAGATGGCTTTAAATGCCACTAGGTAAGCCAAGGTATGAAACCTTGTATCGCGCAAAATTTTCGACGTTTAATGTGTCAGTTCAACCATGGCGTCCGCGTTCCACATTTCGGGAGAAAGGAAGAGCATTATGACGGCTATTTGGCCGAGTTTTTATGGAAGAGAGAGTTTAGAGACCAAAGCACATGGATTCACGAATTTTTTAAAACGATTGCCGAACTATAAGAGTAAAGCCCGGATAGAGAGGTAGTCGACCAAGACACTGGTGACAGTGATTGTTGAGGCCGACTGGAGCTATAACCACACCCAATAACCGTACTATTTTTCGTGGGGCAAACATCAACCGGATCCCCTAACCTTACCAAATTTCGTGAGATGTCAGGTAGCTGGGCAAAGTCACGTTGATTCATAAGTGACTTTGCCTAGTATAATCACTTTGATGACCTAGTTTAACCTAGTTTAACCATGTGGTTGTTGATAATATACTAGCTCTTGATAATGTGACAGCGTCGGAAATAACATTTACCGGCGCTCTCAAACGAACACCGCCAGTGACGAAAACTGTTTCTCCAAAAGAGAAACAAACATGTGAAATAACCAAAGTATCAAAGAGCACATACAGTAGGGGAAGTGAAAATATGAAGTTTATATAAATGAGATGACATACCTGGGAAAAGTTGAGGGGGGTCTTCATAAAGATACGTGCAAAATATGTTTTGTCTGACTATGTTTTGAGGTGCCCCCACAATTTCCAAATATCGAATTTAAAAAATAAAATTACACATTTCGGGATTCAGTTGGCCAAGAGTGTTTAAATGTTCACTTAATTGAAAAAAATAATAAATCTACCTTTGATGGACAAATTGCTATCTATATCGCCGAACTAACCACACCCCTTCTACGGTTTGTATGCACAATTTGCCGATTGAAACACATATTCGTACTCTGTTGTTATTGTAGCTGATAGTTTTATTCACTTAGTAATATCAAAGACTACATGTACTTTTTATACTTTTGGCGTGTAACATGCGATTCAGAACCAATCAATAGATAGATAAATGTCTTTATTTGTAGGCTGATTAAGGCCAGTTGGGCCTTCTCTTACATCCAACCCAACTATTACTATTTACTAGTATTTCAGTAATAAGGAAGTGGATCGTTTTTGTAACGAGGTTGTAGCATTACAGACAAGTGGGCTAAGGGCGCCAACCCATACTTGAATATTATTATTATTATTATTGTGGTTTTAAGGCACAAAACATCTGGGTTATCAGTGCCTATCTCTCCTATTTAAATCATGTCTATAAGGTTAATTGATTGTATGAACTATAAAACGTTATGGATTGCTTCAGTTTTATCTAATAAATTATCTTTTAGAGTGGATTTTAACTTATATCTTTGTCGTTCGGCTAAATACTTTGGTCACATTACAAGCATCACACACTGGTTGGGGTTCACTTTTTAGAAGATAGCTCTGAGTAAAATAGGTGTGACCGATTCGGATGCGAGTTAAAACAACTTCCTCGCGGCGACATGAGCTCCGGGAGGATAGCCATGGAGTTACAGAGTCTTTTATTTCTCTTAGTTTGTTGTTTTGTATGCTCTGCCACTCGTCATGCCATAGCTTCTTTGATTTAAGTTCAAAAGACGCTTTCAGGTCCGCAGTTATAACTAATTGACAGTCGTTGCTGTCAGTGGTACAGGCACTATTGACTTACGTTTGGTTAAAAGTTCCGATAAAATTGTTTGGATTTTAACAATCAATGGGTGCCTAGCATATACTTCTAAAAGTGCCTGAAAAGAGCTAAGGGAGTCGGTGCATATTAAAAACTTTGGTGTCTTGCTTCGAACGGCATATAAAAGACTTTGCGTGATTGCGAAGAGTTCCGCGTTAAAAATGCTAAAAAGTGAGTCTAGGTGGAATAAAAACTTTTCACTGTCAGTAATAAGAGCGCAACCAACCGAGTCCTCGATTCTCGACCCATCTGTTAAAGTGCATTCGTGATCGGAGTATAGGGAACGAATTTGATTAAACATTGCTTGATATTGCAAGCAGGATGTGGTGCTTTTCTTATATACTGACATTTAAGTCATGCATTTGGGCATAAGTATCATCCATGGAGGGACAGCGGCAAAAGAATTGGAAAAAAAAAAGAGGTGGGGTAATATCTAGACAAATCTTTAGTTCGAGGAATCGAATACCTGCTGGTCGAGTGGACTTCTGTCTAATGGTGTAACGGTCTTGGTATGGTGGATTTAGTATTATGTCATAGGCAGGGTTCTTAGGTGACCCCGCCAATGAGGCAACATAGCTAAGTAATAGATAGTGTGAGTATATTGGTGCAGACCGAAGTCTGTCACCCATTGCTCGACATTTCGCCAGAATTGCATCTGGCATGTTCACGAGTTCATATCACGTCTTTCTCATTTAAGAGCCTAGCGTCGACTGACAATTGTCATTTGTCAGCCGATGCGCGCGTTGTCTGTATACCCACTGCTGTAGAAGGTGGAGGTGCGGGGCGGCGCGGTTCTATTGTTAATTTTCAGGGCTGGGCCATCTTGCATGAAGAAAGCACCGGTGCGGTGGGGTTAGTTTTTCCTCTCCTCGATCCACTTCAATCAATCTCGGGCAATCTCGGGAGGAGGCAATGTGGGGATTTTGGCAATTAATACATTATGTTGGGGATGTGCAGACAGTACCTTCATGGTAATCAAGACCACAAACCCGGCAGGTAGGCGCATTCTTACAATGGTTTTTCGTATGACCAAATCTATGGCAGGACAAACATCTCACGGGATTTGGTACGTACGTTTATACGTCCTGGGGGGTGAGTCTCGACTTCCTGGCGGAAACGAAACTTTCGATAGGCTGAAATCTATTCTTGACCAATCGGAACCATGTGGCGCGTTTTAAGTATTTTCCACAGTCTGCTAGCGGTGAATCAGTGAATCATCCAGGTGGCGGTGGGTATTGTCATTAAAGCATTATCATTTGTTCTGATTAACATGTCAAACGGGCACGAAGTTAACAATAAGTAAGCTAATACTTTATTACAACACATTATATTAGAATCTATACATTATATAGACTAGGCTGTAGTACTACGTTACTAATGTAGGCCTATTAATGTAGGCCTAGGCTAGGACTTCACCACGTGATGAATTGACGTCACTTTCGTCTGTAGGTTGTATTTCGAAAGCCAAATTGCAGATGGAATTACTTTTCACAGTCGAAAGTGACGTCAGAAGATCACGTGGTCTAGGTCTAGCCTAGGTCTAGGCCCAACTCTTTTAGTTTAGGCCATTGCTAGGCTACAATAAGCCTAGGCCTACATTAATAGGCCTACATTAGTAACGTAGTACTACAGCCTAGTCTATATAATATATGGAACCTAATATAATGTGTTGTTATAAAGTATTAGCTTACTTATTGTTAACTTCGTGCCCGTTTGACATGTTTAACAGAACAAATGATAATGCTTTAATGACAATACCCACCGCCACCTGGATGATTCACTGATTCACCGCTAGTAGACTGTGGAAAATACTTAAAACGCGCCACATGGTTCCGATTGGTCAAGAATAGATTTCAGCCTGTCGAAAGTTTCGTTTCCACGAGGAAGTCGAGACTCACCCCCCAGGATGTTGCTATGTCTAGAGAATGAAATAATAATTTCTTGCTAGTTCCCTTACTTTATTACTTTATTAACAGCCTTTTTTAAATACAATTCACATGGCCATTCCAATCATGACACTAATCTTTTTTCAGTGTTGTTACATTCTTGAAAAGAAAAGACAAAATAGCATTCACCGCCATCCAAGCGTAGACCACCGAAACACTCCACCGCCTTAGTGACTACTCCACTGCATCACTCAACCGTCCCACCATTCCACTGCCCCTGTGACGGTTGCAAGGGAGTGCAACCTAACAATGTGGAAACCAGCAACTATCTTGTTGGGGAGTTTGGGGGTTCTGAAGGTGAGAACAATTGTTGCGGTTGGCTTTAGTTGACCATCAATGCGTGATTTAATACGGTACAAATCAATAACACCTTGGGAGGCAAGTTCTTCTTTTATCCCTTCGTCGCTTGCGTACAAAAGATCGGGACATCTTATGACTCCCTTAGATGTGTTTAAGCTGGTGTGAGGTTTAACCGAAATGTTGTAACGGTTACCAAATGACGTTGCCTAAGATAGTAATTCGGATTGTTTATCCAAGTAGTTTTCACTAGAATAGTACCAGTTCGTAGCTTTCTGGCATTTTTTACGGTGCCTGCAATGCATTGAAGAGCTTTTTGACAATAACGAAGGGCGACTTTGTAAGAAATGATTTTTCGTCCTCTCGTTGAATAACAAAATATCGTGGCTGAGTTTTAGTAGTTGTAAATGATTTGAGTACAGTATCTAGAGTGATCGGGGTGTCGAACAAAGATCGGGGACGTTTGTTGCTTTTTATTGGGGGGGTGTTTGAGATTGAAGGAGGAGGGGGGTTCCCAGGGGCGTTGCTTGTGCTAGAAGAAATGGTGAATTGGGGACAACCTACAAAGGTTCCTGCAATGACAGACTCAACTAACTCGTGTTGGTTCTACCACATAGGGTCTTGTAAACGGAACAGGGTCTATTTCATGGGGCAGCTAGACATTACAACATACACCATTCATAAAGTAGAGCCAGTTAACGATTTCTGCGTGCATCGGGAGGTATGAGGGAAAGTGCTAATTTCACGTCCGGATGGGACACAGACGCAATCGGCCTTCTAACAGTGCAGTTGGCCCCCGGCCCTGGGACGGTGCCTAGAGGGACCTCCTGCACTGGGCACACAACCGACGCAATCTGTGCCCAAGCCCAAGTGCTGTCAAATCACACAAACACATCCACTTCCTGTGTCAACATCGCAGTTTTGCGACTTCCAGCGATGACCTGGGAGACAGTCTGGTCCTCGAGACCAATCATTCGAGAGGGGGCGGATCTCTTAATCCTGTCACCGGTACCCAACTGACCATTTTCATTATTACCCCCAAGCCCAGGTCGTCCCGTTGACTCTGAGGGCCACAGTGTGGTAATAACCACAGGACACGGCAGCGACGGCTGATGACGGCGTCGATACTCGCGTAAAGCTGGACAAGGTTTCGGCTACGTCAAGACCAAGCTGAACTTCGTTATTCCGCCCAGTTATCAAGAGTGGCCGAGACAAGAACTGTATGGTACCCGTCACACGATATGTCAATGATGGCCTCGGGGAGGTTGGTCACGTGGGTGAATGAGGTTTGCTGGTTTGTATGACCAAGTCCTAATTGGCCAAACTTGTTGTATCCACACACCCACACCTCACCGCCGTCGGCAAGAACCACCGTTTGCAGACAAGCAGCAACTTTCTTGATGGGCGGCTCACCGGCAACCAGGACGGGTGTGTGGGCTTTTTTGATGTGACCGAGGCCAAGCTGACCTTCATCATTCATCCCACATGAATATAACTCACCCTTGTCAGTGAGGAACATGGTGTATCCAATTCCACAAACAGCTTGAGTTATACTAACAGAGCTGAGAGTGTCAACAAGCCTCGGCTCAGCGATCTGGTCACCATCGTTCATCCATCCGTTGTCTTGATTCTTCCCGAAAGTGTAGACTCGGCCGGATGCGCAGACAACTGCAGAGTGGTCCGAACCGCAAGACACCTGAACGACGGTCTCATCTTGGAAGAACGACTCGATGCTCGGTCCAGCAGGCAGGCCTTCACCGAACGCCAGGACACCAGGCTTGGTTGTAACGATCCTAGTGATATCGTCCTCCGCCATCTTGCAACTAAATGGTTGTTTCAGACAAAAAAAAGTGGATTGAAATGAGAGATGCCCAGTTACAAAAACTTGAAGATACTGATCACTATTGTGTACAAAGTAAGTTCTTATAACATATGAAGAACACACATTTGAAGACCTTGCAGGTTTGGCCTTTATGCATGGGCGAGTGCCGCTTCCGTGTGTCGAGTCATTAATTGATTAATTGATTGATTAATGGGGCTTAACGTCTCATATTTATGCAACGATGGCTAATCGAGACGATGAGCGGGTGATAATGAAGATGAGAAAGATGATGATGAAGAAGAATAAGACTTACTGTAATACACCAACTATGTATGGTCTTAAATCTAAACTTATTTATATGATTCACTAACTGTTTGTATTAAATGTAACTGAAGTAGAATTACGAGTGGAGGCAAGTGATTTTTACAACACTTCTCAACAATCATCAGAAAATAAGTTTCTTAAAACACCAAGCAGAATGTGAAACTACAATTTATTAGTTGTAGCAACAGTGAATGAACAATGGAAATACGTTGATGGTGTCTACATACGGCAAACGGCAACCAGAACTGGTTTAAACTTTTACTCCCCAAGGTAAAGTGGGATCACCGAACATACTATACAGTAACACTACACCCTACACAGCTATGCGTGTATCAGATTGATTCATATTTGGGCTTAACGTCTCATATTTTTGCAACGAGGCCAATCGAGACAATGCGTGGGTGATATATGAAGATGAAAATTAATATAGGTCTGTTTGGAGGAAAAGGGAGGAAAGGGAATTGGGGTGTGGACTGCATTTCGTCTGACTTCTCGACCGGTCTGGCTAGGGTGGCCCTACCAGAAGCATACGCTTCCGCCGGCATAGCTCTCGGGATCAACAAAGCACACAAACCTGCCCACCACGATAAGGTAGCAGTCCCTGAGCAGGTGCGTGTATCAGGATTAGAGATAGTTGGTGGAGGGAACAAGGGACCTTACGTAGCCCACATGGGCGCCGCGAAGAGGTGGGGGGGGAGGGGAGGGCTACTCCCCCCATCCCCCGAGGCTTTTAGGAATTTTACACAGCCCCTACATTGTCAGCCCCAAGATACACATCTACCTATATAGGCCTAGGGCTTCGGGCTCAAGAGCAAATTGACTAAGGGGAGGGGAGGGCTACTGCCCCCCCCCCCAACGAGGCTTTTAGGAATTTTAAAATTTAACTGGCTACCTATACGATACGTGCAGTATGTGTAATTTCATATAAAGTACGTAAATAAAAAATAAAGTAAAAACAATTGAAATTCTATAGTCAATCCGTCCCTTTACGAATAAGTTTAACACGATCCGATAAGTAAGTATTGTTATTTCTAGATATAAATCAATGCACCACTGACTGTTCGGAGCGAGGGCAATATGACCACGCCACCTCGCGGCCCCAGCGTCACTCGTCCTGTGCTCGCTTAGTTCCTGCTCGTTTATTTTTACAATTTCTTAAGATTTTTAGACTTAAAGGGATAGTCAGGTGAAAAAGTAAAAAATCACCAATGAGTCATAAGTGTATGAAATTCAGTGAAATTTAGTTACAGGTTTCAAGTAAAACAGCCCGAGAACTCATTAAAAAGTTCAAAACAGTGTTTTCCCGCTTTGGGATCCCTGAACAATTAATGTCAGACAATATGCCCTTTAGTAGTGCAGAATATAAAGATTTTGCAAGGGAATATGGCTTTGAAACCATAGCATCAAGCCCTCGATACCCGAAATTGAATGGCATGGCAGAGAATGACGTTAAATTGGCAAAGAACATGTTGATTGATATTTGGGCTTAACGTCTCATATTTTTGCAACGAGGCTAATCGAGACAATGAGTGGGTGATATATGAAGATGAAATAGGGGGTTGTTTGGAGGAAAGGATTTGATTAACGTCTCATATTTTTGCAACGAGGCTAATCGAGACAATGAGTGGGTGATAATGAAGATGAAATTGGGGGCTCTTTGGAGGAAAGGGGCAAGTAGGAGGGCGGGGTGCAAAGGGGAAGGGGGAGTAAAGGGGATTGGGGTGTGGACTGCACTTCGTCTGACTTCTCCTCCTCGACCAGTCCGGCTAGGGTGACCCTACCAGAAGCATACGCTTCCGCCGGCATAGCTCTCGGGATCATCAAAGCACACAAACCTGCCCACCACGATAAGGTAGCAGTCCATGGGCAGGACGGATGTTTACCTTTTGTTACTTAAGTATAGGACCACACACATAACGGGAACATCATTCGCTCCATCACAATTACTCATGGGTAGACAGTTGAAAACTACAATACCTACGATTTCCAAGCTGTTAGAACCCGCGACACAGATGAATGTCAGGGAAACGTTGAAATCAGTCCAAGACACCCAAAGATATTTTCATGACAAACAGGCTTAGCCGATGTCTGAATTGACAGATGGTCAATCTTTTCTTATTAGGAACAATAAGACATGGCAACCAGCTGTGGTAGTTTCAAGACATGACACGACCCGATAGTATGTAGTCCAGAGGGAGGATGGATCAGTCTTGAGGCGAAACCGGCGAGATTTAAGGCCGTCATACAACAAGTTTCAGTTAACATCTGAATTTATACCAGAAGAGATAGACCTAGATAAACTTGACAGGGGGAAAAAAGGTGACAGGAGTGAAGATGATAGGGAGAATGAAGGTGACAGGAGTAGAGATGATATAGTAAATCTCAGAAAAGAAACTGTTGTAAGGACACTTGCCTACCACCTGAACCACGTGTTAGTGGCAGGAACAGAATGGCTCCTGATAAATTTAAGGATAATTTAATGTAATAAACAGATAAGCAGGAAAACAAAAGAAATAGAATTGTGTACTTTTTATTGTAACCTAACACTAGATTTAGACAGATGAGTAAAATCGAACAATGTATCACTTGGTAATTTAAATTTATGTCTACTTGTCTCTAACTAGGTATTGTTCATACACTGCTGTCCAAAACTGGGGGAAAGATGTAATAATGTGAAGTTGGCAACAAGAACCATAAGTTGTCAACACTGACTTTAGTCTTGAGTGTTTGACGTTGGCAGCACAGCGTGCACCAGGGGACGCAATCAGGTAGCAACATGTCGGCTAGCCTCCGTCACTTGTACTTGTGTATTGATTGACAACTCATTAATAAAGAACCTACAACTATAACACAGTGTGATTACACTATGCACGGTAAGATGGGTAGAACACACACTAAAATACACTTCATGTACACAAACAACCCGCCTTCCTCCGCCTATGTTTTATTGAATTGATACAAGGCTCTAACGAAGGTACTAAAACAATGACCTGTTGTTGGTTGGAAATCACTGTCCTAAGGAGGAATACCTTGACTTGAGCACAGTCTACATTAATCACGTCGAACCAAATCTATAACCAATTATAAAACTATAAATAATCACTTGTTTGCACTTTCACTGCACGAAATCAGACTAGGGAACATGTCACAAAGAAGACTATCTACATAAAGACTGGACTAGGATGCAAGCCTGGTGCTGCTCCGTCCGCGGTCAAGACAACACTGATGCGCTCGCTGCAAGAATACAATCTGATCTAGGCACCGTGCAGCGTGCATGGCCGGTGAGCGCGCCACCGCTACGCATGATGGCGCAGCGTGGCGGCCAACTTAGGAATCAAAGTGCGGGAAGACTGCGCCTACAGTCCGTTTATTTCGCTGTTGGACTGGCCCCAGGGCATAGGCTCGGGTAGCGTTTGTACCAATCTCTGACCAAAGTACGGGTTTCCCTCCCTCTCGCCTCGACCGTAATAACCTTCGATCGGCGAGTCTTGCATTATCTTACCTGTTTATCATGATGACCTGTCACAACAAAAGTCATCTTATAGGAAAACACACTTTTTTAGGAATTATACGTATATCTTATGATCGCATTAAACGGCTTGAAATTATGTTATCAGGTTTTTTTATGTCCGCGAAAACTTATATATATATATATATATATATATATATATATATATATATATATATATATATATATATATATGGAATTGTTGTCTTCCGGGATATTCCGCCGTTTGTGTGAGTATATTGGTGCACTCCGAAGTCTGTCAACCATTGTTCCGGCGTTCCGCCAAAATTACATCTGGCATGTTCACGAGTCCCTATCACGTCCTTGTCATTCAACAGCCTAACGTCGACTGAATATTGTCAGTTGAGGCGCGCGTTGTCTTTATACCCACTGTTGTAGAAGGTGGAGGTGCGGGGCGGCGTAATTCTATTGTTTATTTTGAGGGCTGGGCCATGTTGCATGAAGAAAACTCTGGTGCGGTGGCGTTCTGAAGGTGGTGTTGGCCTTGGTTTCACACGAAATGGGGTAAGATTGATGGATTAATTAATGGGGCTTAACGTCTCATATTTTTGCAACAATGGCTAATCAAGACGATGAGCGGGTAATAATGAAGATGAGAATAATGATTAAGATAGATTGATATTAGGGCTTTACGTTTCATATTTTTGCAACGAGGCTAATCGAGACGAGAAAACAATGATAATGAAGAATAAAGCCACATCCGAATCAGATCCATTGACGTCGCGTGGGTCGTAATACGGGAGTCCAGCAAGGGAGGGCAGGACCAAGTGGGAGGAGACATATTCAGTGGGACAGTGGGGGGGACAGGGACAGTGTCTCTTTTTGTCGCCTCTTACGACTAGCAGTCACTCTGGGCCTATTCTTCCCCGGGCCGAGACATAAATAATAAAGCCACATCCGAATCAGATCCATTGAAAGTCGCGTGGGTCGTCATATGGGAGTCCAGCAAGGGTGGGCAGGGCCAAGTGGGAGGAGACATATTCAGTGGGACAGTGGGGGGGGAGGGACAGGGTCTTCTTTCGTCCCACATCTCCACCTTCTACAGGAAGGAGAGTTTACATGAGTAAACTGCACACACACTTGGTTGCGACGAGAACCACTCTTGACGTCACTAGGTCGGTGTTCTGAAGATGACTGATGCTCCTGCCTGGCAGCGCGCTGCTTATATATAATAAATGTAATGTACATCTAACTTTACAATATAATTTAGTTAATATTGGATATTTAATTGTTGCTAATTGACCCTAACGATCTCCTGCTTGACATCATCCATTTCTTGTGGTTTATATCCATTTCTTGTGTTTTTACCGGTTCGTTGGCCAAACACTCTAGAATAACATTACTAAAAGGAGGTTTAGTTACAAAATATTGGAGTCTTTGACAGCTTTACCAAAACAATTATATATCTCAATTCCGGCTTAATGCACAGGTCTTTAGAAAAAGAAAATGGACGATGTTCTCAACGTTTTCTTTAAATTGTATTACATAGACCAACCTCAACGTTTCCTTATGAATGTCGTAGACTTTGAAACTGAAAGATCAGCCGATAAATTTATGGGTCGTAATGCTAGAGATAACTTAAAGGAATTCCGAAAAGGTTACGATGCAGACCTTTACGAACACTGGCATAACACTCCTGGATATCAAAAAATCTTGAAAACCTATAACACTCAAAGTTATAATGTATTGCAATAGTCACAAGGTATAAGGTATAAAAACGTAGTAGTATATCATTGGCTGATCAACAATCAGGCAACGCCTGATTGGTTGGTCCGTCATAAGATTGTCTACATTGTTGAACTCGGCTTATAACGAAACATTGATCCTTGCGACGTTATGTGAACTCGACTTATTAGGCCTAGACCTAGGCCCTAGGATAGGACAGGCCTAGGACAGGCCTAGGACAGCCCCTACATTGTCAGCCCCAAGATACACATCTACCTATATAGGCTTTGATGATTAATGGCTTTGATAAATGATTTGAGTACAATATCTAGCGTGATCGGGGTGTCGAACAAACATCGGGGAAGTTTGTTGCTTTTTATAGCGGGGGTGTTTGAGATTGAAGGGTGAATGGGGTTCCCAGGGGCGTTGCTTATGCAAGAAGCCATGGTGAATTGGGGAAAACCTACAAAAGTGTCCCGGAATGACAGACTTAACTAACCCGTGTTGGTTCTACCACATAGGGTCTTGTAAACGGAACAGGGTCTTTTTTATGGGGCAGCTAGATATTGCAACATACACCATTCATAAAGTAGAGCCAGTTTACGATTTCTGTGTGCATCGGGAGGTACGTAGGAAAGTGCTAATTTCACGTCCGAACAGGACACATACACAATCGGCCTTCTAACAGTGCAGTTGGCCCCCGGCCCTGGGACGGTGCCTAGAGGGACCTCCTGCACTGGGCATACAACCGACGCAATCTGTGCCCCAGCCCAAGTGCTGTCAAATCAATCAGAGAGTCGAATCATAACCTAATCATTGCTGGGGTCGTCATCAGGGGAACAACCCGTAAACAAACCATTTCGGGAGGGGGGGACTGGTGGGCGTTTGGATCGCAAAGAGGGCCGGCACGGATTAGGAAGAAGGTGATGAAAGTAAGAAAAGAGAAAAGATGATGAAGACAGAAATGAAAAAAGGGATGATTAAAGAAGTGCACGAGAGCCCTCTTTGCGGGCACCGGTCACCACGAGGAGGGACCCACCTCGACCGGTTCGTTGCTTTTTAAGTGGATGATATCGTCCTTGATGTAGGTAAGCCTAAAAATTATTTTATTTAGAAATGTTAATTAACATTATGTTGCCTACACATTTTTGTTGTACGTACGTTTAGTCTTGCATTAACTCAACGGATCTCTCATTTTCTTTTGCTGAAGGTTCAGTTTCCTTACCAAAAACATGAAACCTCAGTAGTCGTACGTTTTGAGACAAATCGGGGACAATTGGGTGTTCCGAAAGCTTTTTTTTTAGACACTAGGGGCAGAAATCTGGGACAATCCCGGTTTTCTGGGACGGATGGTCACCCTACCCCAAATTGAACAATTTGATATTTCATTAAATTCCTAGCCCTAATAATAACAGTAATAATATTATTCTGTAACTCATTTCCAACTATGTCATGTTAAGTGGTTGTTGCCTACCCTTGTCTAGGTCATGAAACTGTCAGTGATTAATAATAATAAGAACAATAATTTAATAATAATATGTAGGCCTATCTGTAGGCTAAGTAATCATGTAGCTTACATGTTTGTTTTTCGAATAGGATTCGGCCTCAAACACAACGCGAGATCAACATGTGTCGTATATGCACGACAGTTACCACAAACAAGCCACAAGTTACCATAAGTGGTCACAGGTCATGTACTTATGACTATGTCTTCGACATGCCTGTGACACAAAAAGAAATATATGAAGCATGCGTGTCAAATTTATTCAATGGTGCTCTGGAAGGGTACAATGCAACTTTTCTTGCGTACGGGCAAACAGGTTCCGGAAAGACGTATACTATGGGCACAGGGTTTCAATGGAAGAAATCTGAAGTATAAGTAAAAGTATATAAGTATAAGTATTCAAGGGGCGGCTCTAGTTCATTCATATTGACGGCCAGATTGGGAAGAACAGCATAAGCAACTATCACGTGCTGGACAGTCGTTAGTGCCAGACCAATCAGTACGTCAAACTCCCGACTGTGGATGGGGTGACTTTTTGAGGGGGGTGGGGAGCTCCTCAATAGCGCTTGGCAAATCATTAACCCTATTGATTGAAACCCCACAAATAAAGATCGATCGAGTAGAATCGTCAACTTTTTCTACCATCTAACTACGATTATCCTTTTTGAGCGTGATAAACACACGCTGTCACCACCACTGTGTTATTTACAGCGATCGATCCTTATTTGTTTTGGCATAAGAATTTGAAGCTGAAGGCGTTGAATTGAAATTAACAAATTTAAACTAAAAATACCGGTTTGTTACGAATCTAACTTCAGCAACCTTTTTGGTTTTGTGTTTAATACACTCCGAGGGACACCAAATGTTGGCCAAATGTTGGCCGCGTTCCAATGTTTGCCCAGCAGTCCAGTATAAAAAAATTGTGTCCTCAAGTCATTTACCATGACATCCTTTCCCCATTACATTGATCCCTAGGCTAGGTTTATGCTAGGCCTAAGCATTCGTGTCCTACATTCGTGCATTACGTGTCCTGAGTGCCAAGCCATTTGGGATATAGCAAGGATTATCGCCACCAAAACGCCCAAAATAATCCTGCTGACTCTGCCCCTTATATTATGTCGTACCACGCCGGAAGACATAAAGCGGCTACACATGTACAACCGCTACATATTAAAATTGGGTGAAAAACGTAAATATGCACTTTTTACTCATTTATTATCACCTTTGACAAATGATTTTCCTTTCGTGTAATCTGCATATATAACTTGCAGACGCCAATGTACGAGCTATAAGTAAAACGTGCACAAGCTCTTTCTAACGCCAAGCGATACGCCGAACGAGGCCTACTATGAGATGTAAGGAACCATGACTAATAAGTATATACATACAAGTTTGAGTTTGAGTTAATTGGGTTTAAGGGCGCTTCAACCAGTTAGGTCATTTTGCGCCACCAAGATAATGTAACTCGTTACTTATTGTTTTATTGCATGATTGATTAATGGGGCCTAACGTCTCATATTTATGCAAACAAATAATGTAAGGGTGAAATTCAAGAATGAAAGCCTACAACGAAATGTTTTATTTCATTCATTTTGGGCACGGGAGCAACCGGCGGCCAGATGGCAAACATTGAAACGCGGCCAGCATAAGAGCACTTCACCAACATTTGGTGTCCCTCGGAGTGTCATAAACACAAAACCAAAAAGATTGCTGAAGTTAGATTCGTAACAAACCGGTATTTTTAGTCTAAATTTGTTAATTTCAATTCAACGCCTTCAGCTTCAAATTGTTATGCCAAAACAAATAAGGATCGATCGCTGTAAATAACACGGTGGTGGTGACAGCGTGTGTTTATCACGCTCAATAAGGATAATCGTAGTAAGATGGTAGAAAAAGTTGACGATTCTACTCGATCGATCTTTATTTGTGTTGTTTCAATCAATATGGTTAATGATTTGCCAAGCGCTATTGAGGAGCTCCCCCCCCCCCCCCCCCCCCTCAAAAAGTTACCCCATCCACAGTCGGGAGTTTGACGTACTGATTGGTCTGGCACTAACGACTGTCCAGCACGTGATAGTTGCTTGTGCTGTTCTTCCCAATCTGGCAGTCAATATGAATGAACCAGAGCCGCCCCTTGAATACTTATATACTTTTACTTATGCTTCAGATTTCGTGCATTGAAACCCTGTGCCCATAGTATACGTCTTTCCGGAACCTGTTTGCCCGTACGCAAGAACAGTTGCATTGAACCCTTCCAGAGCACCATTGACTAAATTTGACATGCATGCTTCATATATTTCTTGTTGTGTCACAGGCATGTCAAAGACATAGTCATAAGTACATGACCTGTGACCACTTATGGTAACTTGTGGCTTGTTTGCGGTAACTGTCGTGCATATACGACACATGTTGATCTTGCGTTGTGTTTGAGGCCGAATCCTATTCGAAAAACAAACATGTAAGCTACATTATTACTTAGCCTACAGATAGGCCTACATATTATTATTATTAAATTATTGTTATTATTATTATTAATCACTGACAGTTTCATGACCTAGACAAGGGTGGGCAACAACCACTCAACATGACATAGTTGGAAATGAGTTACAGAATAATATTATTACTGTTATTATTAGGGCTAGGAATTTAATGAAATATCAAATTGTTCAATTGGGGGTAAGGTGACCATCCGTCCCAGAAAACCGGGATTGTCCCAGATTTCTGCCCCTAGTATCTAAAAAAAAAGCTTTCGGAACACCCAATTGTCCCCGATTTGTCTCAAAACGTAAGACTACTGAGGTTTTATGTTTTTGGTAAGGAAACTGAACCTTCAGCAAAAGAAAATGAGAGATCCGTTAAGTTAATGCAAGACCAAACGGACGTACAGCAAAAATGTGTAGGCAACATAATGTTAATTAACATTTCTAAATAAAATAATTTTTAGGCTTACCTACATCAAGGACGATATCATTCACTTAAAAAGCAACGAATATCATTAAATAACCTCCAAAACAACCTCCATGATGATTGATTAATGGGGCTTAACGTCTCATATTTATGCAACGATGGCTAATCGAGACGATGAGCGGGTGATAATGAAGATGAGAAAGATGATAATGAAGAATAAAGCCACATCCGAATCAGATCCATTGTACGTCGCGTGAGTCGTCATACGGGAGTCCAGCAAGGGAGGGCAGGGCCAAGTGGGAGGAGAAATATTCAATGGGACAGGGGGGGGAAAGGGGATTGAGGGTGTGGACTGCACTTCGTCTGACTTCTCCTCCTCGACCAGTCCGGCTTGGGTGGCCCTACCAGAAGCATACGCTTCCGCCGGCATAGCTCTCGGGATCAACAAAGCACGCAAACCTGCCCACCACGATAAGGTGGCAGTCCCTGGGCAGGAACAACCTCCATAGTAGCGGTAGTTCTTTTAAATGTAGCTTCGCTACATTTGCACTACACAGAAAATGAAGCGCGCTATTTTAACACTACATCATCTTTTTATTGCTTTTATATTATGAACCCATTTTCTCATTATACTAGGAATTACGAAATACGAGTAAACAACTCCAGCTTGGCAGCTAGTCACTCTCATCACCATCACTATCAACGTCGGGTAAATGTACTTAAATTATATGAAATTTGTTATACATAGCACTCTTGAAATATTAATAGCACAGGAAACTGAAGACAAAACACGCAAAATCAAACACGACCACTTACGTTACTACAAGATGAGTGTCAACTAGTTGCAAGTCAATCCTGCGTGATACAAGAATATGGGATCGGCTAGACGCTTTTTGTTGAAACGCCAAACCACCTCGGAATCTAAGCCTAAGGATGGTGGGCGAGCTAAGCCTTTCCAGTTGACCCGGTCATTGGACCATTGGCCCTCTGCCGAACCGTCTATACCGAGCCCCTTGAGCATGTTGTCTAGCAGGATCGACCGCCTATTGGTCTCGGGAAGAAGGGGCACCCACTTGCCGCAAAGCGGGCGGCGGTAGAAAAGCGCCGGTGGCCAGGGTTCAGGACCCGGAATCTGCATTTCCCCACGGAACCGGAGGCTGCAAAATGCCTGGATCCTGTTTCCGTTGATTTCAGGGCCCCCTGAGTGCGACCGAGAAGCCCATCAAAACCCTCCAGTTGGTCGACTCCCAGCCACTCGTTCCCAACAAGGAGGTCTCCCAACGTTTAATTAATAATAATATATATAATAATATAAAAATATATTATAATAATAATAATAATTCGAAAATAAAAACTACTCCAAACGGCATGCGTGGCCGGGTTGTGGAAAGCACTGTTGTGCTAGGGGATTGTGTCATTGCCAGTTCATCCTCTAGCACATTCAGTTTCAGCTTCAGTGAGGGAAGTGTCTCAAGCGTGCCCGATGCAGACGGCTGTGGCAATATGGTGCAGTCATCTTCCTCCCCCTAAACCACCATTGGCACCGCCACTGGTAACTCAGCTCTCTGCTCAGCGAAAGTGCTATATTATTGCAATAGTTTATTTCTGTTGTCTGAAGAACATGTCTCTTGCAACAAACCATGGGAAGAATATTAAAAACATTATTGCTTGTGCTGTTTCATCTATGTCAGGTTGCTGTCTACACGAAGCAATACACATAATATAGGAAATTATAGAGATGAGGTCTAAAGCTAGTACACATAAGAGGGAAAGAAGGATAGGAGTCAACAGCTTACCTGAAACCCTTAGGCAGGCCGCGTTCTCTGGTGACCAACACGGTGTTCGACACGTCCAGAACATTATTTTTATACTCGTGTGTTTGTTTGTGTTTTTCTTTTCTACGTGGCCCGCCTTAGGGTTTCAGGTAAGCTGTTAGCTCTTATCCATCTTTCCCTCTCATGTACATATCAAAGCTTACCTGAATAGTAGTAAGTAGTAAGAATGGTAGAAAGATTAAATAACAACATTTATAAAGGACAACACAAAGTAATCTATTTCGGAGGCTTTTACGGCCGCAGTTAACTATACTATCGTGGTTTTCCGGGTACAACCGTGTCAAAAGGTGGAACGAATGTTCTATTCTGTTTTAAGAGAATGTCGGCCGAATGTTCACTGTGCAACGTCGTGTCGTCGTAATATGGGATGAAGTAGACGCGGCTAATCCAGCATCATTATTCGCCTGTAATACCGTGAGTAAATAGCTAATTCCTGTTAATGACACAAGTGATCCGTTGGACTATTTCGAATCCCAAACTGGACAGATCTGCCACTTTTCCAGATCACGTATTAAAACAAGTAAAACTAATCTAGAGCTTCGGCCAAATGAAGTCTGTAGAATTGATGTTGAACCTCATCTATCAAGGTACATCAGCTTTGTATCTGCAAGCTATTGCCAGCGAAGCGCAAACATTCTCAAGAGCGTAGAATGACTACCAACGCCACGCAGGTGACCTGGCTTACTATGGTAGATTCCGTGGAATCCCTGGAATTGAAGATCATAATAAAAAATAAAAGGAAGTACGCCAATCTGTACAACGCAGCGTATCTCTGGGAAAAGGCCACGCAACAAATCAACGACAACTTTGTTCAAACTGCTGTTCCTCTAGCTACAAGCAAATGCTACAACTACAGCTACAACTACAAATACAGAAGCTACAGCAGAGGCATTGAAGGGGCTGGGGATAACCCTACCCTCACGGGAGAACATGAAAAGAGAGGTAGACAGAGACACCGACTTGGACAGTGATGATGATTCTGTTGACTCTCGACCCAGGAGGAAAAGACGCAAGAATCACTGAGGAGGAAGACATCTATATCCACGACCAACGGGATAAGCTCTAAAATATATATATATATATATATATATATATATATTACTGTCGATCTGGTCGTGGTCGAGAAGAATCGTTACGCGGATCAATTTTTAGTGAAGGAGAGGGGAAGACTCACTTCTAAAAAAATCGCGCATGTCAAACTGGAGTCTGGACCCCTACGTCATTGATTGATTGATATTTGGGTTTAACGTCTTATATTAATGCAACTTGGCTATTCAAGACGCCAACGAGATAGGGGTTCTCCTGTCACTATACTTGCTGATAGATGTGGTGTCAAAACCAAAGATAAAAATGTATTTTACACGAAACTGCATGGTGGAAACTGTTGTTCCAGATGTTCCAGTCTGTTGTTACAGATACTAGTGTACCAATACAAAGTCCTAGTGACAGCAATACTGCGAGAAAATCCAGGCATCAAGTTGGTTGTCTCTGGCGTACTTCCTCGCTTCACAAACTGGTGGAAGGAATACGACCAAGCCATTTTCCTTAGTTGGACTAACATCAAAGCTAATCGACAAAAATTACACAAAACATGCAATGATGTAGAACATCATTACTTCACATGTCAGTTTGATGCTGAAAATAAAACTCATAGACAGTCAAATGAGCACTATAGATTAACATCTCAAAAGTGGAATAAGGGCCAAATACCTTCATTACATTGCCCAGCTCGAATGTTAGTAGCTGTTAGTGAACAGGGGGTAAATGTAGAATACATATCATCTCATAATCATGCATTAACGTTTGAAAACTGTAAATACCAAAGAATTCCAGAAAGTACCCGTTCTTTTATCAAAGGTACTTTAGCCATGGGGGTTTCCACAGAAATAGTTAAAAACGTTCTACAATCTAATGCTGGTTTGAGAGGAAATCGAGATGGTCAGGTGTTTCGCCTCAAAAACATTATGTTACTTCAACATACTTAAACAAAGTTAAAACGAACATGAAGGGGCAAGGGCGGATTGCGGACGATGCTACTTCTGTGTCGGCTCGTGTTCATGCGATCCTATTATTGTATATAAATCACAAGGAATGGATACAGTAATTGGGAACAAAGCTTTAGATAATCTACCAGACAGTCATGATTTGTTTGCATTAGGCATACAAACACAGGCACAGTTGGCAATGATGGAGAAGGGATGTGAGAAGGTGTTGTGTCTAGATGCAACTCATTCAACAACACACTATGATTTCTACTTATTTAATTTAATTGTCCCTGATGAGTATGGTGTAGGCTATCCAGTTGCTCACTTTATCACCAATAAACAAGATTGCGACACTTTAAGTCTTCTATTAGATAGTACAAAAAGCAGAAGCACTAAAAAACTCAACATAAATGTACTAATGACAGATGACGACAATAGTGGATGGGATGCTGTGCAGCAAGTGTTTGGTGATGATATTAAACACTTGTTGTGTCTAAGGCATGTGCATCGCACTTGGCAAAGACAGACACGTGCATTCATTCGTGACCCCAATGTTCAAAGTAGAGTGTATGCGTCCGTAGTTTCACTTATGGAGGAGCGAGATGTCCACATATTTAAGAAAATGACTCAAAACTTTATCTCTACGTTTAAAGCTGTTTGTCCAGAGTTTGTTAGTTATTTTCAAAAACATTACTTGAACAGACCTGAAGTCTGGGCTAAATGTTATAGGAATTTCCCCCATGGTAACACAGACACTAACATGTATTGCGAATCATTGCACAATAAACTTAAAACAAAGTATCTTAAACGTAAGCAAAACAAACGGGTTGATGTTTTACTAGACATTCTTTTAGAAATGGAAAGGGACCGTTTTCGTGAACATGATTTTAAGAAAAAACCAATGCATTAACCTCAGAAGTACCTGCGTCACATCATAAACGGCATGAAGCTGGCTTAAAAATTTCCGATAGTGATGTAAGGCAGTTCAATCCTAGTATTTGGCAGGTTATATCACAGAACAAATCTAAAAGTGCGAACAATTTGATTTACTCAGTAGAAAAGATTGGAGATGCTTGCAACTCCGATTTTTGCTTTCAAAGATGCTTAGAGTTGTCATGTCTCGGTTTATGTAGCCACAACTGCCATTGCTCTTGTCCAGATATCAGTGGTCTTTGTAAACACATTCATAAAGTACATTCATTAGGGATGCGGAATGTTGTTCAGGATACAACTATCAGTCCAAGTAACGAAGTTCCTGATAGTGAATCGATAGTTATGTTTACTACACCAGATGTGAGTCCAGAGAACACAAGTGACAATACTAATCACTCTGTAGAAGAATGCTTACATTATCTTGAGGAACTAAAATCATTTGTAAACAAACCCAATATTCGTAGGTTAATGATGCGAAACCTTAAAACAACTTTAAAAGATCTGGTTAAACAATGTAGAGGGGTTGCCGATAGTACATTTGAACAACCATCGGAATTGACTCCAACAAAACGTGTTAATAATAATGAAAATGTATAACCTCAAACCACACCCAAACTTCATCGTACAACATTGAAACGAAAGCCATCTTGCAGTCCATTCATAAGAACAAGTCTCGAAGAAATGAAAAAAGTTAAAATATCTCTTCTAAACTCAAATTCAAACAACACACTGGAAGTGCTACCTACAAGTACTCATCAACCCAAAACCCCTCGTAAAATTATGCATGCAGTACATCCTGTAAATACAATCATAAAAGGTGACACAAATAAAAGCGTACATTGTCCAATAAAGGTCGATACAAACACTTCCATGAAAAGTAATAATCAACCCTTTATTCAAAACATTTGACTCGTGTAGATCTGCCCGGACATATGGACGTGCTAAGCCCGTCACTCCACCCATCACAAATGCAACAGAACTTTTGAGTCCACTAATAGAGGTAAATCCTGAAATAAATATTAGTCTCCTTCACTTAAAATCCCTTGAGCCAAAAATTAGTGCAAGTGATCTGGAAAGTCTAATGGAAGCAGACTCCTCATTTCATACGGGTTGGCTTTATGATGCAATTATAAATGCTCACATACACAAGAGTTGTCAAAATAGTTCACGTGCTTTGTATTGTACAACAACAGCCTCTTGTTCAATCTTAAATAATATGAACAATGAACGCCTTTGGAAAACCAACAATCTCTTGACCCAAGATTTCATTTTTGTACCTTGTAATGTACAATCCCATTGGGTCTTGTTTGTTGGCAGGCCCAAAATACAGGTTATAGGATTGTATGATCTCCTTTACATGGCATGTCGTCCTATATATGGGACATTCATAAATAATTTAAAGTCTTTACTAAACAGGAAACTTCACTTCACTCCTAGCAATGAATGGAAAATATCCTCTCCCCCACATGCTATGCAATCGGATATGATAAGCTGTGGTGTTTACGTTTGCTATTTTGTGATTGCGATTTATGTCTCTTAACCGGGAAAGATTGTACTGACGTTGTAAATGCAACTTTTTTCAGGCAGGAAATCTATAATACCTTAACTCAACAATAAGGCATTTGATAGTGCAGGCCTATGCATTAATGTAAAAGAAAGTCACAAGCCTCGCCATGCAATCCCTATTTTCCCTCTCTCCTTCTCTGTCTCTATCTGTATGTACTCAACGTTTTCGTTGCGTGGCGGTGCGGGCCAGCTCAGTCGTTTGCTGAGTCTATCCGCCCCCTGCGACTGCACGGAAAACTGTATGTGTGTTTCTCGTCGTGCATTTTGCAATATATTGTTTTCAATTCCCATTCACTTTTTTCTCCTCTTTCATTTGGTGTCGTTAAATTTGATGTTTTTGGGTGCTCGCAATGAGCAACCCAAGGCCTCAGGATTTTCTAAAATCCAAGGCGTTGTTGGGTCCGACAACGAAGGATGAGCAAGGCAAGGCCTCAAAAGTAACCCTGGCCCGTAAAGATCGAACCGAGCCACTGTGCTCCCTGTTCACAGGGGGCTTAAGGCCTCGACTACCATCTGCCCTGTAGTGGATGCCCTCAGTGCACTGGCGGCACCCAGTACTGACTCCAAAAACGTTAGTGAGCAGGCTCAACAAGCCATTCACCCCGTGACCGTCCTAGCTGTCCCCAAGATGGACAGACGCCCACAGCTCAGCCGTTCACTGTCGGACATCCCGACAGTGACCAACACTGACGAGGCTGTGAGTACAGTAGTGGCTGGTTCATTCAGCGCACAACAGTTGGCGTCAGCCTCGTCGATCCCCGCATCCCAGTACAGTAGTGAGGCAAGTGAAAGACATTAACCAGCGTGCGAGCGCGACACACGAGCTACACAAGGCTCAACGCTCTGAGGGTAAAATGGAGTCGTCATACGAGTTCAAGATGGCGGCAGTGTAACGTCGTGAGCGTAGACGCACCGTGTTTTTGACTCGATGTTGGTGGTTTTTATTGCGTTTTGGAAGTTTTAGTTCAAAAAACCGTCGGGCCCAAGTTGTATCCAGATTATTTTGGCCGCCATCTTGGAAAATGTCGGCCGAATCCCAGTTTTCCTCTTTTAACTCGGAAACGGTAAAAGATATCAAAAATATTTAAGTAACCTACCATCTACCATCAAGGCAACCAGCGTGGATATGGAAGCACATTCAGACAGCGAAGCTAGCGAGATAGAAGACACAGACAACAGAGGATTCATCCAGCCTAACGGAAGCGTAAAGCGCGCAGAAGCAGTACTGAAGACCTTACCGAGATTGTCAAAACGGCCAACTCATTTGCTGCCCTGGCTAAGCAACACCAGCCAACCCAACTCGAACAAGAACAAACTGACGCACCAGACTACTAAAAACTAGATGCTTAACATAACCAGCAAAATCCGCGAAGGTGCCAACCTACAAAAAAAGATTTTTCATTTAAAAAAACCCGCTCATCTGAAAACGTAGAGCGCTTTCCTAGTTATATATAATATTTTGATATTTGTAGGCCTACTGGAAAAAAATTTTATTAATTGGAAACGTGGAGGGGTAAAAGTGTGCATAAAAATGTTAATCTTGCATGCTTTCCCGCTCAGCCAGTGGCCGTACAATCTTAATTCTTGAGTGATTTTTATTGTTGAAAACAGCAGTTAGTTAGTTTGGTTAGTTAGTTTGGGTTTAAGGGCACACAACGACGTGGTTTTTAGTGCCCGATAGACTTTTGGCTTTACCTGGTGTTATTTTAGATAACACTCAGTAGCTCTAAAGATTGTAAAAAGTTAAAAACATTGTCAAGAAGACTTGAGTCGTCAGCTAAAATTTCTTTTAAAGTTGTTAATTTAAAACGGTTCCTCTCGTCATTGTATTTTTTACACTCAACTAAAATGTGTTTCATACTTAAAACAACTCCACATACCTCACAAGTGGGGGGGAGTTCGCTACGCAAAAGATATCCGTGAGTGAGGTATGTGTGTCCGATCCGCAGCCGAGTCAAAACAACTTCTTCCCGACGAGAGGGTCGTCGTGAAGATAACCATGACACTACACTATTTTTGATTTCACGTAGTTTGTTATTCTCAATGCTTGACCAGTTATTTTGCCACATTTCTTTCAGCTTATGCTTGAAGACTACTTTGAGGTCATGAGTCACAATAAGGTTATTGTCAGCGCTGCCCTTGTTGCATGCCGCTTTTGCAAATAGATCTGCACGTTCATTGCCTTGGATTCCGGCATGGCCAGGCACCCAACAAAATACAACACGTTTTCGTTTCGAGGACAGTTTTGTTAAAATGTTTTGGATTTTACATACCAGGGGGTGCCTGGAGTACATTTGAGACAGGGATTCTAGTGTACTAAGAGAGTCAGTACACACTAGAAATTTTGAACCGTCATGAGATAAAACATAGAGGAGGCTTTGCAGTATTGCAAAGAGCTCCGCATTAAACACACTAAACATTGGGTGGAGTTTAAAGGTAAAATGTTCGTCATCCGTTGTAAAAGCACAGCCAACCAGATCACCTATTTTCGATCCATCAGTGTAGATGCACTCAAAGTCGTGGTGCGTTGAGCGAATTTCGTGAAATAGGGCCTGGTATTGGATGTTAGATGTAGACTCTTTTTTGTAGATTGAGAGACGTGTTATACAAACCGGCTTGGTTACGGACCAAGGTGGCATTGAACGATCAGACACGTTGAAAACTAGAGGTAACGTTATTTGTAGCTCTTCTAAGAGTTCAAGAGAACGAATACCCACTGGTCTCATTACTTTGTTCCTCGAGGCATACAGATTTTTAAAAGGGGGATTAAAAATCACATCGTACGATGGGTTTTTCGGAGACCCTTTTAAAGATGAAACATAGTTCAGCATTAGGTACTTCCTCCTAATAGCCAATGGCGGCTCGCCTGCCTCGCTGTACAGACTTGGGACGGGGCTTGTTCGAAATGCTCCCGTCGAGAGTCGAATGCCTGTGTGGTGTACTGTGTTCAAAGTTCTAATGTAGGAAGGTCTCGCAGAGTCATAGATAAAACTGGCAAAGTCTAGTTTGGAACGAATCAGAGAACGGTAAAGTCGGAGCATGATGGTACGATCTGCACCCCATTTGGTATTGCTAAGTACGCGTAGGATGTTTAGCGCCTTGAAACATTTTGTTCGGAGTTGTTGTATATGTGGTCGCCATGTTAACTTTTTGTCAAAAAACATTCCCAGAAAACGAGCGGTGTCTGTGAATGTCAGGGTACGGCCTCCCATTATTAGTTCGGGGTTCATAAAAATACCTCGGCGGTGGCTGAAAAGTACACACGTTGTTTTTGTAACCGAGAATCTGAAGCCAGTCTCATCTGCCCACTTCTCAAGCCGCCTGACATTCAGCTGCAGCTGCCGCTCAATTGAACTGAGGAATGACGCCCGGTAAAACATTGCATAGTCATCTACAAAGAGTGAAGACTGCACGGGTTTGCGTACATAAGAAGTTATGTTGTTAATAGCTATTGCGAAACAAAGGACACTTAAAACAGATCCTTGTGGCACACCGTTCTCTTGGTAAAATGGTCTTGATAAAAGGTTTCCAATCCGGACTTGAAATCGTCTGTTGGTTAAAAAATTCGAAATAAAAACCGGTAAGTGTCCCTTCATACCCCAGGAATGTAAAGTTTTTAAAATCCCATGTTTCCATGTAGTGTCATACGCCTTCTCCAAATCGAAGAAGACGGCCACTACATGTTGTTTGGTTATAAAAGCATCTCGAATATAACCCTCCAATCGGACGAGATGGTCCAGGGCCGAGCGGCCTTTACGAAAACCTGATTGTTCCGGAGTAAGAAGATTTCGGCTTTCCAACAACCACATCAATCTCTTATTGATCATCCTTTCAAGAGCTTTACAAAGACAACTCGTAAGGGAAATTGGCCTATAATTTGACACATGCACCTTGTCTTTGCCTGGTTTTAAAATCGGGACGGTAATGGCATCCCTCCACGAGTCCGGGAACACATCTTCGAGCCAGATGCGGTTGAACATGTCAAGAATGTACCGGAGAGCTTCGGGAGAGAGGTGTTTTATCATGTCGTTGTGAACTTCGTCCGGGCCAGTGGCAGAGTTCTTGAGATCGCTTATGGTGTTCATGAATTCCCATTCCGTGAAGGGATGATTGTATTCCTCTCTATTGTTTGATGAAAAGTTTAGGGTCTTCTGTTCCTCCTGAGCCTTTCGCTTGAGAAATTTCGCAGAGTAATTAGCGGAGCTAGAGATGCTGGCGTAATGTGCCCCGAAGGCATTCGCTATATCTATTTGAGACGTTTTTAATTCATTATTGACTAGAACGCCGGAAGGACTACAAAAGGTATTTTGGCAAGATATCTTTCTAATTTTTTTCCAAACTTGAGAAACTGGTGTTCGGTGTGTCAATGTGGACACGTAGCACTTCCATGAGCGTTTGCGCGATTCTTTAATAATGTATCTGGCTTTCGCACGTAGTTTTCTGAAAGCTTCCAGGTTGGCTTGTGTTGGGTATCTGCTGAATACCTTTAATGCCTTTCTACGTTTTTTGATGGCCTCCTTACATTCAGCATTCCACCAGGGAACTGGTATGCGTCGAGGATGGATTGACGTTTGAGGGATAGTGGACCTTGCCGCTGAGATGATCTTGTTGGTGACATGGTTCACCTGATCCTGGATGTCATCAAAGTGTTCGTTGCCAAATACGGCCAGGGTCTTGAACATATTCCAGTCAGCTCTTTCAACGTTCCACTTAGGCGCCCGTTGTCTGGACTCTCCCTGGTGAGTTATGGTGACCAGTATAGGGAAGTGATCGCTACCATGAAGATCTGGTATGACACTCCACTCTAGTTCTAGGAAGATAGAGGGTGTACATATTGTTAAGTCAATGGCAGAATATGAACCATTTGCAGTGTTAAAGTGGGTTGGTTCTCCATTATTCAGTAAGATAAGGTCGTTAGTTGTTAAAACGTCTTCTATTATCTTACCCCTAGGACTAGATATCTGGTCACCCCATAAAACATTGTGAGCGTTGAAATCCCCGAATAAAATAAATGGACGTGGTAGTTGTTGTAAAAGGTTATTGACTAGTTGCTTTGATATCACAGAAAGAGGAGGAAAATAGATATTGCATAGAGTGATCGTGCCACTGAGGGCCACTCGGACAGCCACTGCCTGCAACGTTGTTGTGAGAGGCAGTGCTTCGGAGTATACGCTGTTCGTTACCGAGATAGCCACTCCTCCCTTTGCCCGATCACCCGATACGTCATCACATCTATAAAAGGTATATCCTCTTAACTTAGGGTTGTCTGAAGGTTTAAAATGTGTTTCCTGGAAGCACAGAAAAGCTGGTTTGTAGTGTGAAACTAAAAGTTTTACCTCTTCAGATCTACTAAAATAACCTCTTACGTTCCACTGAAGGCATGTGTCCATTATTAAAGGATAAAAAGGAGAGGTCAGATGGGGGATGCTACTGGTCTCTTTTTTGCTTTAAAAATTGAGCTACCTTAGAGGTAGCAGGAGTTGGAGGAGATGTGTCCATTTCATCTCCTGTGTCTTCAAAACGAGACGACTCCGACTGACTTTGGGCAAGAGCCACTTGCGAAGCGAGGGCCCTTTTCCAGTTTTTATTCCGTTTCCCTTTCGGAAATTGAAAGTCGGTATTGGGTTGTTGTTGATCGCGAACAAGCTTGCGAACTTTGTTTTGCGTCATATTTGTATTCTGGGCTGTCTCATGCACTGCATTGACTGGAGTTTCTTTTTGTGTTGCTTTCTGCTTGTCGGATGGCGATTGGGGTCTTGTGGCTAGAAGTTCTTTAATGAGATCATCTTGGACCTCTAGTCGTTTCTGCTGGCGGTCAATTGTTTCTTTTAGTTGTTTTATGGTTTCTAAGAGCTCAGTCAAGAGGGGAGATTCCGAGGTGACAGATGAAGATGTAGGTGGTGAAGGAGTGATCGGTATTGCGGTTTTCTCTGGTTGCACGTTTACTACATCAGCGAATGACCTTTTAAATATCGGCGATGCAATTGCAAAGTATTTTTTGCGGGCCTCATATACCGAGATGTTTTCGGTCGATCGTATTTTTTGAATAGCTTCCTCTTCTTTCCATTTTGGGCAGTCTCTAGAAGCTGCAGAATGACATCCATCACAGTTTATACATTTTGTGTCTGATTTGCATGCTTCATCGCCATGGGCTGGCTGTCCACATTCGCAACACATGGCTTTACCCTTGCATGCCTTTTGTGAATGCCCAAACTTCTGACACCTGAAGCAGCGAAGAGGGCGACCAACGAAAGGTCGGACGTCGAGGCGATAATAGCCTGCGTGAATGATTTTTGGCGGAGTAGATGTATTAAATGTAAGAATGTATGTTGGTGTGGGGGTCAATGTGCCGGTTCGTTTGCTGTGGATTTGATATACGTCTGCTACTAGTTGTGATGCAAGTTCTGCTTTAATTTCTTCGATGGAACAGTTCATCAGGTCGTAACACCTGATGACGCCTTTTGATGAATTGAGGGTTGTATGTGGGGTAACAGTGACAGGCATATCGGCTATCTTGGTGGACTCTAATAAAGTCAGAGATTGTTTGTCAGAGGATGTTTCAACTAGGAGGGTACCATTGCGTAACTTTTTCACTGATGTGATATTGGCAGCGATTCCTTCTATCGCTTTCCGAAGATAGAAAGGAGACATTTTTAAAAAATTCTTATCCTTATCGACACGTGTAACAACCAGAAACTTCGGGGTCGGTCCAACAGTCTTGGCGTTCTTTTTCTGCTGTAAGTCAAAGTCGTCATCTATGAGGCTTCGTTTACTCATAGTTTTGTTGGGGACAACCCACATCAGTACTTGGAATCAGGACTCAACTAACCCACGTCGGTTCTACCGCATAGGGCCTTGTAAACGAAATAGGGTGCACCCCATGGGGAGCTAGACATGACAACATACCCCCATGAGGCGCAGCCCATTAACGATTTCCTTTTTCATCAAGTGGCGTGTAGGAAAGTGCCAATTTCACGTCCGGGTGCCTGCAGGCGCAATTGACCTTCTAACACTGCACGCAGGCCGACCGGAAGCCCACGGCCGACCTTTGTGCAGTGGGCATACAGCCAACGCAACCCGCAGACAGGCCCAAGGCAATCAAATCCGTCAATGTGCCGAGCCTGTTCCGTTGCCATGCCTGGTCGTCATCGGGGATGTCCAAATCCATTGCAGGGTCGTTATAGAGAGGTCAGCGTTTGGTGGGCGTTTGGATCGCAAAGAGGGCCGGCACGGATGAGGAAGAAGGTAGTGAAAGTGAGAAGAGAAAGGATGATGAAGACAGAAATGAAAAAAAAAAAGGGATGATTAAAGAAGTGCACGAGAGCCCTCTTTGCGGGCACCGGTCACCACGAGGAGGGACCCACCTCGACCGGTTTGAAAACAGCAAACTACTACTTTTTTTTAACTCTTAGGCGGTATGCGTTATAATATTACAAACATATTGTTTGAGCTAGGGTGGCTGGTCCAACTGAAGACATGGTCGAAATCACACCAGAGAACGTTTAGGGGGCCCCAGGTCTGTATGAATGGATGTTTACTCCATCACACATAGACCTGGGCCCCTTGCCTAGAGAAGACCAAGAGTATATAATTTTTAAAGCTTTTGAAGACGAGCCCACGCACGAGAATGCAGATGAGGTGGTCGCAGGGGGCGAAGCATGTAGCATTTGCCTTATAAACACTCCTACAAGGATGGTGTCCCCCTGCGGCCACGTGTGCCTCTGCATCTCGTGCGTAGAATACACGGTAACGCACCGTCGGGCTATTGACGGCAGGCCAGTGCAGAAGACCTGCCCGATCTGCCACGCTCTCGTTGGGCGGTATGTGCGAGTGTTTAATTGACTGGTGATGTAACGTTTTAATTTCAATTCTTTTTTAGTGATGATGATTGATTAATGGGGCTTAACGTCTCATATTTATGCAACGATGGCTAATCGAGACGATGAGCGGGTGATAATGAAGATGAGAAAGATGATAATGAAGAATAAAGCCACATCCGAATCAGATCCATTGTACGTCGCGTGAGTCGTCATACGGGAGTCCAGCAAGGGAGGGCAGGGCCAAGTGGGAGGAGAAATATTCAATGGGACAGTGGGGGGAAAGGGGATTGGGGTGTGGACTGCACTTCGTCTGACTTCTCCTCCTCGACCAGTCCGGCTTGGGTGGCCCTACCAGAAGCATACGCTTCCGCCGGCATAGCTCTCGGGATCAACAAAGCACGCAAACCTGCCCACCACGATAAGGTGGCAGTCCCTGGGCAGGTTAGGTCTCAGAGTTTGACCAGCGAGAAAGTTGTAGCTACTGCATCAGGCTACACAGCCGTGCAATTAGATTTTTCGTATCTACCAATCTCTACGTTTTTACAGTAGTTTAAGTGCGATAAATACTCTTTGTTATTACTCTGATATATTTTGTATGTGTTTTCGACTATCTAGAAATAACGTTTGTAATGAACAAATGGGAGCTAACTTTGCTTCAGGAATGTGTGATAGTGTTGCGAATATATCCTGAAATATTTAGCTTTTTTGAGAACTTGATGCGACATCCTTCGCTATTTGAAATGATCGCCGTTTCAATAGCTGCTACTGTTGACAGACATAGCTTTACCTGCCAACATTGCCCGTTTGGGACACGGGGCGCGCTGCCTGTATTTTAGTGGCGTGCTCAGTGGCTATCCTCGGTGCCTATAGCGCCGAGACATCGCGGCGGAACAGAGCTGCCCGTCGCCGCAGGGAAGCCCGTGATCGCGAGGTCTTCGAGTCACGTGGGTCTTACCTGGAGGCGCAAGACAACGTAACAAAAACTTCAACCTCGCTATATCAATTTAAACATAGAGTAAAAGTCTGGCTTAAAATCAAAGATAGAAGATACTTTGAAATTATTATAAACTTATTAGCTGACCCTTTAGTAGATGTAAGCAAACTCCATTATAACTGAGACTGAGAATTGATAATGTATCATTAGCCAATTATTATTAATATTATTATTTTATGTTGTTCTCAATATTTTTCTGTATTCTCATTTTATGACTATGATATATAAATATATGACTAAATATAAACATATAATGTAAAATCTAAATCTAAATATAAATTTAAATTATATAATAATAATATAATAAATATAAATAAATCTAAATATAAATATAATCTAAAATATATGATATATAGATATATGACTATATATAAAATAAATACCCTAAATTAGTTATCACATCACCATATCACCATCCACCAACATAACAATAGATCACCAATACGTTACTTGGATACTGTACACGAAAAAAGAAGAATACATTGATTTAAAACAAAGATTGCTCAACCCACCATTTACTTTCACCAATATTATATGTAAGCAATATAATGTCACTCATAAATCATGAAGGGCCTACTCTAAGATGAACTTAGCATCCAAGAAAATGCTTAGAATAAACATACTCTTTTTGAATTATATCTCTATTATGTGTATGAGGTAGACCTAGGTTTAGGGTATGTATTTTAAAAGAAGTACCAATAATGAAAAACATATGTTAATTTCCTTTGATATTTTTATAAATTTTTTTATGAACTGGTTGTACAAGTCAATCACTTGTGCCTGAAGTGTTAACTTTTTAACGAAGGAGACAAGTTCTTCCAATTTCTGTTAAGATGCAGTAGGCTATTAGTATTTCTTTGTTTATGAATTTCTTGATTTATTTTTGTTAGATCTCTGTAGGCTTATCTTGTACTCCTTGCATTTCCCAAAATCATCTTAAGGCTTGATATTTGGGCTTAACGTCTTATATTTTTGCAACTTTGCTAATCAAGACAATGAGTGGGTTATTATGAAGATGGAAATGGAGGCTCTTTGGAGGAAAAGGGCAAGCAGGAGGGCGCGTGAGAAAAGGGGAAAGGGGAGGAAACGGGAACACCACCAGGACGCGGCGATCGGTATGATTACCATCATACCATCAACCACAATCAACTCGCCGCGATACTTTGCCCAGAACTGCCAGGACGCGATGACGGTGATGCTCAAGTACGGCAGGCCCGACTACATGATCACCCTGAGTCAAGCAGAACCAGCGTCGCGGCGAGAAGGCCAACAACCGTCCCGACATCTGCACGCCAGTGTTCCAGGTGAGGCTTTAGCTACTGCTCGACGAACTCATGAACAAGAAGGTGGTGAGACACGTGACAAACTACGTGTATGCCATCGAGTTCCAGAAGCGGAGGCTGCCGCACGACCACATCGCAGTGACGACGCTAGGGGGGGGCCAGGGGGGGCCGGTGCCCCCCCTTAAATCCCTCGGCCCCCCCAGCGGCCCCCCCAAGCCAAAAACAATTACCACGTATACACTTCGTTGGTGCCGCCGCATACACGCCAACAAATAAATAATTCACGTTCTAACTAGTTCTTGTAGTTGAAATTTACTACACCAATCCACAACACTACCAAATATTTATCAAACTGGAGTTCCTAGTATTTTGATTTTTACTTTCAAGTTTTTCACTGCTTGCACATGGTAACTGAAGCCAGAAGTTTCAAACGTCATTGGAAGGTTATATGCCCCTTCTTGCTTTCAATGAAGCTTACAAACTGTGCACTATTAGCCTAACAATATCTGCATCAAGTGCTGCTTGTGAAAGAACATTTTCGTGCATGTGCCGTATCAAAAGTTACTTACGAAATGATCGAAATCGAATACAAAACTGCAGTATTTTGGTATTGCATTGAGTCCGGTATTGCTTTCTAAAACGCTCAAAACACGCTCTAAAAACCTGATTTTTTTAATCGCCTGCGGCGTCATTGTTGTGAGGGGCTTTTCCCCCCAAACCCCCATGCTTTTTTCGTCTGGAAAGATGTGTCCTTCCAACTTTCCACTGAAGCGTATACGTACTGGTATATCTGGCTCTACACCACTGCCTTGCATTAATTAGGTAAGAATGGAATGCATATTTTCATGTTCGCGAGTGCATGTAGCCTGGTGTACCCCCCCCCCCCCTTCCCACCCCCCCCCCCCCCCCCGATACCGATAGAAAACCAGTCTGGAATCTGCATGGCCTCCCAATACATTCTTAGGACCCCCCTTGGCCCCCCCAATGGAAAATTCCTGGCGTCGTCACTGCCACATCGTGATGATAATGCGTGAGTACGACAAGGCGCGAACGGGTGCCGACCTGGACAGGCTGGTCAGGGCCAACATCCCGGACCCCAGGCTCTACAAGCTGGTCAGGGCCAACATCCCGGACCCCAGGCTCTACAAGCTGGTCAGGGCCAACATCCCGGACCCCAGGCTCTACAAGCTGGTCAGGGCCAACATCCCGGACCCCAGGCTCTACAAGCTGGTCAGGGCCAACATCCTGGACCCCAGGCTCTACAAGCTGGTCAGGGCCCACATCCCGGACCCCAGGCTCTACAAGCTGGTCAGGGCCAACATCCCGGACCCTAGGCTCTACAAGCTGGTCAGTGCCAACATCCCGGACCCAGGCTCTACAAGCTGGTCAGGGCCAACATCCCGGACCCCAGGCTCTACAAGCTGGTCAGGGCCAACATCCCGGACCCCAGACTCTACAAGCTGGTCAGGGCCAACATCCCGGACCCCAGGCTCTACAAGCTGGTCAGGGCCAACATCCCGGACCCCAGGCTCTACAAGCTGGTCAGGGCTTACATCCCGGACCCTAGGCTCTACAAGCTGGTCAGTGCCAACATCCCGGACCCCAGGCTCTACAAGCTGGTCAGGGCCAACATCCCGGACCCCAGGCTCTACAAGCTGGTCAGGGCCAACATCCCGGACCCCAGGCTCTACAAGCTGGTCAGGGCCAACATCCCGGACCCCAGGCTCTACAAGCTGGTCAGGGCTTACATCCCGGACCCCAGGCTCTACAAGCTGGTCAGGGCCAACATACCGGACCCCAGGCTCTACAAGCTGGTCAGGGCCAACATACCGGACCCCAGGCTCTACAAGCTGGTCAGGGTCAACATCCCGGACCCCAGGCTCTACAAGCTGGTCAGGGCCAACATCCCGGACCCCAGGCTCTACAAGCTGGTCAGGGCCAACATCCTGGACCCCAGGCTCTACAAGCTGGTCAGGGCCAACATCCTGGACCCCAGGCTCTACAAGCTGGTCAGGGCCAACATCCCGGACCCCAGGCTCTACAAGCTAGTCAGGGCCAACATACCGGACCCCAGGCTCTACAAGCTGGTCAGGGCCAACATCCCGGACCCCAGGCTCTACAAGCTGGTCAGGGCCAACACCCCGGACCCCAGGCTCTACAAGCTGGTCAGGGCCAACATCCTGGACCCCAGGCTCTACAAGCTGGTCAGGGCCAACATCCCGGACCCCAGGCTCTACAAGCTGGTCACCACAATGATGATCCACAACGTGTATTCGTCAACGTGCTAGAGGCCGCAGTCGCAGGTGTGCTCCAAGTACTACCCGAAGCCCTACTCTGCGGAGATCGTCTTCAACGTCAAGGGCGGAGCCAAGCACAGACGCACCCCCCACCCCCCAAGGCGAGGGGGGCCAGTCGTTTGTCAAGGCGGGACACGTCTGCAAGGATGTGGACGTCGTACCGTACAGTCCCTACCTGTTGCTGAGACGGAACGCTCACGTCAACGTCGAGCCGTGCGTCAGCGAGCGCTGTTACATGTACATATGCGACTACATCACCAAAGGTAACGCCAGCGCGAAGGTCAGTTTCCACGAGGTCGCGGACAAACCCAACGGCGACACTACCGCCGGTGCCGTCGTCTACGATGAGGTCACCACGTACGAGACGTACCGTTACCTAAGCGCACCGGAGGCCTGCTATCGCCTCGACGAGACAACAAAATTGCGAGATTCTAAGATTATGAGTCCTCCTTCCACTTAACCAATAATTAACAACAATGAATTAAATAAATGCAAAAGTGAGTAAATAAATAAAGCAAAGGTAAAATATATGGGCTATTAGGGGGATAGGGATACGGATATTATAAGGGATATTCCGCCACTTGTGTGAGTATATTAGTTAGTATTATTATTATTGTAGTTACAACGTACAATTATAATTATTATTATTCTTGGAGTTTTAAGGCACAAAACAGGGAGGTTATCAGTGCCTTTGTTATTTTAATATTGATCATTATGCTCGATTACATAAGTGATAATAAACTATTATCTTACAGAAAACGAAATATGTTATTGATTACTTTAGATTCGTCTGATAAGTTGTCTTTAAGTGAGGGTTTTAAATTAAACTTTCTTCTTTCACAATCATATTTGTTACATTCAATTAGAATGTGCTTTACAGTCAAAACAACATTATATACATCACATACTGGGGCAGGTTCGTTTCTTAGTTAGTAGCCTTGAGTAAGGTATGTACGGTGTACAACGTACAAAACATCTGGGTAATCAGTGCATATCTCTCTTATTAAAATCCTGTTTATGAGGTTAATTGATTGTATGAACTTTAACACGTTATCGATTGTTTCAGTTTTATCTAACAAGTTTTCTTTTAGTGTGGATTTTATCTTATATCTCTGTCGTTCGGCTAAATACTTAGAATGATGTGAAATGATGTGTAAATGATGTGTTTGACAGTCAATGTCACATTACAAGCATCACACACTGGTTGGGGTTCACTTTTTAGAAGATAGCTCTGAGTACAATAGGTGTGACCGATTCGGATGCGAGTTAAAACAACTTCCTCTCAACTTCCCTAAAGTTAATTTATCTGTTATTAATGACAGTCATGATCGTGTTGTCAATATTTTGCTGTAAATTGTATATCTACAAGGTCGTAGACCTAAATCAATCCCTCAATACACTCAAATTATTGGATCATCATTTAAGTAGTCTTATCGACAGCGGGGGATTTCTTAATTATTCCCCACCAACAAAATTAAGTGGCGCCCATATATTTCCCCTGCCTTGACCCCCCCCCCCCCCTCCCCTGCCAATTGAATGGACTGAGCATCGATTGATTGATGGGTTTCGCCCTCGAGACAGCGCCTGCCCAAGACTGAACCGCCCCTCACCAACTGAGCCAGCCCGGCATTATTGTTGCAGTGAGAGCAAGTAAGTACCGTAACAGTACCAATGAACGAGTGAGACGACCAAGGTGCTAGCTTATCAACATTTTTGCGATATTAGTATTCAGATACTGGATTCCGCTAACTGCACTAAATAAGCTAGTAGAAGGCCTTAAACCACTTCACAATGAACTTCCCTTGGATGCAAGAACGTTGTTAAATTTGCCAAGAAAAATTCACAATTCACATATTTGCAGAGTAAGGTCAACACCAGTGACGAGCTTAAGTCATAGGCCTACTTCAAAAGTTAAAAAAAAAAACTGTCCAAAGATATTTAAGTGCTAAATTGAAATTCAATGCGAACCTAATAAAAAATGCTGACAATAAGATGAAAACCACTTGGGACTTAGTTAAGCAACTACCAGGGGAAAATTTAAATGAAGATAAAACAAAAAATGTTTACTTAAAACATGTGACAAAGAAGTTTCAGATCAACTTGAATTTGCTGAAGCATTAGCAGGAAAACTCATTACAAACAACTCGGATACATTAGAGAAGTGCAAGGCGAACCTCACAGAGACAGGACTTAATGACATTCCGGAGATCCAATTGGAACCAACTACTCCGGTAGAAGTCTCCGAGGTCGTTAACAGTCCCCAACTTGATTTTGAAATACAGTGGCCCCTTCATGTGGTATGGAAATACCACTTGCTCACATCTGCAACTGTTCATTTAGGTCTGGAGTTTTCCCAGAAAAACTAAAATATTCTATAGTCAAACCTCTCTTCAAAAAAGGCAAACGAGGCAACATCGAAAATTATAGGCCTATAGCTCTTTTTTCCACCATGTCAAAAGTGTTTGAAAAACTATTCCTCAACAGGTTACATCCTTTTCTTAAAAGTAATAGTATTATTTGCAACGAACACCATGGGTTTAGAGGAAACCACTCAACAATGACTGCAGCTTTTCAGTTGATCCATGAAATTGATAATGCACTTGAAAATAGACGGGCGGTGGGAACCATATGTGCGACCAATCAAAAGCCTTTGATATATTGGATGATTCAAGAGATTGATATTTGGGCTTAACGTCTTATATTTTTGCAACTTGGCTAATCAAGACGATGAGAGGGTGATAATGAGGATGAAATTGGGGGCTTTATGGAGGAAAGGGGCAAGTAGGAGGGCGTGTGAGGAAAGGGGAAAAGGGAGGAAATGGGATTGGGTGTGGACTGCACTCCGTCTGACTTCTCCCCCTCGACCTGTCCGGCTAGGGTGGCCCTACCAGAAGCATACGCTTCCGCCGGCATAGCTCTCGGGATCAACAAAGCACACAAACCTGCCCACCACGATAAGGTAGCAGTCCCTGGGCAGGTTGGATCATTCAATCTTGCTAGAAAAATAAAAGTATTATGGGCTAAGAGGAGTGTCAGGGCCATGGGTCAGATCTTACCTAGCTAATCGGAACCAAGAGTGGACATCACTGGCAGTGGAAATGTATCCTCTTCAACATGGACGGATGTAGTCAGTGGAGTTCCACAGGGCTCAAACTTGAGCCCTACATTTTTTAGTTTGTATTTAAATGATCTTACATCAAATCTACCTAAAGAATGTGTTGCCATCATTTTTGCGGATGACACAAGTGCCGTTATTACAGCTAATACTATAAATGAATTGTAAAAACAAATTAATACAATTCTTACAGAATTACAGTCTGGGTTCGATGCCAGGAAAATGAAATTAAACTGCTCAAAAACACAAATAATTACTTTTTAGGCGAGTCAGGCGAGACCAGCCCAATAAAGTGATTAAATATGATAATGTAGACAGTACAATAATAGATCATACTAAATTTCTAGGCCTGACAATGGATTTCAAATTGAAATGGTCAAACCATATTGGAGGTCTATCTAAACGCCTGAGCTCAGCATGTTTTATGATTAACAGTGCGATCTGGCCACTCTAAGAATAGTGTACTTTGCAAATATCCACTCATTAGTCAATTATGGAATATTGTTTTGGTGTAAGGCGTCAAATGTAGGAATGGTTTTTGGTCGGCAAAAAGAGCTATAAGTCTTACGTTATATTGCACAATTAGGACCAAGGGAGACATGTAGACAGGCTTTCAAAGATTTAAGAATTCTAACAGTAGCTAGCCTATACACAGTGTTCTCCCCAGACCCTGCGGCCCGCCCAACAATAATTCCCTGCCGCACGGCAAAGCTCTACTCCACCATTAAAAGAAACTAGTTTAATTAGGCCTACAAGTCGCAAATCATACATAGAGAAGTTTTGCAATTGGATACGTCTGTGGTCCACCTAGTGGTTGTGTTGGCCGTGGCTGGCCTGTGGGGTGGTGGGTGGGGGGGGGGGGGGGGGGGGGGGGCAAGTCTCGCGAGACATACGTGAGTCTGTCCTCCATGGTGTCGGCCGCCACACTGCAGGAACCAGGAAGCATGCGCTGAGTGCGCTCCGCCGGGGCCTTCGTGATGTACAGGCCTGCAACTGGCTCTCGATCACCGCTGTGACGTCACGCAAGTAGGCGGATGGCTCGGCTCTACGCGCTATGAAAAGCATTGCGCGCTACACAACATCTCCCAATTTTATTTGTTTTCTCGACATTCCCGACCGTCTGATGCATGATGCATTCAAGTACTAGACAGTATAATATTCTGCACCGTCTGAAATACGTTTGCACTTCCTGTGTAGCAAGAAATGGGATTAAAATTCCTTTCAAAGTCCATTGACATTTGCATTGTCTTTGAATGGTCCATTGACGACTTATTTACGTATCCAAGAAATAGCTATTTCCGTCTGAGATTGATTGATTGATGGGGCTTAACGTCTCATATTTATGCAACGATGGCTAATCGAGACGATGAGCGGCTGATAATGAAGATGAGAAAGATGATAATGAAGAATAAAACCACATCCGAATCAGATCCATTGTACGTCGCGTGAGTCGTCATACGGGAGTCCAGCAAGGGAGGGCAGGGCCAAGTGGGAGGAGAAATATTCAATGGGACAGTGGGGGGGAAAGGGGATTAGGGTGTGGACTGCACTTCGTCTGACTTCTCCTCCTGGACCAGTCCGGCTTGAGTGGCCCTACCAGAAGCATACGCTTCCGCCGGCATAGCTCTCGGGATCAACAAAGCACGCAAACCTGCCCACCACGATAAGGTGGCAGTCCCTGGGCAAGTATTTCCGTCTGAGCTACAATATGGGTTGGTAAGGTGGGTATACAGTACAGTTTCAATTAAGTCACGTCTTTACCTAATAGTCGAGACATGTTACATTCGAGCCGAGTTTTGTGCGGGTGTGTACAGTGTGTGTTTGTGTGAAAAAAGAAACATTTGAAACGTCGTGAAGTATGTGAAGTGTTATTTATAATCATGTTCTGTGATTATTCGTGATATCGTGTCTTCACAGTGACAATCCCGTTAATATTTTGTTTTAAAATGACGTTTTATGAATATATTTTATACCCATAAAATAACCTCTGAGGTTCGGCGGACAAAATGCCTCGCAAATGTTGCGTGCCAGGCTGTAAATCGAACTACAGTACATCAACAGGACAAACAAGCAGTCCAAAATGCTTAAAATAATTTATTTACACCAAAATCAACAAATTTACGATATATAATTATCAGTTGTAGAATCAAACACGATATACAATAACCAATACCATCCAAATAATTAATAATATTACATGAAAAAATATATTCTTTTAAAAACAACGCTGATATTTAAATGCACTAAAAAGTAAAAAATAAATTTTCGCCCAACAAATTTTTGCCTCACTCGGTAAATAAAAGCGTTGAGCGCAAAAAATTGTTGGGCAAAAATTTGTTTTTTACTTTTTTGTGCATTTAAATAGAGCGTTGTTTTTAAAAAAATATATTTTTTTCATGTAATATTATTTTATACTTTTTAGTTTTAAAGAATCTTGCAATCGAATATATATTGAATATCGATTAATTAATCATAATGGTTTAATTGATTATTTAGTAAATATGACAATTGATTCATGTATTGTCATTACGAATACTTCTGTGTGCAAACTTTCAGCTCAATTCGACGTTCGAAAGTGAGTGTTTTATCGATCCCCATATAAAACGTCAATTAATTAATTATGATGGCTTAATTGATTATTAAGTAAATATGACAATTAATTCATGTGTTGTCATTAAGAATACGTCTGTGTGGAAACATTCAACTCGATTCTACGTTGGGAAGTGGGTGAAACATCGATTCCCATATAAAACATTATTATGATGAATGAATTGACTATTTTTAGTAAATATGACAATTGATACGTGTATTGTCATTAAGAATACGTCTGTGTGAAAACTTTCAGCTCAATTTGACGTTCGGAAGTGGGTTAAACATCGATTCCCATATAAAACATTAATTATTTTGATGAATTAATTGAATATTTAGTAAATATGACAATTGATTCGTGTATTGTCATTTAAAATACGTCTGTGTGAAAACTTTCAACTCGATTTGACCTTGGAAAGTGGGTTAAACATCGATTTCCATATAAAACATTAATTAATTATGATAAATTTATTAACAATTTAGTAAATATTACAGTTGATTCATGTATTGTCATTAGAAATACGTCTGTGTAAAAAATTTCAGCTTGATCGGACATTTAAAAGTAGGTGAAATATCGATTCAAAGATTCATCGATTTCTATGTAAAACATTAATTAATTAATTATGATGAATTAATTGCCAATTTAGTAAATATGACAGTTGATTCATGTATTGTCATCAGGAATACGTATGTGTAAAAAATTTCAGCTTGATCGGACATCTAGAAGTAGGTAGAATATCGTCTCAAAGATTCCGTCCAGACAAACAAAGCAAGTTAATATAAGCGTTGTAAAAAGTAAGCATGAATAATAAGAGATATAATTTACTATGATGCTATCTATGATTCATAATTGGAATACAAAATAATCCAAGTTTTTCACTTTATTTCATAACCACATATTTCAATTATACGCTTTTTAAAGGGGTTCTCACCCGCTAGATTTATTTTTTACCATATGATCTACTGCACCACACCAATCGATAATGAACCATTAAACATCGTAAGTTGAAACCTGTGAATTGTTATTAATTAATGGAATTTCTGGTTAACTGCCGCGGCGACTGTTGGTGTCAGCCGGCTTTTGGTGCGAGTGTACTCGAAGCGATATATCTAGACGGCCTTGGTGTACTCTATTCGACACCGCATAGCAGACCGCGTTCATTGTGCATGCGTTGACTATTTCCCCTCCCAATAATACTACTCTCTCTCTCTCACTCTCTCTCTCTCTCTCGCTTGGCTTACTTGACACCAACTCGACAGTCGACACCCGCCGACTCGACGTGCACAGCAACGCACAGCAACGCTCAAAACGAAATGGAGCACCCGATTACACATCTTTATTTTGTACCTGAACGGAAGCTCCGATTACAAAACCAAAATATACGAAATACGCAGAAAAGAAAGACGCAGCGAAAAGTATTACATCATTTTTTTTTTTGAGCAGAATCCTCCAAGGTCCCAAGGCATACAGGTCGTCCCAATGCTATTTCTTATGGGAGATTTTCGCCGATGGGACCTAGCTCGAAAATCACTAACTTTGATATTTTTTCCCCGGGTTATGGTGAACCCGATTTCTTTTCATTTAGTCGCTAATTTCATAGCTAATCAGCTTTAGTTAAACATATTTTTTTGGTGTAGCGGGTGAGAACCCCTTTAAGAGCGAAAGCTCATGCTGGTTAATAAAGAACATACATACATACATAAAATAGAAGTGTCATAAGCCTATCGGCTCAAAATTAGAAACGTCAATAGTTTATTTAGGTGCCAATTACGCAGTCAAATGATGAAAACGCGGAACAAATTCGGTACCATCCGCACCGTAACTTTATCCTTTTCTTGGGACATGCATATGAGGGGGCAAAATAGTGAGTAACTTTGTTTTATAAGGCAAATACTGTGTTGCGCGCCGTATTATTCCTATGCGCGCCATGCTACGGCCGCTCGCCAGTCCGCCTAAGCTCGTGACGTCACGCCAAGCAGTTGCAGGCCTGGAGAGCGAAGCGATATATCTAGACGGCCTTGGCTCCGCTCCGTCACAGTGACCCTGTAGGCCTACTGCGCATTAGCGAGTCAACCAAATGGGTCAGTGAACAGCCTACGACGTTTGCGGGTTGTGGGTGGATCGTGTGCTGTTAAAACGTAAATGTTTATTGTGCCGTAATATTTTTGTAAAATGAATGCAAAGAGTAAGCATATTGAAAACTATTTCCAAAAGCTTCGTCCACCCGAATCTAGCTATAATAGTAATAATATACTCGCTGATACACCTAGGCCTAGGGTTTCTCAAGAAGTAAGTGAGTCATTCAGTGGTGAGGTTTCGAATAGTGCCTCAAGTTCATGTACTGGTAAAAATCGTAAACCAAGAGCGCCAAATACTGATTGGGCTAAATCTTTCAATTGATTGATTGATTAATGGGGCTTTACGTCTCATATTTGTGCAACTATGGCTAATCGAGACGATGAGCGGGTGATAATGAAGATGGGAAAGATGATGATGAAGAACAAAGCCACATCCGAATCAGATCCATTGTACGTCGCGTGGGTCGTCATACGGGAGTCCAGCAAGGGAGGGCGGGGCCAAGTGGGAGGAGAAATATTCAGTGGGACAGTGGGGGGAAAGGGACAGGGTCTCTTTTTGTCGCCTCTTACGACTAGCAGAGTCACTCTGGGCCTATTCTACCCCGGGCCGTTCAAGTGGATGACATTAAATGAAGGCAATACTGGTAAGTTCGGTTCGATTTGTAGTCGTTATGCTATCAGGCGGACTAAGGGTTCTGGAATTTGGATTACTTCCCCGTGTACACGGATGCGACGCGAGAGTCTTCATGACCACGAGAAATCGCACGTTCATCTAACTTCCTTGAAAGCTGCCGCAGACGCTGAAATGTTATTTAAAACAGGTGTGGGTAAAGTTGAACGTTCAATATCGATATTAAATAATCTCAAAAGAGAAGCTTTATCGGCGCTCTAAAAACTATGTATTTTCTTGCTGAGAATGAGCTCCTTCAAACCACTTTATACACTAAACTTGTAGAGCACAGTAAAAGAATGGGGTGTAACTAGCAGGGAATGCACACTATACATCTGAAAGAATAGTTCGAGAACTAGTGCAAGTCCTCGCAGCTCAAGTTCGGTCAGATGTTTTAAATGAAATACAATCCAGTACATATTTCAGTATATTGTGTGATGAAACGACTGACATATCCGTGCTTCACCAACTTATTATTTGCATATAGTATGTGAATTTTATTACCTTCCAAGGAGCCAAAGGTTTCATTTTTATCCGTTTCCAATATCAACAATGGTAAGGCTCCAACCATAACAGACAACTTATTAAGCGAATTAAATTAAACACAAATGGTTTGGAACAGAGAATGGTTACACATTTTTTTGTTTGATTATTGGTATAATCTCAAGTCAAAATAAACGGGAACTAATTGGTTTCGGCTCGAAATGTGCATTAACCTCGCTTTAACAGCAAGTCAAAGATATTGCTGTCAAAACACGCTCACAAACGGACCTGCGCCATCTTGCTCGTGATTAAAAGATTTCTGACGTCATGACTCTGTAAACAATAATTGTATATCATACAAATAGTACTGAAATCCCACCCTTTAGTAGACTATTGCTCTCATAAGACTAACTGAATCAACGTTTATTTCTAGTTAGTAAATGAACACTGCACTCTAAGAAGAGAGTGTGTGAAACTAACACACAATTTGCCCAAAGTGTGTGCCTCCTTATTTGGCACACTCTCAAGTGTGTTAATTAATTTCACACACGAAGGTGTGTAAAATGTACACACTGAAGTGTGTTATCAACTACACACATTATAGTGTGTTAAAATAGTAACACACGTTTTAATGTGTTAAAATAGTAACACACATTTAAACGTGAATAAAGGAATATTTTTTTAGGGTTAGGATTTAAATAGGAAGAAGCATAATGCCCTACACACAATTATCGGCATCAGGATCGCAATCGAGAAAACGTGAAAGAGTTAACTTACTTGGTTCTTATTGCACCGTCCACAACTATCGACATCAGTTTCGTAGAGAAACAATGGGCCAGCAATGTATTATATTTCTACGACGTTCCGATCCCGATCGCGACAATTGTGCGTAGGGCTTAAAGGTGGGTTTATGTAAATCAAGTAGTCGGTAGTCCGTAAGGACAATCAGTATCGGTAATCGGCAGTGTGCAGGTTTACAGTAACTGATATAGGCCTTTTACCGACCAATAGGAAACTTTGGTTGTAAGTAACATAACCTCAAAAGCAAGTCAGCCACAAAATCGCGCAAACCACTCGTGTCACGTGGCCGCTTCTGATTGGTTGAATCCCTACCGAGTCATGTAAGGAATGGATATTGACCATCTCTTGCAGAGTCTGCCACTATGTGGCGACGCTTACATAATCTTATAAACGTATGTTTAAATGCTGGCCGACTTCCGAAACCGATCTACGTAAACCCACCTTAAGGCCTTCAGTAGGTTGTTAAAACATTTTCAAACACATATTACTGGTAATCAATGTATATTGTAAGTACAAAGTACAAAGTCTTCACAAATGGCTGCACTGGGCCATTTGCCCACACTATTTTCCTGAGTGAATGTTAGGTCCATGTACCCACTCATCGTCTCGATTGGCCATAGTTGCGAAAATATGAGACGTAAGGCCCCATTAATCATCATCATCACTATTGAACAATGCAATACAAACTAACTACATGAACTAAATACGTCATTGCAATTTTGCAACATTGTCCTATTATTTCATCTGCCGACGATACAAATATCTTCATGTATCTGGATATGAACTAAATTCATCAATACGCATTTGTTAAATATAGAGAGGAGTGGGAATGCCAAAAGTATTGGATATTCCCAAATGTTTGATCATTCCTAAAGTTCAGACATTCACAAAGTTTTGCACATTACCAAGAACTTGAGTGTTACCAAGCTCTTTTGCTTGGATATACCTAACTAGGGAATACTTTTTCTCGGTGTTTCGATGTTTGGCGAAGGCTGTGTTTCAGGCAATGATTGTTCATGGATTTCCATCTCTAGGAATTCCAAAGGTTTGGAAGGTCCATAGAAGGAATATGACGATTTTCTTTTGATTTCTTTGCGGGCTGTGCCGCATTTCCGGTTTGAGTTTGATCATCTCCAATTGGCGTATGCGAAGCTCATGTGGAGAGCTTTCAGTCACAAAGGCTGAAATCAAGCCGAAAAATTTTAAGCCTAGTTACAATACAATTGCACGTCTCTGTTGGATTCTGCCTTGACGAAGGCCCGAGTCCTATTAAGGTAATGAATGCTGAGTGCTGACTGCTGCAAAAGGTCTCAAAATTTTATTTGAAAAAAAAAATGCCCTAATTGGGTCATTGATCATATTTTATTGTATTTTGACAATCTCAAAAAAATTCTTCTCTAGGGGTTGAAAGTTTTTGAAAGTTGAAGCAAGAAATTATCAACTATCCTCCAATGGCATTACTAGGCCTACAGTGAATATGCAATAATGAAAATTAGAATTAATATGGTAGGCCATGTTATGTTACTGTCAGACACTAGGACCTTTCCAGAGTTGGGGGTGGGGGGTCAATTTATAAGCAGCAAAAATCAAAACCATATCATGGTAGTATTCGTGCCAAACAAAAAAACAGGGTAAGTTCTAGAACCTGTGTAGGAAAAGATTCATTTTGTGATGGTGTCTACTATAGGCAGGTCCAAGTACTAATACTATTGTAACTAGGGATGTCAATACCCGGAATTTTTCATACCCGGGTATCCGGTACACCCGCGTTACCCGGATAGCAAAATTAATTTTTATTGTCATGGGCTTCCATGGGCGTCAAATAATTGGTAGACCGTAAGGTATTGCATTGTGTTCAGTGCATGACGCTTCAAATCATTGTTTACACACAAACTACATCACGCACACTATGAGGTACAAACAAGAACACTGGTCGCTTCTGTGCGGATGAAGTCATAGCACACGTTCAGACACCCCGGACAAAGCACAAAGACGCCGCAATTATGATTTTTGTTTTGTTTGACAGATTGAAAACAGGTAATGACGAGTAAAGGGTTTAATGAAAAGTTGGAACCGTACTCGGGTGCACCGGGCGGGTAACGGGTACCCGTTGTCATCCCTTATTGTAACATGGGTGAAACATACTAAGTATAAGTTTCCCCCCTCGACTCCCCCGCCTGCCCATGGACTGCTACCTTATCGTGGTGGGCAGGTTTGTGTGCTTTGATGATTCCTGGAGCTATGCCGGCGGAAGCGTATGCTTCTGGTAGGGTCACCCTAGCCGGACTGGTCGAGGAGGAGAAGTCAGACGAAGTGCAGTCCACACCCCAGTCCCCTTTCCTTCCCTGTCCCCTTTCCTCACGCGCCCTCCTACAAACCCTTCCTCCAAACACCCCCCTAGTTCATCTTCATATATCACCCACTCATTGTCTCGATTAGCCTCGTTGCAAAAATATGAGACGTTTAGCCCAAATAATCTTAATCCCAGGGACTGCTACCTTATCGTGGTGGGCAGGTTTGTGTGCTTTGATGATCCCGAGAGCTATGCCGGCGGAAGCGTATGCTTTTGGTAGGGTCACCCTAGCCGGACTGGTCGAGGAGGAGGAGTCAGACGAAATGCAGTCCACACCCCAATCCCCTTTCCTCCCCCTTCCCCTTTCCACCCCGCCCTCCTATTGGCCCCTTTCCTCCAAACAGCCCCCTATTTCATCTTCATATATCACCCACTCATTGTCTCGATTAGCCTCGTTGCAAAAATATGAGACGTTAAGCCCAAATAATCAAATAATCGACTCCCCCGCCTAGTTTCTACACCAGCGTATGTTAATAAATACTACCTAAGTTTATCAAGCGGACTACATGAGTGCATGCACTGCCACCACTATACGCAACGAATCCACTTTCCGTTTCAAATAAATGGAAAGTGAGTAGCGTATGCCCGTTGCGTATAGTGGTGGCAATGCATGCACTCATGCAGTCCGGAATGAGTCCGCTTGATAAACGTAGTAGGCCTAATTGATTATGTTGCAATTGATACTGCACATTGATTTTTATAAAGGCAAAAGGCAATTAACCATAATATAATAATATAGGTTTCTATACTTAAAGCAGATCAAGATTCAGGAGGATATAGGAGGATAGTATACCAAAAGCTGAAAACTTACATTTTTCTTATATATTTGGTGTTGGCCCTACTAGCCTACTAATAATTGTAGGCATATGCTGGTGGGATGACTGCCTGCTCTTGGTTTGTGTCAAGTGGCCAACCAATACACCATTGCATCCCTTCACCCCCCACATGGACAAGTACCACCTGGAAAGTAAGAAAAACAATAGGCATTGGGGATTGTAATAGGCCTCCGCCTACTCATATGTAATGCAACGTATTATAGAAGTGAATTGTACGCATGACAGTTAGGCCTATATGGCATAATTTATAGAGCCTCAGAAAATTGACAAAGCAATAGTTAATAAAATGTGAACAAATTGATCTTTTCTTTAGACGGAAAATAACTAAAATGAAATATCGCGCAGCAACAAAATGAGCTAAAAATTAGAAGAACTGTCCGAATAGTACCAACAATTCTTGTTCTCGATTTAATGTCATCAACAATCATTAACAATCTGTGAGCTTAGGTTACCCTTTGGTGATGAACTCCAAGTTCGAGAACAATAATTAGCAACGTTTTGATACTATTCGGACACGTCCAGACATATTTATCGAGCATTTCTCACGCGTTCTCAATTTAACTGGTAAATTTAGGCATTAGGCCTATATCTAGGATATCAATCACTTATTAACATCGTGATAATTATTAAATATCTTGCTTTTAAAAATGATTTTACTGCTACACAGGTTTCATTTAACAAGTTTAACTGACTTGACGAGTATGTTTTTACCAGTTATCAAGTTATCAGCTAGCACTTTCCAAGAACATTGATCATTACCATGTTTAACAAGTGGGCTGAGCACGGACTTGTCAATCACCACTATACTTACACAACGAGACAGGTTTCCATTCACTTAAACGGACAAAAGCAGTAGGCCTACGTTTCTGGTAGGCCCTAGCCTAGGCCTACACTTTTGGTAGGCCCTAGCCTAGGCCTACACTTTTGGTAGACCCAAGCCTAGGCCATGAGCTAATAGCTAGCCTAGGCAGGATTGAATTTTATAGCCTAGGGCCTAGATGTTTTATAGGCTAGGCTGAACTAGGCTAGCTACCTATGCTTAGGCCTAGGCTATGCTTAGGGCGTAGGCCTAGTAGCAACTAACGATTTAGAATTTACACCCTAGTTTATTAGAGGTAGGACCTAGGCCTAAATCCTAATTCGATAGTAGCAACAAGCCATCCTAACCTATCTTTTACCATTGCTCTTGCCAGCTAAGTCAGTCAACCATAACATTATATGTTGTGTGACCTAATCGTGGAACATGTAAGCCAAAACTTAAATAACTTACCTGAATTTCCGTCGACAGCTTTTCTGTAGATCTGCATCAAACGACACATTAATTGTAATATCACTAAGATATCTCTGACAGTGACAAACACCGTCGGCGGTTGATGCAACACGACCGATCGACGCCGATGAGAAGTCTGGCGTACTGCCGAATGAAGCGAAGTATACCCACCGCCTGCATGCGAATTAGTGCGCCAAAAGTAGGCATTCAAATTTTCAAATTTCACACTGGTTTATCTTGTAGTGAACAAATATTTTTTAATTTATTGTTTTTTCTTTTTTTAAACAATAATTGTTTGTGTAATAAATAATACAACCACTTCCAATAGTAGGAGACAGCATTATCAAAAATGCTGGTTGTGGTAAAAACCAATCCAGTGTTTGAAGGTCTATATTGAAAACACGTTAGTTAAAAATAATAATAATAATAATAATAATAATAATAATAATAATAATAATAATAATAATAATAATAATAATAAATAATATATTATTATTAACTAGGTATATATATTTTATCATTTTCACCGTGTAAAAGCTTGGTGTGTGTTAAATAAGACTGTGTGTATAATAGAAGTGTGCTAAAAATGATAAGTGAGTTAATTTCTAAAATGTAATCAAATTAACACACATATTATTGTGCAACACATTCCTCTTGTGTGTGAAAACACAAAACGTGTTAAAATAGTTTGGCTTTACACGTCTGTACAGAACACATGTGTTAAAATTAACGCACCTGTATCCAAAAAGTGTGTACAATTCACACGTGTGTAGAAAAAATGTGTATATTTAACACACTAAACTACAATTCAACGTATGTTAAAATAAAGTAACACACTTCTGTTCTGAGAGTGTGCTCAACATTAATTAACAACAATATGTTAAAGTAAGTAAGTGGCTCGTTGGACCAGAGGTGGCTCGTTGGTCCAGTGGTTAGCATCCCTGCTTCCAATGCAGAAGGTCCCGGGTTCAAATCCCGCTTCAGGCAGAAGTTTTTTTAACTTCTAATGTGGATTCAATTCCATTACTTCTTGGCTTAGGAATAAGTACACGGTGACTTTGGAGCCGTCCTAGCAACGAAGCATTCAATAAATTCAAAGTTGTTCTGAATAGGCCTTGTTCATTCTGGCATTTGTCCACAGGTGTTCGCACTGTCCAATCACTGATTCATTCATATGTTTTATATTTGAAATATCGATCTTTGATTGGTTATCGCTCACTCGTCGATGGTGTTCGAAGCCTACAGGGTTGGTTTAGTCACTTTAAATTAAAGTCCCCCACTGCAAATCAGTTCAGTTACTGAGTGGGTAGACTATAAATGTGAATTTATTTATTTATTTATTAAGTATACCTCAAAAACGACGGCAATTGTAGTTTTTTGTTTGCGTACTATTTCAAAATAAATTCCATAAAGGAAAAAATACCTATTAAGTGGCTAGCTTATTCATTGCGAGACAATTGTGCATATTGCCATTGTTAAGAAACCGTAATGGCCATTGTTAAGAAACCGTAATGGCCATTGTTAAGAAACTGTAATGATCATAGAAAAATAATGTGACAGTAACAACAACAACTGCAACAACAACGATATATCGATTAGTTTATTTTAGTTTGTCTGTGTGGTAACACTGCTTTAGAAGTTGTGGTGGCTGTGCTGTGCAGTGGCCTAAAAATGTAATTACATGCTCAGTGATCTTTCTGTGTTTAATCATAATAAAGTCTAGTTTATATCCACTGGAAGACTTTTATGTCAACCTTAAAATAACCACGAACTCATCCTAAACAGGTAATGGGCCCAGGATATTCTGTGGCATAAAAAGTAAAAGTAAAAAACGTTAAAAAAGTGTTGTGTTTGTGCCGATGCAGAAAGCAATGCGTGTTGGCGTGGCGTGGGCATTGTGGCGTCAGTAAAATCAAGGTATAGGCCTAAAAATGGAGCCGGGTGCGGGAGCCATATCAATGGAAGAAACGGCTCAAATTGAAAAACTGACAAACTCGGAAAGTTTCCAAGTTTGGAACTTTCAAATAAAAATTCTATTCAAAGCCTATGGCTTATATGAAATAATAAATAGTGAACAAAAGCTGGAAGACTGCACTAGAGAAGATTGATTATTTGGGCTTAACGTCTCATATTTTTGCAACGAGGCTAATCGAGACAATGAGTGGGTGATATATGAAGATGAAATATGGGGCTGTTTGGAGGAAAGGGGACAATAGGAGGGCGGGGTGGAAAGGGGAAGGGGGAGGTGGACTGCATTTCGTCTGACTCCTCCTCCTCGACCAGTCCGGCTAGGGTGACCCTACCAGAAGCATACGCTTCCGCCGGCATAGCTCTCGGGATCAACAAAGCACACAAACCTGCCCACCACGATAATGTAGCAGTCCCTGGGCAGGCACTAGAGAAGAAGACACAAAACTATGGAAGAAAAAGGACGCAAAGGCACAAAAAGTCATAATAACCTCTATTGATAAAAATATCATGATGCATATCATGAATTGTTTAACATCAGCTGAGATGTACAGCAAGTTGTGCGGCATTTATCAAAAGGATAGCGAGCAACAAAAGTGTGCTTTGTTACAAGAGTTTTTTAACTTCTGTTTTGAAAAAGGCAGTGACATTTCTTTACATATAAGCAAATTGGAAAACCTGGCATACATACTAAGAGCGTTGAATCAAACAGTAGATGACGAGATGCGCATGTCGAAAATCTTGAGCACCTTGCCTGAATCGTATCGTCACTTCCGAACAGCATGGGAGTCGACACCAGATCGGGACCGTACCGTAACTAACTTAACCTCAAGGTTGATTTCAGAAGAAGCAACAATGGGTAAAAACTTCGAGAGTGAAAAGTCATTGGCGTTCAGTGCATCTGGAAAATTGTGCTATGAATGCAAAAAACCGGGACATGTGAGTAAATTTTGCAGAACGGGAGAAAGTGCTGGAACAGATTAAACAATAAAACGTTACAGTTGTGGAAAAACAGGCCATTTTGCAAGAAAGTGTAGTACGAAAATTGATTCAAGTAATAACAAAGGTATGATTTGTCAAATTTGTAAGAAAAATAACCACGAAGAAAAAGACTGCTATTTTAGAAAACGCCAAGAAGCCCAAAATAAAGAACCACCCAAGAGAGAAGGAAAAGTAACGTTTTTGACAACAGAAGTGAGACAAGATCTAGAGCAAACCATGTTTGTAGTGGATTCTGGTTCAACGTCACGCATGGTGAATATTATTGAGCTCTTCAGTAACATTAAAGAAACAACAATGGACGTATGTGTGGCTTAAAACATATAGGGATGAAAGCACAAGGTAAGGGAACAGTAGAAACCGACGTTTGTGTTTTGGAAGATGTTTTGTATGTGCCTGATCTCAGTAAAAATCTATTGTCAGTAAAAGCCATAACAGAAAACGATGGTCACGTTACTTTTGAGAAGAACAAAGTACACATAAAGAAGAACAACAAAACAGTGTTAGAAGGTGAGAAAAACGAGGATGGGCTTTATTTACTGAACCTGGTGAAAAATGAAGAAAGCATGCTTGCCACGAGTAAAGAAGAAAAAGTTAGTGACTGGCATAGAAAACTAGGACATTTGAGTGTGAAAAACATGAAAAAGTTGATTGAAAATGAAATGACTACTGGACTGGATGTAAGCAAAAAAGATTGTGACTGTCTTGAAGCAATCTGTGAAATATGCCGTAAAGCAAAACAAGACTTCCTTTTAAAAGTGAAAGAGAAGAGCAACAAGACCACTTGAGATTATACATACAGATACAGCTGGACCAATTGATCCACCAACATGGGATAACAAGAAATATGTTCTAACAGTGCTTGATGATTTTACTCATTATACAGTGGTATATCTATTGAAGAACAAGAATGAAGCACAAGAATATTTAAAAGAATATGTGGAAGAAATGGAGGCATACATGAATGTAAGGGTGTCAAAAATGAGAAGTGACAATGGTGGAGAATTTGTTAACAACGAACTTAAAACGTGGTGTAAGAGAAAAGGCATTGTAATGGACACAACGGTACCATGCGCTCCACAGTTTAACGGTAAAGCTGAAAGACTTAATCGCACGTTGCTGGAAAAGGCCCGATCATTAATTTTCGACTCTGGATTAAGCAAGATATTTTGGGGTGAAGCCATAAGAGTGGCAGCTTACATACTGAATCGAAGTCCAACGGAAAAATTGTCGAAAACACCAAGTGAAATGTGGACCGGTAAGAAACCAGATGTATCAAATCTTCAAATTTTCGGCAGTGAAGCATACGCAAAAATATTGGGTCATTTAAAAAAACTGGATGAACGAAGCAAAAAGTATATTTTTGTTGGCTATACACTTAATGGCTACAGATTGTGGAACGAAGAAAAACAAGAAATTGTGGTTTACAGAGATGTGATATTTAAAAAACCGAAAAATCAAGATGTGACGCAGAGTTCAAGAAAATAAAGAATTGAAGAACACAATAGCGAAGAAAACAATGAAAATGTACAAAATGAAGCCGTGGAGTAAGAACAAAGTGATGACGGTGATCAGTCAAGTGAAAACCTAACTTCGAGTGAAGAAGACGAAACTGAAGAAGATGAAAACCACTTGCCAAGATTAGGAGAAGGACTCAGAGATCAACAAGTAGACAGAAGCGGAAGACAGATAAGAATGCCAGAAAAATACAAAGATTATGTGATGTTAACCTATAAAGAGGCTTTATCAGGACCAGAAAAAGAAAAATGGAAAGCAGCGATAGAAGATGAAAAGATGTCACTGAGCAAGAACGACACTTGGGAATATGCAGACATCAGTGAAACCAACGGAAAGAAGATACTGACAAGCAAATGGGTATTTAGAACAAAAGATAATGATAGACACAAAGCAAGACTAGTTGCTAGGGGATTCCAACAAGAAAAGGGACTAGACTATGAAGAGGTTTTTAGCCCAGTCGTAAATGTGACGTCATTGCGCTTGCTGTTAGCCCTGTCAGTGGAAAAGAATTACATAATTGAAAATTTCGACATCAAAACCGCATTTCTTTATGGTGATCTGCATGATGAAGTTTATGTCTATTCCTGAAGGTTATGAACAAAAGGAAAATAAAATATGCCGTTTAAAAAAGGCACTATACGGCCTGCATGATTGATATTTGGGCTTAACGTCTCATATTTTTGCAACGAGGCTAATCGAGACAATGAGTGGATGATATATGAAGATGAAGTGATATATGAAGATGAAATAGGGGGGCTGTTTGGAGGATTGATTGATTATTTGGGCTTAACGTCTACAAGCCCCGCTTGGATGGAACGAACATTTCACATCTTTCCTAAAAAGCCAAGGAATGTATCCATCAAATGTTGAGCAGTGTATCTTCAGAAATGAAGAGGGTACATTGTTCTTAGCCATCTACGTGGATGATGGATTACTAGTTGGAAAAGATAAAACCGAAATAAACAATTTGCTGAAGAAGTAAGAAGAGAAGTTTGAAATGAACAAGTTCGAAGTTTTCTTAGGAATAAAAATTACTAGAGAATCAGACTGGATGAAACTTCAACAAAAACCTTATGTGAATTCAGTTCTGGAAAAATTTGGAATGGAAAATGCGAAGTCAGCAGTAACACCAATGATACATTATGATAGGAACGAAGAACAGAAGAAGAGGGAAGACAAGTTTCCATATCGTGAAGCTGTTGGAAGCCTACTATACTTATCAAACAAAACGAGACCAGATATTGCTTATTCCGTAAGTTACAGCAGCTGAACCATGGAAAACCCATCAACAATGGACATTAACAATGGAACACGCATCATGAGATACTTGGGTTCAACAAAAGGTGATGGTATTGTCTACTAAAGACAAACCGAAGAAAGTGATGGATCTTTACAAGTGATAGGGTATAGCGACTCGGACTTTGCTGGAGACACGGTTTCCAGAAAAAGTACAACAGGGTTCGTGATATACTTCTGTGGTGGACCGATAAGTTGGTGCTCGAGAAAACAGCCAATCGTTGCCCTCTCCAGTACTGAGGCTGAGTACATAGCCGCAGCAGACTGGTTTAAAGAGTTGTTGTTTATAAAAGCTCTATTGAATGAACTGGTGAGTAGTGAAGTGAGTATTACTTTAAAAATGGATAATCAAAGTGCTATGACCATAATTAAAAATGGACAGTTCAATCGCAGAAGCAAACATATCGATGTAAGGTTCCACTTCATAAATGAAAAGGTAAAAGAGGGATTGCTTAAAATTGATTACTTGTGTAGTGAACAAATGATTGCAGATATTCTCACTAAAGCATTGAATAACGTGAAATTCCTCAAACATAAAAATGCACTTGTTAAATAAGATAAATGATCATAAAGTAGTATGTAGTAGAGTAGCTCAATGTGAGAATTCTAAGTTAAATTTATTGCTTATAATCATTAGGAGAAGGTGTTAAGAAACTGTAATGATCATAGAAAAATAATGTGACAGTAACAACAACAGCAACAACAACGATATATCGATTAGTTTATTTTAGTTTGTCTGTGTGGTAACACTGCTTTAGAAGTTGTGGTGGCTGTGCTGTGCAGTGGCCTAAAAATGTAATTACATGCTCAGTGATCTTTCTGTGTTTAATTATAATAAAGTCTAGTTTATATCCACCGGAAGACTTTTATATCAACCTTAAAATAACCACGAACTCATCCTCAACAGCCATTACTGTTGGCTGTTTGGTTCAAAAGAGGCAGAAAGTTTAAGTTGGGTAAAAGGTTATTCAGAGTGGAAGAACTTCGCAAAATCCATAGGACTTCATGCCAGTAGCAAGATCCATTACATGTCAAGTTCCACGATGGGAACATTTGTGGCAAATAGAAGTGTGCGTGACTGTCTCGACTTACAAATTTCTGAAGAAGCTAAAAGATGGCATGTAGTTTTGAATATGCTCTATGACGTAAAAACATTAGGTTGTTTGGGGCTACCATTTAGAGGCCACCGTGAAAATCTTTACTCCGATAACTGTGGCATTTATTTGTCAATTGTTAAATTGTTATCGCGTCACAACGAAACCCTCCGATCCCACCTTAGCGCGAACATCGTATAAAATACACAAGCAAAACAATCACGGAGGAGTTGATCAGCCACATTGCAAACGAAACCAGGAAACATATATTAACAGAATGCAAAGAAGCTAAGTTCTACACGTTGATAGCTGACTCAACTACTGATATAGCCATGTTGATCAAATGGCTGTTATTTTAAGATATGTTGTACTTAATTGTAAAACCAACACATCAGAAATACGCGAAAGTTTTGTGTGTTTTATCTCAATGCACAAGGACGAAGAAGGCACCACCACCAGATGGAAGAAAAGAGGGAGTAGAAGCAAGAAAGACAGCTATCAAGAGGAATCAGAAGACGAAGAAAGGCGTCAAGCCAAGCAAACAATGAAAAAGACGCGAAGAGAGAGTTCAAAGGAGAAGACAAATAGAGGCAAACAACCAGAAACCTTCGAACAAGCAGAGGACGATAGTGAAATGTCTACTGACCAGTACGACACTTGTGAAGAATTCGAAGACTTACTATAAGATGAAGTAATACTAGATACCTGCTACCACGCAAGAAGGAAGAACGTAAAAAGAACGAGGATTGCCCTGAACGCCTAAGTAAGGAAGATCAATGCGCCTTAAGCTGTAAATGACCCAGCCTCTGAGGACACGTGTAAGAAGAGGATAACTTCAGAATCGGAGATAAGGAGGTCCTCACAGTAAAGAAGAAGAAGCCCAATGAGTCGACACAACAACATAAGCGACAGACCTGGATGGAGATACACTTCAATTCAAACACTTCAATACATTTCACATTCACTTCAAACTAAAATATTACGATCACGTATCTCCATACAGAGCCCAAATGTCTTGGCTTACCTTCGAAAAACGCCGCCTCTGTCATTCACTCTCTCTCCTACACAAAATCATCAACAACGCTGCTCCAAGTTATCTTGAAAACTGTGTTAAGCTTCTAAATAGCAATCATGATAACAACACTCGTTCACAATCATCCTTGACTTTGCAAATTCCAAAACATAACACGACTCTACATAGTAACTCCTTTCTCGTATCCATAGCTCGAGCATGGAATCTTCTTCCGCCAACCATTAGGGTCGTTAAGTCTTCACCGATTTTCAAACAAAAGTGTCATTCGTATTTCCTCAATGCTTCCGTGTAAATAAAAATATATCGACGATCAGAAAACTCCACGTATCTCCACGTATCACTACATAGTGTGTGTTTTGTAATGTGTTAATGTCGATGTGTTGAGTAGTGTGTTTAACATAATTTTTTATATTATGTACAATTATTATTCATCAATCATAAGCTAATCTATGTTCAAATATTGTTCGCATTGTCTTAATTGTCTTAATTAACAAATATATAATGTTTTAATTAATTAACTTAATTAACAAATAGTCTTCTTTTGGTATAATGTTCCTAAAATACACATGTTTATTTTGTTTTACTATTATATAGGATTTAAGTTAGTTTTAGAAAGTTTAAAATGTATCGTGCTAATTTTGGCCTATGAATGTATCCTATATATCTAAAAATACACACGTTTATTTCGTTTTACTATTATATTATTATTATTAATTATTAAAAGTTTTATTATTATTATTTCAAGTTTTAGAAAGTTTAAAATGTATCGTGCTAATTTTAGCCTATGAATGTATCCTGACATGCTTGGTCAAGCAGAAGAAAAGGCCTTATGGCCTTAAGCTTCGCCAAGTTAAAAATAAAGACTATTTTATTATTATTATTATTATTATTATTATTATTATTACTTGAAGACTCCAGCCAAGAGGTGGTCAGGAGAATGGAAGAGGATAATACAAGTCAGGGGACCTGGGTGTAGATAAGCCTCGGCCTCGGTGACACCAGGTGTACAGATGTATTAATGAAAAAAATAAAAATAAAGGCTGATGCGTCATCCATTTGCGATCTACTAACCGAACTTATGTTCAATCAGTATGGGTTGAATTCAAATTATCTGTGTGGCCAGGGCTATGATGGGGCAAGTGTTATGTCTGGCACTAAAGGTGGATTGCAAGCTAAAATGAAAGAGGTTTTGGGAGGAAATGCGTACGCTCCATACGTTCACTGCCCAGCACACCAAATAAATTCAGTATTAATACATGCAGCAGAAGACAAAGCTGACGCGTCAATTAAGTGCCTTTTCTCCACAATTTAGTCAATTTACAACTATTATGCCTTCTCAAGTAAACGATGGAGTCGTCTTATGGCAAAGTATGCAGGGACAGAGGAAGAAAACGCGCCGCCCACTTCGTCTAAAATCCCTCCGTGCCACCAGGACCCCTATTCTGTAATTTCCCGATATGGATCCGTGCCGATTCCAAAGCGTGTATATTAGTCGTTCCCATAGCGGGTTTGGAGAGAAAATAAAAAAATAGTGATTCTATAGCGTAGTCCGATATGGGTGGGCCGATATGGGACTGCCGTGCCGTGCCGAGCCGAACACGTCACACAGAGACGGAGCTGCCGAAGTCGTAACCAATCAGAAACTCAGCTCTTCCGAGTGCTTCCCAGTTCGCACAAGTCATGTTGTGATCGTCTTTTGTTTTTGTTTATAACCTCAAAATGCCATCGACCGAAAACGTTGTGTTAAAACATACTAGGCCTAGCATTCTGCTACCACTATGTGTACATATGACTAGGGCTAACGCTGTGAAGGTCTAGGCCTAGACATACGACCTTTTGGGGGAGGGGATATTTAGGCCTAGACCTGCATTGAATATTAATTTAAAGCTGTCAGTAAATACGTGTATAGTTTGACATAACCTCAACAAAATAATATTTAATACAGTATATTATAGAAAAGAATTTCAACTTACGACGCACAATATTTCTTCGTTAGAATCTAAATTGTCTCCTAGTTTTCGCTGAAAACAAATGCTAAAAACAACGTTTTACACGCATATCGGCCTAGAAAGAGGTGCTGATACCGTATCGGGATTTGCGCTTTCATTCCGGGTTAAATTTGGCGGTATCGGGCATAAAAAAGTTACATAATCGCTCTCGCCCGCTTTCGACCCATAGCGGCCCGAATCGGTATCGGGAGTTTCATAAAACAGTTACCGAATAGGGGTCCAGGTGGGCCGCATGCATTAATGCTACTAAGACAATTATAGAGAATTTCGAAATCATCAATGAATGTCTATAGAAGACGAAGTCTCATCGGTGGCCTCTAACGGTGAAGATGTTCGGCGGGCTAAATCTAATCTGGCGTTATTAGATTGGGTGTTTTACCTAAATCTTCTGTGGTGGCACAACATCCTTATTATCACGGACGCAGCTTCAAGGTTACTTCAGTCAAAGTCTATTGACTTATTTCAAGTGACCGATACATGTCAGAAATGCATTAATCGGCTCTCTGAATTACGAACGGATACAGCTTATGAAGGGCTAATTTCGCAAGCTAAATTGAAGTGGGAGGAAATGGGTTACGAAGATAATGACTTTCCATACGTTCGAAATAAACGAATTCGACAAAGACACGGCGAAAGCACTGCAGACAAAGTCACTTCCACAAGACAGAAACACAAACTCACATCCTTCGAGACTCTAGACAACATGATAGGTGAAATGAAAATGCGATATGAAGGACTTAAAAATGTAGCAGACTTGTTTGGTTTCCTCCACCCAAATAAACTATCCTCTGTGGAACGAGATACCCTTAAAAATCAAGTAGACAAACTATGCCAAAAATATTCATTTTTCTCAACAAACCTTTTACATGAAATATCGTCATTCCAACAATATTATTTTACTGAAGCGAGGGATTCTACCACCGGTGTTCTTGCTTATTTGAATTTCATTTTAAAATCGTCATTGGAAGACGTTCTACCGGAAATGAGTATTTTGTGCCGTGTGTTTTTAACCTTGCCTATTGGAAATGCTAGTGCAGAACGGTGCATGAGTACATTACGGCGGGTGAAAACCTACACTCGTTCCACTATGAAACAAACACGGCTAAGTGATCTTGCGATTATGACTATCGAAAAAAAACTGTCGAGAGTTTGGACTTATCTCAACTATTGGAGGCTTTTGCCAGGAAAAAGTCGAGAAAGGGGTGTCATGTTTAGAGCTTTGCTGAGTAATGAATTATGCTATATACTTATATTAGGTAGTTTGTTAAAAAATATGCCAAACGTACGGGCCCTTTTGGTAAAATGCTGACCGGGCCCTTCTTCTTAAATACGCTCCTGCCAACCACACCAGCCAGGACCCCAGCTGAGGCCATGGAGCGAGAGGACAGTGAGGAGTGGGTCCAGGCCATGAAGAGGGAGATGGGTAACCATGAAAGAAACGGTACGTGGGTGATAGTGGAGCGCCCAGACTATGTAAATGTTGTAGGTTGTAAGCGGGTATTTCCTCCAATTACGATAGGTCCTAACGGGGAGAAAATTTATAAAGCTAGACTAGTCGCTCAGGGTTTTACCCAAAGATTTGGTCTTGACTACTGGGAGACGTTCAGTCCTGTGATTCATAAAAAGACTATGAGAGTATTATTCGCTGTAGCTATGAGTAAAGACTGGTAAATGGAACATGTAGACGTAGTTGCTGCTTATTTAAATGGGACCTTGGATGAAACAGTTTGCATGGAACAACCGAAGATGTGGGAGGAGGGTGATGAAGGAGATGTTTGTCTTCTGAAAAAAACCTGTATGGCCTTAACTAATCTGGAAAAGTGTAGAATGCTGTGGAATGCAGTGCTGATCGACATTCTAAAAGGGATAAAATTGAAAAGGTGTCAGTCAGACCCTAGTGTTTTGACCCATAAAGACGGTTATGTTGGTACCTATGTGGACGACTTGATTGTTTGTGGGACTGGGGAATTTATCGATATGGTCAAGGAAGGGTTGAGGTGTGCAGTGGAAACTAAAGAACTAGGGCCAATTTCTCTGTTTGTAGGACTCAGGTTGTCACGCCCAACTGATTGACAAAGCACGTCCTTTTACTTTCAAATGGCACAATCGAAGATCGGCACTATAACTACGGCCATCGATGTATTACGTCGTGATGGATATTCAGAGATTTGGGAAAAGTCACTCAGTCGAGCTCAAGAGCTTAATTTAGAAGAGCCAAACTTGCCTAGAAAAAGGAAACTTTCACGTTGACTTGACGATGGCGGTGACGCACATGGTTACCTAACTCCGGTAGATTACTACAAATCGATATTTCTTCAAGTTGTGGATCAAACTTCATCCAATTTGAGAAATCGATTTCAGGGAAAGGTACTCGATCACATGGCCAGAATGGAACGATTTGCAACTTCGAAAATCGATTGAGAAGAAGTTCAACGTTTTTACAAGGAGGATTTTGGTATAGATAGACTAGTGCTTCATCGCGATATGTTTTTGGATATCGCACGCGGTATTGATTTGCCTGTTAAAAGTATCAAAAGTGCACTAGATACTTTATAGATCCGCTACGAAATCATATTCCTTCTTTGATCACAGAGTACATTAGATTCCTAAAAACGCTGTTGACAGTGCCAGTAACAAGTTGCACGGCAGAGAGCTCCTTCTCTGGTCTACGTCGGCATGAAACTTACTTGAGGTCAATCATAGACCAAGAGCGGTTAAACGACATACCAATGTTGAATGTTCATCGTGATGTTTCTGATAACGTAGATATTGATGACATTGCTAATCAGTTCATGGACAGAAATATTGTTCGGCGAAATACCTTTTATAAAGAGTAGAGTAGCCACCTAATAAACCGTTGTTGGCCATAAACCGTATCATTCGGTATCTAAGCTTGGTTGGTTTATGATATGTTACGTGTTTTTAATTGACTTGTTATTAACAATATCACAAAACAAAACCAAACTAGTGCTTTTTTGAGCCCCCCTCCCCCCCTGAAATGTTAACAAGTCGGCGCCTATGGGCACAAGCACGACACAATAACCAGGAAAGTAGAGAAGCCAGTTGCGTAACATACCGGTGCGGTGACCACGACAAACTATTTAATGACTGCTGTAAAGCAACAGTTGTTAGGTCCCTTTCTAGCTACTGCACACAGAAAATGGGAGCTAGCTTACCAGTGTAATACAATACTCCATACCAACAGCGACTTGTGTAAATAGTGTAAATAGAGTAAGCAGTGTATACAATTCAAAAACTGGAAGTGGCATGATCATTGGAGAACTTCTGACAGTCTCCTCTCCACCTTCGTCGGGTGACCAAGTCAACGTTAGGCTGAAACAGTTTCGAAGTTATTGTTTAGTCTTTCTATGCTTTTGTGTCTACCAACCCCGAAGATTGTCAGCAACAAGGTAAGCTCTTCGTTTCCTTTCTATCCACCCCCATTGCTAAATAATTGATAGTAATAATAAGTTGTAAATGTATGTATGGCAAGAATAGGTGGTGAAGCTAAATAAACACAATCTTATCTTATAATACCACAATCCAACTGATCCAAGTGACATGGCAGACACACTAAATGTTTACTTCTCTTCAGTTGCAGAATTAGCTGTCATTGATGGGGTTAGGGAAACTTTAGATGATGACGATTGATTAATGGGGCTTAACGTCTTATATTTGTGCAACAGTGGCTAATCGAGACGATGAGCGGGTGATAATGAAGAATAAAGCCACATCCAAATCAGATCTATTGTACGTCGCGTGGGTCGTCAAACGGGAGTCCAGCAAGAGAGGGCAGGGCCAAGTGGGAGAAGAAATCTGCAGTTGGACAGTGGGGGGGGGGGGGGGGGGGAGGGCGAAGGGGTCTCTTTTCGTCGCCTCTTACGACTAGCAGAGTCACCCTGGGCCTATTCTTCCCCGGGCCCAGACGGGCAGGAAACTTTAGAAGCCAATGCTACCATACCTAGCTATTTAGACCAAGAAATGTCGGCTTCCAAGATGGCGGACGTGATACAAGAGTAACGTTACAGCTCCGTGTTTTTTTTTTATAATAGTGGACTCAATGTGATAAGTGGGAGGCCTTTCAATCACTTCAGTAGTTCTGCAAGTGAGTGGTGACTAAAAAAGAAGACAATTTCCTCAAGACGACGCCCAAGAATGTAAATCTGCGTCTTCCATCTGAACCACATGGCTGCCCTAGGCCTAGGCCTAGGCCTGGCCAAGGATGGGGGGCCATTGTTGGGATTGCTAGGTGCAACAAAGCAAATTCCTGCTGTAGTCTCACCAAGGATGTTGAGATGGGCATTACTTTTAAGTAACTACAACTACTCGCTAGTATACCGCCCAGGGAACAAACATGGTAACGCAGATTTCTGCAGCCGATTACCCATTTCTGATACATGCGACACTGGATTTCCCGAACCAGCAGACATATTCATGCTGAACGAAGCGCCGGTTAATTCACCACTGACTGCTGAAAATGTGTCTCGGGCTACATCTAAAGATTGTGTATTGTCGCGAGTACTGCGATGCGTTCAACATGGGGAGAAAATGAACAACTTATCCGACGAGTTCAAACCATACGTCAGTAGACAAGATGCATTATCTGCCCACAGGAACTGTCTGCTGTGGGGTAGTCGGGTGGTAATTCCAACTGCTTTACGAGCAAAAGTTTTGGAACTTCTACATGCTTCCCATCAGGGGATGGTTCGTTGCAAGGCCATAGCTCGTGGTTATGCGTGGTGGCCTGGCATGGACCAAGCGATTAAAGGGATGATACGCAATTGTGTGAGCTGCCAAGTACATCAGCCAAATCCAACAGCTGCTCCTACTGTACCATGGCCAGTACCTCACAGGCCTTGGAGCAGGCTGCACATTGATTTTGCTGGGCCATTCAAGGGACAGTCATTCTTCGTGGTTGTCGATGCTCTGACGAAATGGCCAGAAGTTCAACTAACTAATGGCTCATTCTCAGCCTTAACTACCATCAAGTTCTTGAGAGAATTATTCTCACGTTTCGGTTTGCCCGATACAGTCGTTTCCGATAACGGATCCGCATTCGTATCTGAAGAGTTTCACAACTTTTTGAAACAAAATGGCATAAAGCACATACGTAGCGCCCCATACCACCCTGCAACAAATGGTTTGGCAGAGCGGATGGTGGGGACAGTAAAGGACCATTTGTCGAAGATGGAGCCAGGGGATTGGCACAAAAGTCTCCATGCTTTACTGGCCGACCTCCGTTCCACACCTGGTACGGCCGGATGTACACAGACTCCGAGCGAGCGCCTTTTGGGACATAGGGTCAAAACACTACTAGATCTTCTACACCCGGATTCAAAATCAACTGGTCGCGAGTTGGAGACACACTTGCAACTTTCAAACAACCCTGCACGAGTTTTTATAGAGGATGAACCAATCTACTATCGGAACTATGCTGCGGGACCAGCCTGGCTGCCGGGAACAATTACTGAAGCAGGACCGCGTAATGTTCAGATTCAGAGCCCGGATGGTAAACCAGTAACCCGTCACATTGACCAGCTGCGGCGCCGGTCCACGTTTCCTCCCAGAACACTTCCACCTCTGGAGGCAGGGGACAATACCGAGGTTTCGTTGCCCAGCCCGGAGCGAAGCGACTCGACACCAGAAGAGGCTGTTGCTGAGCTACGAACTTCCAGTCGTGTTCGAAAGACTCCTTCCTACTTGTCTGATTTTGTTACCTAATGAAATTCTTACTCTATATATTTTCACTTGTAACTTTTTTCTTTACGATGATGTTGTTTACTTAAAGGGGGAGATGTTGTGTCCGACCTGTATTTGAATTTTCGCGCGGCGGATGAATACATGACTGCATGAGAACAAGTCACAAGCAAGGCAGAGAGGGCTTGTAGTTTTCCGGAATGTTGTACTTCCATCATGTTCTAGTGTGATCAGTGTCTGCTGGTAGCGTTCTACTTACTACGATACAATAAAGTATTATTATTGAATTCCTATATTGGATGTGTGCTATTCTTTACTAATACACAACAGCCCACACAACTAGTGAGCGGTGCCGAGACCCTAGGTGTTCTGGTGAAGTGCACATAAACAGGGAAAGGAGAGACAAAAGTTCAGTCTATAGGTGCAGCCTGTTGAGCTGGACGGACGTGTTTGTGAGCCGCTCCCGACTGTGTTTACTTATTAATTACTCATCTGTGATGCCGCCTACGCTAACCAAGGCGCAGAGGGGCAGGCTTAATAGTGTAAGTAGTGATCCAAGCAGTCTGGAAATAGATCATGGTAGTGAAGTAGTTATTCAAAATATTATTCGAAATTTGGATACGGTTGCTAAAGATTCGGGAGAGGCGGATAAGCCTTTAATGGTTCAAACTCTAAGTGCGCTAGCCGAAATAAATAAATCTCTTCGGACGCAAGCGAAGAATTACAGTGAGTTACTAAAGAAAGCCGAGAACAAACGAAGCAAATAGAGTGTCTTGTGGGTGATATCGAAGAGTGCAAGAAGGGCAATAAGGTGTTAAAAGAAGAGAACGTGCAGTTACACCATAGGCTAAATGAACTTGAGCATTATTCAAAGAATTATTACCTGGATATTTAGGGGGCCCCGTAGCTGAGGGTGAAAATACGTACGACATTGTATGCAATATTGCTGATCATTTGGGATTTAGAATATAACAGCTAGACATTGAGTACTGCCATGGGCTACAGGTCAACGTGCGTACGCCACAAAAGCCACCAGCCATCATAGCACAATTCTATTCGCGTCAGGTGAAGGAGCGTATTTTAGCGGAGAAAAGGAAAAAGAAGGTGCTGTGGCCAAGGACATAGGTTTTCGTGAGTCGAAAATTTTTGTGTACATAAACGAACATTTGACAAGTTTTAATAAAAACTTGTTCCTGTTGGTGAGAGACTTTGAGACGCAAGTAAAATATAAATACGCCTGGACATAGGGAGGTAAAATATGTTTGCGTGAAAACGAGCAATCGCCTGTTATTCACATAAAAAAAGCATCGGCATCAAAAAAGCATTCCATCTGTTTGAATAAGTGTCTGTTCATAGGTAATTGTTTTTTCATGAACAATTTTGCGGTTCTAAATGAGTTAAAAAGTAATGATGTAAAACGAACCGAAGAATGTACAGATCAAAATCAAGTGAACGTGTTGTTTCAAGGCAATCTAAAACTTAAAACTATTCATCATAACATCATAGGCATATAAGGGCTAATTTTGATAATGTTTGTGGTTTTCCTAGTCAATTTGACTTTTTGTGGGATATTATTATTTTGACGGAAACTCATCTTTTGCAAGAAGAACCTTTCGTACAGCAGGGTTTTGACACATACTTTTGTAATGCGCGTCTCACATCTTCAGATGGTATTGTTTTGCTTATAAACTCTATACGCATAAAAAATGCAACGCGGTTGTGCCAGAGAGAAGTTTATATACAAGTGTAAATGCAGCCCGGATATCTTTCAAGTTTGAAAAAGAATCGTATTCTATATTGGCGGTTTATAGATACAATACAATACAATAGAAAGGTCTTTATTTGCAATAAGCGATACAAAAAGGCGAGGTTCGAACAGAGTTCGCTCTTGCACCTAACCTATGTTTACAGTCTTAGTCTATAATCATATTAATGCAGTAAGAGGTGTTCCACTGTATGAAGATATTAGCTGCAACGCATATACGCATATATTATATGGCTTAAAGACGTTAACAACAATACACATTATATATATACACAATACAAAAAAAAATGCAATATATGCATTGATACTCAGCCAATAACAAGTGATAACTATTAACTACCTGTGTAGATTGCACTTGAAGTCACTTATGTCGCCGTGAAATCTTTTAGGAATAGCCCCCCTTTGATTCCCAGTTGCCGTTTTTTTTTTTTTTATATATATTTCTGGATTTTATAGAATCGAATAGAATGGCCGCTCTGTGGTCCGGTATTAATTTTGTAAATTAAGGACTGAATTGTGATAAATTCGCCTCGCGCTCTAGGAGCAAGCCCTCTGCGTGAACGTTATGAGAAATTCCAAGTCTCGCACCTTGAGCGTCGTCAATTAGGTAACCCATCCAGAAGGCTGTAGTCGAAACGTGCAGACATAGTGTCATATGTTGTGTTTAGTAATGCACTATATCGTCGGCTCCACGCACCACGCTTGGTATTCATTCGTTAAAAAATAATTCCTGCAGGTGACACTATTGCAGTAGCAACATATTGATAACGTCTGTAATAAAAATTGCGTCCAGATACAATAAAAATTGCACGTTAAAGAGCGCTTAGTAAATACTGCTTTTTTTTAACATTGATCGATAATCAAATCTAAATTAGCATTATTTCATAGTAGGCCTAATAGATTCAATTTTAATTTATAGCCAACAGTCAATTTCTTTTTGTATTCATTTTCGATCAGATGGGGCTGTACATTTAAAGCACATTTAGTATGGGAGACCTTATGACTGGTAGTGCGCTGTGAGGGATGGAGTTCTGTTTGCCTACAGTTTTTTCGGTTATGCCTGCCCTTGTAAAATGTGTAATGATAACTCCATTATCGATTATGAGGTGGTAGCCCTACTACCCTATTATTTAGTGAATAATGTAGTGTAGCGTGAAACTTTTTTGCTATCCTTCCACATATATTGTGTGTGTGCCCAGTTATATGGGCATCATCCGTACTCCTAGTATTACTGTATACTATGAACTGTCAAATTTGCTTTTATACTTTGGTTAGTTTTTATATAAATAATGACTTTGTATATATATATATAAGCTTGGAAACGTAAGGATTCTACGGGTTTTAAAATGTTCTTTACATGATTCTAGGGGATTGATACCAACTATTATTCGGGTGGCTCTTTTTTGTAGTCTAAATATTATATTTGTGTTTGTGTTACTTGAGTTGCCCCATACCAGTTCAGCGGAACTCATAAGTGAATAAAAACGTGCATAATACACTGATTTCACGAAATCAATACTAACGTTATGTTTGAACTTTTATTATGTATTCGTCAGAACTTAGTTGTTTTGTAATTTTGTCTACATGTATATTCCATGATAGCTCATCATCTACATGCACACCTGTCACCTAGCAATTTAAATGTGGCAACCTGTTCCAAGTTAGTACTACCCTCACTTCCTAAAATCAAATTCATCTCTTCAGTCAATTTATTACTGTTGTTGAAAGTCATGAATTTTGTTTTTTTGTTCATTAATAAACAAAGCCAGACACTGCAACCATTGCATAATTTCATTCACTGTAACAAAAGCAGTTTTTTCTAATGATGATATAATACGTTCAGGTAGTAATAGAGTAATTACATCATCTGCATACATAATTATTATTATTTACGATATCAGCCACTGTGTTGCCAGGTGAACGTCCTGTCCGAAAGCTGTGTTGTGTTAGAGTTTAAACAAATTATTGTAACAGATTATTCACTTTAAAAAATGTTGCTAATTGTATTTTGTCTTGTGCTATGCTTATGTACTGATATATTTTTTGTTGTTGTATATAGTGATACATATTATTATACATGATGAATGATGAATATGATATTTGATTTAAGTGTAGCCTATTATTGTTTTATATTGAACATGGCACATGCATTGTTGTACAGACATTGCTTCTATGGTTACCTGACTATCAACTGTTGTAATTTTAATTGTAAGCTTTAGCCTACAATGTTTTAAATAAATGAATTCTCGTTCAAATTGAAATGTGTTACACTTCTTTTTAACAACCGCAGATTGTGAAGTATTCCTGTTTGGAAAAATCTTTATAGAAATAAGGCTTTAGTTAGTTAGTTAGTTAGTTAGTTTATTAGTATCCTGTTTGACCTACAAAGTAAGTAGGCCTATAGGATTTGTCATTTTATTTCAGAAAAATATTTTTCAGTAACTATGGTGTAACTTTTCAAACGATTTTACCACAAAACTACACACCTTCAATCTACATCAAAGAATGTGGATGGTCCAAATTTTAACTTGATCGGACTTTCCGTTCGACTGCTATTGACAGGCATATATATAAAAAAAAAAAAAAAAAAACAACGAATGAGTGCCATAGAAGTCTAATGAAGACGCTCGCTTCGCTGACACTTACTCTGGCTGTAATTGTGAAAAATGAATAACAGTAGGCTACACAGTCACGACATAAAGTTGATTATTCATATTGATATACTAAATTATTTTCGATATTGGTATTTTTATTCTGCTTTGTGAGATTTCATGAAAAGTATTAAAATTTAAAACATTTTCTAACTTAATTGAGATTCTCCGTAGTGTGTGGTCGGTTCAGCTAATACACAGAACTGCCTTCCTCATCTCAGCCTCTCCTCAGCCTCGCCCAACCACCAATCAGGAACGGCATTGCTATGTGGATGGCTCTGTGATTGGTGGCTAGGTGAGGCTGAGGAGAGTCCGAGTTGAGGAGGGTTTGAGTCTGGACTATGCATACGACCTTAGTTATAGATCTACAGCTGTGCACCACGTGTCATTCAATGAATGTGGGAGTGGGAAGACACACATGTTAGGGGAAACTGTCGCAAAAACTATATTTGAAAATTCAATAAACATGGGCGGAAAAATATCAAAAACTATATTATATGAGGCTATTTTTTGTACGATATCGATGGATTTTGATATCGTAACGTATCCCTATTAAGCGCCGGATCATTAGGTTTGCCGAACCCATGTGTGCGATGCGATCCATGCGATCAAAGGAATCTCAAGTTTTAGACCTACTGTTTCCTTGAAAATAGAATATGTTGTTGTGGAAGTTTGCAACAATAAAACTATTCACTCAGTTACAAGATCCCATTTTCAGTAGGCCTACTTTTAGTTATTTTCAAACAGTTCGAAAACAAGGCCAACCCTTGCAGTAGGTCTATTTCTTGAAGTTACCAACTTTATGGTTTTTGATGTTTTCTTATTTATGCATTTTGAAAAAGGGTTAAATTATTTATTTGGAGTGTACCGGTAATAAATAAAGTAAATACAAATAAATTACCCTTTCTTCAAATTAATTAAATTAAAAAAACATGGAAAAACAATAAGTTCGTCATCTTTAACCTACAAATCCGTGCATAGGCTTAAGTCGCGTTTACACAAAATGATTAATGTTTAAGGTTTATGGTTTAAGCAAGTTCAGGCATATGAGTTACGTGTTAGCGTTCACACAGTGTCGTAAGGTGTAATGTTTAATGATTAGTGTTGAAAGAGTAGTTGAAAAAGATCGAACTACTGTCGTAAGGCTTACGACCATCCAATCAACGTTCGTTACGTAGTCGCAGATCTTTTAAAGAAATATATAGGGGCGGGGACAACGTTACGATTTAAACATTCAACCATACACCTATTAAATCTTGGGGGGAGGGTTGCCTCTGCCACCGGGCTATAAGGCCCAGCCGCAGAAGAGAGAGCTACTACTACTACTACTACTACCTTACGACTTACACATTAATCATTTTGTGTAGACGCGCCTTTAGGCATAGGCTAGGCCTAGCAGTAGCCAAAAAACGGTATATTTGAATTGGTTTAAAACGTAATAACGTACAATTCTTAGCATGCGCCTTACATTCTTGGAAATTGTAGAAATTTGTATTTAAAACTAAAACATAAAGTTGGTAGCTAGGCCTAGGCCTAGGCCTAGTTGACTTGCCGTTTCCATAACCTCACTTTTCAATTTAATACCTTCTCGGACGTCCACGCAGCGAAAGCCGTCCAGAAAAGAACCACTTATTTTGTTTAAAACAACATCCAAACCAATAACGTAGTTATAATGTTATTATCTTTGATCCAAACCATTGTTTAAGCTAGTCTAGGCCTACTTCACAAACTAGATTTACTGTTCCCATAACCTCACTTTTCAATCTAATCCCATCCTCATTGGAAGCGAAAGCCTCTATTTATTTAATGCCTGTCCTATTCAGTTATAAAAACTGATTTACAAAGCAGGAAAAGACTACAAAACTTCTTTAATTATTTTCATTGCACATTACCTCAACTTATTATACTTTTTATTAGGATATGTCAACACACTTGAGTACATAGAGTAATAGTGACACACCCCCTCCATTACATAATTCATTTCAATAAGTTTTCGTACACACCCTTGACGTGGATCGATTTTGTGTGGGGAAAAGTGCAGATAACGTGCAGAGATTCTCAGCCCGGTTTATACTGAATATGGTTGGATCATGGATACTGAACATGGGTACGTAGTACATACAAACTCGTATGGGCTCAGTTCGTGTGGTAAACATGGGTAGGCATTAGGGTATAGCATTTCTAAGAAATTGGTAGACCGACTCATCTGGAGAGGTTGGGTATTTGCTACAAGGTCTAAATGTCTACTGCTGTCTACATAGGACTGTAGAATATATGTTTTTTTACAGGACATGATCAAGTCATGGCTGTGCCCCGTGCCCAATTAGTGGAGCTGGGTTGGGTGGACGCCGACAGCACCTGACGTGGTAGTCGATCGTGCCGCCGCCGGCCTGAAAGCACCCAGTGGTACATCGCCCTCTGGTAATTATCCAGGTTACTTTTCATGCCATGTATATCATTAATTGCATGCAAATACGATTCCCATTACCATTTCCCAATACGAGCCAATACCAACTCGTGTGCCATCCAGTACTCGACTGCTGACTGGCCGGCCGCCTAGCCGAGCGACTGTCACACTCACACCAATGCTAGCAGAGCTAAAAGTGACAACAGTTATGCTTGAACAACAACTTGTATGTGGGCATGCTTTGGGTAATAGTGCCTAGAGGCTGGTAAAGTATAGGGTGAGAAAGAATGATAGGAACCAACAGCTTACCTTAAAGTTGTTAGGCAGCCGTGATGAGATGAGAGATCACACATAAAAATTCAAAAAGATATACAAAAAGAGACGGAACGTTTCGGCTTACTTAGCCTTGCTCACCCGTCGGTGAAGAGGAACTAAAATTAAAATTAAATAATGGCTTCTATTTACAAATGGCGCTGTTGGCGATGGTGGGGAGAACAAAGGGGAAGGCTAGCCAGGTAAGGTCGATAAGGTAGTCCCCTGTTGCCCCTCAAAACCCCAACATTAGCGCAGGTTTAGATTAGGAGGCTCAAGGGAGCTGGTGACCATCTGGTGGGCCAGTTCCCACTGTCTGAGTTCTCCTTCACTGCTGTGTATGTACATGTATAATGTATCAGTTGTTTCAATAATAATAAATGATGTGATTGATTGATTAATGGGGCTTAACGTCTCATATTTATGCAACGATGGCTAATCGAGACGATGAGTGGGTGACAATGAAGATGAGAAAGATGATAATGAAGAATAAAGCCACATCCGAATCAGATCCATTGTACGTCGCGTGAGTCGTCATACGGTTGTCGACAGTGTGGAGCCAGAAGTGTTGAGAGGTGTAGGCCGAGTCGAGGTGGCCGGGAAACGTAAGGGGGGTTGTGCAACTAGTGTGCCTCCCCTTCAGAAGGCCAGAACTTCCTCAAGTGAATCCCTTCTGGGCTTTCTGAAAGAGAAAGAAAGTGCTCGAGAGAAACGTCATCAGGAAAAGATGGAAAGAGGGGTCTACTGGAAGAAGGAGCTATGCCACACTTCTTTCATTTTTCAATTTCAGTCAAACTGTATTGTGCTGCCATCTGTGTGTGTTCTTGTGACTTATCAAGTATGTGGCATATCTCAACGGCCACCTAAATCCAATGTTTATTTTTGCTAAATCATTTCATATTGAGTGAGAACGACCTATGCCACAAACAAAGATGGCGTAGCCAATCAGAGCGCTGTATTTTAAAGATATTAAAGATGGAAGTTATTGAAGAAGATGTTGTGATCGCTAAAAAAATGCCTAAAAAGAGAGTGAGAAATGAAAAGTCGTGAAAGCAAAACCAAGCAAAGTCATCTAGGAACCTAGGACTACAATATGTGAGTTAAAGAACAAAAAAACCTAAACCCGATAAAGTAATGGGGCCTAGTTGTGAGTGTGCTGTCAAAAGCGTGAAAGCTAACCTCTCGTGGTGTGAGTACCATCTTCTGACAGCACACGAGCGTAATTCTACCTTCACAGCATTTTATAAGCTGGGAAGCTATAACCTGCAAAATGCTTTCCTACATGGTTGTTTCGAAATTAGTGGGTGTAGCAGAGGCTACACCGCTAAAAGAAAAGAACCAGCTGTTAGTAGGCGACAGAACAGCTGTCAGTACTTTCTGAAAACTGCATCTGGATCAAAATTGAGAGTGTGTGCTACCGCATTATGTAACACTCTAGCAATATCAGGATTGATTACTGGTGCTTAACGTCTCATATTTATGCAACGATGGCTAATCGATTGATTGATTGATTAATGGGGCTTAACGTCTCATATTTATGCAACGATGGCTAATCGAGACGATGAGCGGGTGATAATGAAGATGAGAAAGATGATAATGAAGAATAAAACCACATCCGAATCAGATCCATTGTACGTCGCGTGAGTCGTCATACGGGAGTCCAGCAAGGGAGGGCAGGGCCAAGTGGGAGGAGAAATATTCAATGGGACAGTGGGGGGGAAAGAGGATTGGGGTGTGGACTGCACTTCGTCTGACTTCTCCTCCTCGACCAGTCCGGCTTGGGTGGCCCTACCAGAAGCATAAGCTTCCGCCGGCATAGCTCTCGGGATCAACAAAGCACGCAAACCTGCCCACCACGATAAGGTGGCAGTCCCTGGGCAGGAGCAATATCAGGAAAACGCTTGGCTGCAGCCAAAAGTGGAAATTCACTAGGGCTAGCTACTAGGGAGGCTACATTGTCAGATGAAGAAGACAATATGCTAGACAATGCAGTCCCAGGCCTAGTGCTAGACGTTGCCCAAGACGACGTAGTAGGCCTATGCCTAGACCGAGATGTGGAAGCTAATGTAGGCCTAGTAGAGTTGAATGTTCCAGACTTAGGTCTAAATGTGCAAGGCAATGAAGTAGGCCTAGACGAACAAGTCGTTGGAGGCCTTGACCAGGAAGGTCAAATGGCTAATCAAACAGATGCATCAACTGCTTCCAAACTGTCACCACATTTAGATATGCGAGGTCGCCACAATAACCGTCCTCTAAAAATAAGGGACAGTGTTAAGGATACAGTACGCAACCACATAGCCAAGTTCCCTAAATACCGAAGCCATTACAGTAGAAGTGACAACCCCCATAAGGTATACATTCATACTGTTAAAACCATTGCCGAAATGTATCGCTTGTATAAGAGTGAATGCCGCAACACAAATGCTGATGTAGTGACATAAGCAATGGGGTGCACACATCTTTAATACTGAATACAACATTGGTTTTAAAATGCCGCATTCAGACACGTGTAAAGTGTGTGACACGTGGCTTGCTCACGACGTAAATAACGTTCCTTTTGCCGTAAGATTACATCAAGGTAAAGCGGATGCAGCATATGCATTTCTAAAACAATGTAAGCTGGAATCCAAAAACCCTGACTGTGAGTTCTGAGTTATTACATACGATTTGCAACAAGCACTGCCTACTCCCAAAATACCTAATGAAACAGTATTTTATCTCCGACAGTTGTGGGTTTACAACCTTGGAGTCCACATATGTAACGTTAATAATGCTGTAATGTGTATGTGGCCCGAGAATGTTGCATCGCGAGGATCATCGGAGATTGCTTCTTGTTTGTATGAAGTGTTCCAGCGAGATGATGCTGTCCTTGGCAAAAGAAAACTACGGTGCTTCTCAGATTCCTGTGCTGGACAAAATAAAAACAGTACCATATTCTTGTTGTATTACACACTTGTAATGACTGGACAGTTTGATGTAATAGAACACTATTTTTTGGTACCAGGACACATCTTTCTACCAAGTGATAGTGACTTTGGCGTCATAGAAAAAAAATCAAGAAAAACTGATTTTGTGTACACACCAGAAGAGTGGTACAAAGTTATTGAGACCTCAAGGATAAAAGATCCATTTTTTGTTCAAAGGATGAACATAGAAAATTTTAAAAATTTCCAGAGTGCAACCAGTATGATGCAAATGGATGCAAAGACCACTTGTGGTGACAAAATCTGTTTGCAAAAACTATCAGGTATGCGTGTTGATAAAAGCAAACCAGGCTTTATATCACTTAAATACACATACTCATCGTGGGAAGCTTGGAAGGAAGTGAAAGTATTTTTGAAGACACCTGGACGTCAAACCAAGGGTAAAAAAACAACCATCCCACCACAGTACGTGCTACAAGATTTTCTTGAAACGGTACTGCTTCTTCACCCAAATGGACGTCCGATTGCTCCACTCAAGCTACGAGACTTGCAAAGCCTGCTGCCGTTCATTCCTCCAGTGTATCATGACGTGTACAACAACCTAAAAGGGACAGACTGAGAACCAGGTGAATACAAAAAAGCCACATTATTTAAGCAGTAGGCCTATGTCTTCATCATACGTCAAAAATGTTTTGCTAATTTTTGTTTCTTTTATTTTTTCAGGAGCACAACCATTGGTGTCAACAATCAACAAAGTAATATTATGTTATGTTTAAGTTAAGATTTGATTTTATATATATTGGACAATAACTTTAATAGGTGTGCCAATTACTGCATGTAGTATATTTTGTATTATATTTTCATCCAAAATTGGAAAGAACATAAGAGCAAAAGGCATATTTTATTTGTTTTAGTACTGTAACCCATCCAGATTTTCACATTTTTAGTTGCATGAATATGTTTTCTTCTAAGAAAAAAAAATTACCATGATACAAGCTCTAATGTGGTAGGTAAAGTTGTTCTACTAAACACTTAATTATCTAGAAACTTTCACAATGTGGCATAGCTCCTTCTTCCACTAGACCCCTGCGCTGCAGTCTATGACTAATGCTGACAGTAACAACTTGATTAGATTATTTGGGCTTAACGTCTCATATTTTTGCAACGAGGCTAATCGAGACAATGAGTGGGTGATATATGAAGGTGAAATGATATGAAATTGGGGGCTCTTTGGAGGAAAGGGGCAAGTAGGAGAGCGCGTGAGGAAACGGGAAAGGGGAGGAAAGGGGATTGGGGTGTGGACTGCACTTCGTCTGACTTCTCTTCCTCGACCAGTCCGGCTAGGGTGGCCCTACCAGAAGCATACGCTTCCGCCGGCATAGCTCTCGGGATCAACAAAGCACGCAAACCTTTTGAATTTATTGAATTTATTGGGTTTAAGGGCGCTTCAACCAGTTAGGTCATTTTGCGCCACCAAGATAGTGTTTTGCAAGCTAAGTTATTAAGTAACTATGAAAGTAGTTATTATGTTTTCATTTTATATGAATTTAATTTATATTATTTTATATTTATAATTGGTTGTATTTAAAATTGTTGGAAAAACTGTGTGCGGACAAGAAATTTTAAAAGTTTATCACAATTCTCGTATGACAAAAGTTCTTCATACAACGGGGAAAGCTTTAATTGTGTTTTCAGCACATCATGTTTGGTACATTCTGACAATACGTGACGTACAGTCAGAGTAACGTCACAAGTGTCACATTTTGGGACAACTTTTTCTCTAGTGAGGAGATAGCCATGAGTCAAACGAGTGTGGCCAATGCGAACTCGTGCCAACACAACCTCTTCCCGGCGAGAAAGACGAGAAGATGGAGGCCGCACTTTATTGATTAATTTAGGCATCACACTGTGCAACTTGTTCAGTTGCACTTGGTCCCAAGCAGCTTGTCGTTTATCTAAAATGACTTGTTTGAACGCACTCTTGACATCTGGAACAGGGGCGATATCGAAGTCAACATGGCGATGTTGACAGGCTGCCTTTGCAGCCTGATCGGCCAATTCGTTTCCTTCGATTCCCACGTGTCCAGGTACCCAGCAAAATTCGATAGTATAATTCCTCGAATTGAGTTTCTCCAGATAAAACTGAATGTCTTGGACCAAGTGATGGACGGAATACATGATACAAATTGCTTGAAGTCCACTCATGCTATCCGAACAAATTAAAAACTTACCCTTTGGAGAACGTGATATATATTTCAGAGCTTCGCGAATGGCGACCAACTCTGCGGTGAAAACTGAACACATGTCGTGTAACCTGAATTGTTCAGTTAAGGCGGAGCAATAAAAGCTACATCCTACCTTGTTAGCAATTTTGGAGCCATCTGTGAACACCAAGGTAAACCCACGGTGTTCATGGCAAATTTCCAGAAAGTGAATTTTGAATTTTAAATCCGAAGTAGAAGATTTATCAAAACGACAAAGATCAAATCTCATAACTGGTTCCGGTATAATCCAAGGTGGATTAGTACCAAAAACCGAGTTGAAAAGATTTGGCATATCAAATTCTAAAAATGTAGATAAATGTAAAACACGCAAGCCCGTTGGTAATGTAGCCAATGGTTTACTATCAAAATGTCTGACAAATCCGTCGTTAAAAAGAATCTGATGTGATGGATGATTTGGTATAGCTCTGATCTTCATAACGTACGCGCCCATCAAGTAGTTTCGTCGCTCTGCCAAAGAGGACTCTCCTGCTTCAGCATAGAGGCTTACGACGGGGCTTGTTCGAAATGCGCCTAGCGCAAGGCGAAGGCCACTATGATGGACGGTATCGAGCAATTTAAGAGTCGTATCACGAGCGGAAGAGTATACAAAACAACCGTAATCCATTTTGGATTTAATCAACGCTCCATACACGTGTAGCAGAGAGGTGCGGTCTGCACCCCATGACGTGTTGCTCAGAACTTTTAAAATGTTGAGGGCTAACATGCAACGTTTTCTCAATTGGACAATATGATGATGCCAGTTGAGCTTCACGTCAAGCTCCATACCGAGAAGACGGACATGGGGCCTGAACTGAAGCTCAACATCGTTGAAGGTCAGTTTTGGATCATTATGAAGTCCTCGAAGGCGACAAAAGCGAATGCACTGGGTCTTTTCGGGAGAGAATCTAGTTCCCCGAGCTCGAGCCCATTCACTGATATTATTTAAACCTTTTTGCACTTGTCGTGCCCACCACGATAAGGTAGCAGTCCCTGGGCAGGTGACAGTAACAACTATCCCACTATCAAACCATTCCTTTTTAGAGCATGATGTCAGTTGTAAAAGCAACACTATCGACAAGGGAGACGATTTTATGTTTTATGTTCATCTGAGTCGCATTTATGATGGAGAGCGTCTACTTCCAGCATATTCCGACAATATACTGCAGGCATTCAGAAGTAATTTTCGTGAATGCGATATCAACATCTGCAGTCGCAGATTGAACAAAAACCGTACATTTGTAATATATGCGCAATGTTGCTACAGCAATTGCCGGAGATTTACATTGTTACTCGATTTAAATATCGCCTCCCTTGGCGATGTGTTGGTTTCCGTTTGCGTGAATGGGATTCGCTGTCATGACGGCGAAAAAAGAACTCGCCCACTGAAGGGACTAGAACGTGAACGGGAGCGGTTGAAACTTGTTGATAAAAAACCATATAATTACATGTTTGAAGCTGTTAAGGCCAGCGATCCTGAAGTTCTTGATGTAGGTAATTTCAGGGGGCTTCACTCTGAAACAGCCATTCGCAAAGTGCGGTCCGAGGCTCTTGCTTTAAATGATCTTGACAAAGACGATTTCGTTGACGTAACAAAAATGTACATCGCAGGTCAGGGCAAGGACGATCAGTACATACAGACAGTTGGTACCCCCTTTTTCGCCCACTGCTTTAGTATCGACCAGTGGCTTGTTGCAAACTCTATTCGAAAGGAGGAGGGTGGTTTTACCCTATACCTGGACGCTACTGGAGCCGTGGTGCGAAATCCTTTGGGAGACCAGCGCCCCATATATTACTACGCGGGGGTTATCTCGTGTAATGGTACTGTCCTACCCATTCTGGAAATGGTAAGTTCGCGACACGACGCCGAAACTATAGCCGCGTGGTTGGGTAACTTTATGTTGTTTTCCAAGAAACATGGGGCGTGGCCCCTGTTTACGCGTATCGTTACTGACTATAGTCTCGCGCTTATCAACGCCGTTCTGAAATCTTGGAATGTAGACACTCTTTCAGAGTACTTGGTTCATTCGCATAAATTTTTAAAGGGAACGTTGCCCAAGGGATCAAAACCAGTGATCAGGATTCACGTTGCTGCGCTCATTTTATGCGAAGTGTCGCCAATGACGCTAGCAAATGCGCGCCCGACAAATCACACAAAGTTTTGAGGAAATTTCTGATAGAGATTCTCGCCTTGATGGAATTTAATTTTTTTTTAATAAATATAATACATTTATTTTACTAAAAGTGTATGCTTAAACTTGCAAACATTTTTCATTATTTAATTAAAAATTATTTAAAAAATTACAAATTTGAACTTTGACATAGAAAGCTGGATTTGCCAGAGGTATATCATGGTTTTTAAAAGTACTCGTTTCAAGCTTTTATTTGATATATGTCATCCTTTGACCCAAATTTTATACCGACCAGGCCTTTTTCGAGCGTTATGCAAAGGACTATTTAGCGATCCTCAAATTCTGTACGTGATGTTTACTAAGATTTTAGGTTATTTATTTCGAAGACAAAATAATCGGAGGTCACTTCATTTTGGAAGCTATGCATCTACCCTTCTTGCTGGTCGGAGAAACTGTCAACGTGATTGAAGTTTACAACCTTGTACAAAGAGAGCAATAAACCAGCCGCGATTGAACCCAAAATTTGCCGCTGTGCTAGTTGATATGAAAAATACAGTACGTCGTACTGCGATGTAAGACGAACACCAGGGGCGCCAACTTTTCAGAATTACTGTGGGTGCTCAAAACTTAGGCAAACTCTACGGCCTCTATGGCCCCCCGGGGGGGGGGGGGGGGGGGGGGGGGGGGGAATTTCATTCACCAATTGTGGTATTGGAGTAGATTATGAACATAGGAGAGGACTGATATTCAAAACCACATCGTATCCTAACAATGAAGTGAATGTTGTTTGTTGTTTGTTTTTATTAGCCTTCAATCGATCTTTTAGTACATACGTACAAGACATAGGATTAGTGAAGAGTACATAAATATTATGAAGTACCTATATACAATGTAATGTCAAGTAGCTTACAAGTAATAACTAAAAATTTACTACAAGGTCTCCGTAGAATACCCGGGAAAATTATTTAACAGTCTAAATTATAGAGAACATAATTTTAGCCAGATTTTACCAAATTGCTGCATTCTAAATTATTCAATAAAAAATCATTCAATTATTTAATAGGTCCTACCTTGTCAAATCGACATAATATACTACCGAAAGCACATAGGCTACATAGTTGCTTGGGGGGGGGGGGGTTGCGCAGAGTAGAACATACCTGTGAAAATGTGCTACACCACCGAGACGCAATGGACGGAGGGTGGGGGGGGGGGGGTCATCTCTCGCAATAGCGCCGCAGGCATTTTTTTTGACAAATACGTATTTTTGAAGAGGTTCTAATGTGTTTTAGAAGAAATTAAGATCTTTTGTTGAACGGGACACATTTACCATAATCTTAAGAACATTTCCAAATAAAAGTAAAGCTGGGATTTCGGGTGGTCCAAATCACCGAACACCCCTCCCCCTTGGATACGCCACTGAATGCCTTATATTTTTTTGGGTGGGTTTTTCGTGTTGTTTGGGTTTCGCGTTTTCTATTTGTGTGGGTGCTCCGCACCCACACAAATCTACCTGTGGGTGCTTTGGCCCTCCTGCACCCACGGAGTTGGCGCCCCTGACGAACACATTGCAAGTGCAAGAAGCGGTGCAGGATTTGGTCAAGTTCTGTACTGTTAATACTACACCCACTAAAGTTCTGTCGGATTGCAGTGTCTTCGAATACGACGGTAAAAGCGAAAAGACGATCTTCAGGTCTAGTCCTTTTTATAATGATTTCCAAGTTGTAACGTCTAGGCTGGATGCTGCTCTTGATCAGGATAGCGAGAACGAGGTTCCCTTAAATCCGCTCCACTGCCCGGAGTTCATTTCAAAATTGCAAAAAAAAAATATCTGCCTTACATCCCTCTCTGGTCTGGCGTTATGTTGCGAGATGCCTCGGACAGCCTGCCGAAAGCGGATCGCTTCAGCAATGCGATGGCCGAAACGTGGTTTGCCCTTTGAAATCCCTAATTCTCAATAAGGACGTTTACATGAAATGCGGTAGGTTCATTTCGGCAGTTCAATCTCAAATCGGAGTCATAGTAAAATCATTTGTTTTCAAAATTCCGAAACAATTTGACAGGAAACGGAAACGTGTTGTTAAAGAAACATGGAAGAGTAGGAGCAATGTGAAACGGCACAAAGTGGCGAGAGGTACATATAGATTTAAAAACATTCAGACAAGTGGTTTAAACCGATAGGCCTGAGGAAGGCGTAGGTACGACTGAGAACAAAGGTGAGCCACTTGATGTGGGCCAGTCTTCCTCCGACCTTCCTCCTGTACAGCCTGAATGTGAAGGCACTAGTGCCGAACTGCCTACACACCCCACAGGAACACTCGGTAAAAACGCAGTTCTACATTCGCAAGGCAGTAACACCCAACTTGGTTCTGTTCCGTCACAGGTACGGGTACTCTGCTTAGAACCCCCCCCCCCCCATTGGTTACCGCACCATCAGTGCGCAATGCACATTTGGAAACGCCCGGACCTGCGAACAAATCTGAGTGTGCGCATGTCCCATCAAAATGTCACGTAAAAGTGTCCGCACCCCTCGCTGCTACTGTCTCGCCTTGTGACACCACCTCCCACGCGCGTGCAACAAGAAGAATACCGCTCCTTGCAAACGGGCTAGTTGCCGATCCAAATTACTATTGTCGTAACAAGACATTTGACCGTATAACAAACATATGCATGTTTCACATCAACAGATCAACGTTCCAGAATGGCGGGTACTTAGAAACAGCTGATTTCAAAACGTTATCGGGTACTTCATGGCTTAATAATCACATAATTAATGCGTACTGTTACATGCAACACGTCAATAACACACAGAAGTTAGTATTTTTTGATACACATGCATCGAAAAGCGCTATAGATAGAACGTTCGTATTAGGAAGTTCAATATTCCAATGTACATTAAAAGGTGCATCGAGTGTATTGAAGCCATTACTTGTTAACGGTAATCACTGGGTGTTACTTGTGGGCAACTTCCTTACGAAAGTGTGTTATTTGTACGACTCTTTGCACGATTCGGTGTCGCAACAGAAAAAGTATCGTGATAAGTTTGTAGAATTTCTAAAATATCGTAATGCTCTAGGCAGTGGCTATGATTACATAGATCCATTCGATTGGAAAACAACTAAAAATCAATACCCAAAACAGAGAGATGGACACAGCTGTGGTATACTCGTACTGTACTACATCAGTGTAATTTGTTCCGGACGCAACACATTTGACATGAAAGTGGACCCAGCTAAGTTGCGTGTCTCGATTCAAAAGGAGATGTTAGGCTTTCCCAAACGTGTCACAGAAACCATCTGTTTGTATTGATGCCATAAAACACACAAGGGCAAACGTTCACAGTGGTTAAAATGCGATCAATGTAAAACGTGGCAATTTAGCGAGGATAAAACGGCTACATCTTGTACAACTTGCGGTGCAAGTGAATTGCTCACAGCCAAAGACACCTGGGTTCAATGCGACGAGTGTGACCGTTGGATTCACTTTTGTTGTTTACCGGAGCAAACACAAAATCCAGATGTTCTAAGTAGCCGACCGTTCTGTTGTGAACCTTGCAAATGTAACCTTGAAATGAAACTGTAGTATGTTGCATTGAAATAATCACAGCAATTGTGTGTGTTATTACGAGTAGTGTATAAAAAAGCAATTTCAAGTTAAATGATAGCATAACCATTTCTTTTCCATTAACATAATTTATTCAAATAACATGTTCAAATTAACATGTACAGCACTTTGTCATACCTCTTCATTTCACAATGAAATAATTCTTTCCATTTTCTGAAGTATATATCTTTTAATTCGGTTATACATACATAGTCACAGTCACACAGTACGCATGGTCAAATTGATCAAACACTGAAAGTATGTTTATTGTCTCTCGTCATCATTACGTTCAAATAACAGTATTAGGACAAATTTCACATCTTGCCCTACCACTTTCGATGCAATTCCCACGCTAACACTCGTACTACACTGCAGCAAGTGTCATTGCCAGTGTCATGTCAGTCATTACATGCACATTGGCGCGTGATTAAAAAGGATGCTATGTAGTTCCAATCTTGTATATTCTTTTTTACCATTTTAAATAGCCAGTCTTGTGCGTGCATGTGGACGATGTTGGGCGATATTACGCACCCCAGTGTGTAGGGGCAACATTACGAAGCATGTCACGAATTGTAAATAACCCGTGTAAGACATAAGGTAGATAAGTCGCGATTGCATTGAACGTGTGCGGATAATACTACATACGTAATATTTACAACCTACAATTGTATTTACATTAGTATGAAGTATGTGTGATTGATGTTGCTGTAGAACACCACCAGAATGTTGTATTTTCGGTACCAATATGAAACTTGGCACTATCATAGCTTTTATTTAGTTTCATTGTTATTTTTAAGTTAATTATAATTAAACTAGCCGTAAGTCTAGATTTAGTGATTAGAATTAGACTGGTGGGGTAACACTCGTGTGTTAAGGGGCTATGCTCTAATTTTTCCTGCCAGCAATGTGTTTGTAACGTTTAAAAAATGTAATTAACATGTTGGAAATAAATAATAATGATTGATTGATATTTGGGCTTAACGTCTTATATTTTTGCAACTTGGCTAATGAAGACGATGAATGGGTGACAATGAAGATGAAATTGGGGGCTCTAATAATAATAATAATAATAATAATAATAATAATAATAATAATAATAATAATAATAATAATAATACCTTATTATTGCCGTTATTCGTTATAACTTTGCGCGAATAATTATCGCTCTTTAAGCGTCCTAAATCCATAAAATGTACTATAATGTTTCCATTTATTTACTATTTGTCTTATCAAACTATTGGCTGCTTATTGGGCGTAGAACTGTGGAATAGCTCGGAAATAAGTTGTACCCTTTTCCATTCTGGCGTCATAGATCACGGAAGTATTAAAGCGGTCTCTGACCCTAGGATCCCGTCCACATTCCCCTACCTCGCCTCGCTGGTGCGATCCAGCAGCAAGGGGTACCTTTGTTATCGCACATGTTATCTTGACCAACGCGAAATACAAACACACAAATATTAAAATTGGCAAATCGAGATTAATGGGACATCTTGAATTTTAGTGATCAGACGAAAACTCAAGTCACGAATAACATGTGATGAAAAAATTTATTCAATTAGTAAAAAACACAATTTTTTACATTTGTGTATTTGTCTTTCGCGTCGGTCAAGATGACAGACGGGTGTGATAACAAACGTACTCCTTCCCCGCAGGCTCGCGCCGGCGAGGCGAGGAATAGTGTGAGGTAGGGGTATCTTGACGGGATGCTAGGACCAGAGACTGGTTGCACCATCGTATAGTTCCTAGGCGCAATAACTTCATAAGATGAGCTCAGTCAGTTCGTATTTTCCATGACATAGTTGTGTACATAATGTAACTATAGTGTATTGTATATAATAGTAATAATAATTATTATTATAATACCTCACAGAAGGGACGAAACGTCGAGGTAAGCCACCTTATCACCCACGACGCGGCGAAACATCCCGTTCAAGTTATAATTTTATTTCATTATTACCGGGCCGCGAAAGTTTAAAATGTGAATTAATAATTATAATAATAATTATAATTATAATAATAATAATAATTATAATAATAATAATTATAATAATAATAATAATAATAATAATAAATAAAAAAATAATAATAAATAAAAAAAATAAAAATTAATAACAAAAAAACCGGTCAAGGTGGGTCCCTCCGCGAGGTGACCGGTGCCCGCAAAGAGTGCTCGCGTGTGTTGAGACTTGGGCCACCGTTAGTTAGCCCCCCCCCCCCCCCCACCATAATATGACACTGCATAAATATAGGGGCCTAAGCCTACAAAATTCAAAGGGTGCAATTTTAAATATAAGTTGATGAGTTAAGATAAGGCCTGGGCCAAGTTAAGTATTGTTACAAGCGAAAACACCATGTTTTCCTCAATTTTACCTACACAGAATGCCACCAGAAAAAAAAAGACAACGCCACTCTGCGGCAGGCATCTCCATGGCATCGAGAACCTTGAAGGGGGCGGAACCTTATTTCACGACCACCGAAAAGGAATGTTTGAGTATTGTCTACACGCTGAGCAAAGTCCGCAACTTTGTTCTCGGAGCAGATGTGACAATTCTAACAGATCACCGAGCCTTCACATTCCTCACAAGTTGCCGCCTCTTACCGGGCAGATTGACGCGGTGGGTCCTGTTCCTCCAGGAATTCAACCCGAAGATACAGTTTTGTCCCGGCAGCCAGAATCTGGTTGCTGATACTTTGAGTAGGTTCCCGAGGCATGCTGATGATCCCCTTGCACGGGAATACCAACCGGACAATGAGATCCTCATAGCCAAGTTAGAGCAAACCATAACAAAACGATTAAAGACCGCCTCGCAAACGGTGGAGCAACAACAACGGACTGACCCGCAATTACGAGTAATTATGGAAGCATTGAAGAAGGACGAGGTACCTAATAAATACACAGCCAAGTACAGGATGTTTGAGGATCGACTATACCACAACAAGCATACTGACAAATTGGCCTGGAGGCTTTGTGTGCCTGTTCCTCTCGTTCAAGATGTCATATGGAGTGTACACGGAGAGTTGGGACACTTTGGTCCCGCAAAATGTATTCCGGTCATCCAAGAATACTTTTACTTCAAAGACTTGGCCCGCACCGTGAGGAAATTGTTGGCGTCATGTGACTTCTGTCAAAAAACTATAACACCCAACAGGACCCATCATGGCACCATGCATCCCATAATACCTGCGGCTAAGGATGAGGAAGTGGCTACTGACCTATATGGTCCACTACCGCAGGGACAGGGCGGAGTGCGATACATCTTAGTATTTGTGGACATTTTCACCAAATATGTGACGCTATATACCTTAAAACGGGCTACAGCCCGGGTCATCTCCAATAAGGTAAAGATCTACCTGGCAACAGTCGGACAACCGGAAATGATTTTATCAGATAACGGTACACAGTATACATCGCACTTGTGGGTGAAAATGCTTGAGGATCACGGAACAGCAGTCCGACATACATCCATACATCACCCACAATCCAATCCTTCAGAGCGTATTATGAGGGAATTGGGCAGGATATTTCGGGCTTATTGCCAAACTAAACACTCGACATGGCCCAATATGGTACCAACTACCAATAAATGGTTCACACCATGAGGGAACGGGATTTACACCCTTTGAGCTCCATTTTGGTACAAAACCACATCGAGAAATAGACGACCTTATCACATTGCCCGATGACAATGATGAAGACTCATCATTGGAAAAAAAAATCATCATGGCCCGGGAACGGTTGTCCACCAAGGGTGAAAAACGTAAGCAACGACATGCGGCTAAACACACCCAGACAATCTTCCAGGTGGGGGACGCAGTACTCATAAAGACCTTACACCTATCCAGTGCGCTGCAAAAGGAAACGCGGAAATTCTTCCACCTCTTCGCAGGCCCGTTCTACGTGACAGCCATCGTGGGGGCGAATGCGTACCGGATTCGCGATACAGCAGGTAGAGACAAAGGGATCTACAATGTGGTCAATATGAAGCCATACATATTGCCACAGCATCAACGGCACTAGTATTGGATCTTTACCTGCCAAGGTTGGTTCGTGAAGAGGCTGTTTGGATTGATGCGCTCTCCAGCACACCTCTTCAGGGGGCAGTGTAACCAACCTTCCCCTTTCCTATCATGAACGTGTCCATGCCACCTATTAGCAGCTTTCCCTCTCATCCATGTCCTCTATCCAACCTTGTTCGGGCGTAAGAAAGGCGCAGAAAGGTCGCCAGGACAACGTGTTGCTCGAGGGCGGGCGGACTGGTCGGAGGGCTAAGAAGAGCAGACAGGCAAGCTCTCGACCTGTGTAGAGACCACGTGTGCGCTTGCCTTGTGGATAACTGGTGGCGTGTGATTTAATTGATACTAGATATATTGTAGAGTGCACTCATCGCGAACTCTTTCGATTCTTCGATTATATGTTTTTGACTTTTTATACGTAAGATTGGATTATCTCACTTTTTTACTACTTTTTTAATATCTTAAGTTAGTGACACGGTGGAACGTGTGAGAAGACACCGGCGTGACCTTGGCGGCGCAACTGACAACCACACAAGGTATTTATTGTTTTTTCACTACCCGAACAAGGTCCTTTGAGTCCTTGATCACACCACCTACGTATTTCCCCCACTCAGGCTCAACGGTTCGTCCAACGCTAGAAAGGAGGTGAAACGTTACAGACCTAAAAGATCTGCAAATTGTGTAACGAAATAGATTAAAACTTTCAAATTGTGTGAAACTTAGAGATTTAAGGATAATTAAAATTGTGTAAGGTAAAGGTATGATAGGTAGGCCTATTTCTTTATTGAAAAAAATAAAACAAAGCTAGACCAAATTTTGCAACTTCTGTGACTTAGGCCTATATAAGCCACGCTCTAAACACCTGTTATGACTGCTAATTAGTTTTCATTTTCCTTTCCAGACCTAATTGAAACCAACAATGGTAGTGCTGTATGCCTACGTGAAAATGCCAATGTAGGCCTACACCAAATCCAAAATGAAACCCCCGATATGCCTGCAATTGGTTTGATTATTTGGGCTTAACGTCTCATATTTTTGCAACGAGGCTAATCGAGACAATGAGTGGGTGATATATGAAGATGAACTAGGGGGGTGTTTGGAGGAAAGGGCAAGTAGGAGGGCGCGTGAGGAAAGGGGACAGGGGAGGAAAGGGGATTGGGGTGTGAACTGCATTTCGTCTGACTTCTCCTCCTCGACCAGTCCGGCTAGGGTGGCCCTACCAGAAGCATACGCTTCCGCCGGAATAGCTCCAGGAATCATCAAAGCGCACAAACCTGCCCACCACGATAAGGTAGCAGTCCCTGGGCAGGGCCTGCAATTGGGTTTGAAGATGATGATGGAAGGGTAGGTAATCATTTGATTGATTAATGGGGCTCAACGTCCCATATTTTTGCAACAATGGCTAATCGAGACGATGAGCGGGTGATAATGAAGATGAGAAAGATGACGATGAAGAATAAAGCCACATCCGAATCAGATCCATTGTACGTCGCGTGGGTCGTCATACGGGAGTCCAGCAAGGGAGGGCAGGGCCAAGTGGGAGGAGAAATATTCAGTGGGACAGTGGGGGGGAAAGGGACAGGGTCTCCTTCTGTCGCTTGATTGATAAATGGGGCTTAACGTCTCATATTTTCGCAACTATGGCCAATCGAGACGATGAGTGGGTGATAATGAAGATGAGAAGATGATGATGAAGAATGAAGCCAAATCCAAATCAGATCCATTGTACGTCGCGTGGGTCGTCATACGGGAGTCCAGCAAGGGAGGGGCAGGGCCATGTGGGAGGAGAAATCTTCAGTGGGGCAGTGGGGGGGAAGGGCAGGGTCTCCTTTTGTCGCCTCTTACGACTAGCAGTCACTCTGGGCCTACTCTACCCCGGGCCGAGACGGGTCTCCTTTTGTCGCCTCTTACGACTAGCAGAGTCACTCTGGGTATATTCTTCCCCGGGCCCAGACGGGCCATCTTAAGTTAGTGACACGGTGGAACTTGTGAGAAGACACCGGCGTGACCTTGGCGGCGCTACTGACAATGACACAAGGTATTTATTGTTTTTTCACTACCCGAAGAAGGTCCCTTGAGTCCTTGATCACACCACCTACGTATTTCCCCCCCTCAGGCTAAACGATTCGTCCAACGCTAGAAAGGAGGTGAAACGTTACAGACCTAAAAGATCTGCAAATTGTGTAACGAAATAGATTGAAACTTTCAAATTGTGTGAAACTTAGAGATTTAAGGATAATTAAAATTGTGTAAGGTAAAGGTATGATAGGTAGGTCTACCGCCTATTTCTTTATTGAAAAAAATAAAACAAAGCTAGACCAAATTTTGCAACTCCTGTGACTTAAGCCTATATTACCCAGGCTCCTAACACCTGTTATGACAGCTAATTAGTTTTCATTTTCCTTTCCAGACTTAATTGAAACCAACAATGGTAGTGCTGTAGGCCTACGTGAAAATGCCAATGTAGGCCTACACCAAATCCAAAATGAAACCCCCGATATGCCTGCAATTGGGTTTGAAGATGATAATGGAAGGGTAAGTAATCATTTCTTTCAAGGAGTTCTTAGATCCCTGGGTAAATGTTGGATGCACACTATGCACGCTAATATCTCGAAAATTTTTTGTACAGTGATATTGTTTAAGATTTACTATAGAAATGGTGAAGTCCCCAACGTTGAATACAACACGCATCGCCATTCGAATCCAATGAAAAAGGCGGCCATTATTTACCAAACCCTGTCACATGATTGCCCAGGTGGTTCGGGTTCAGTTCGGAATTCTAACGTAATTTGTGTATTCCCGGACCTGCGTGAACTTGTGGAGGTTCGAAATTCGATGATGATTGATGATTAATGGGGCTTAACGTCTCATATTTATGCAACGATGGCTAATCGAGACGATGAGCGGGTGATAATGAAGATGAGAAAGATGATAATGAAGAATAAAGCCACATCCGAATCAGATCCATTGTACGTCGCGTGAGTCGTCATACGGGAGTCCAGCAAGGGAGGGCAGGGCCAAGTGGGAGGAGAAATATTCAATGGGACAGTGGGGGGGAAAGGGGATTGGGGTGTGGACTGCACTTCGTCTGACTTCTCCTCCTCGACCAGTCCGGCTAGGGTGGCCCTACCAGTAGCATACGCTTCCGCCGGCATAGCTCGCGGGATCAACAAGGCACGCAAACCTGCCAACCACGATAAGGTGGCAGTCCCTGGGCAGGTCGAAATTCGAAATGGTTTGCACAGCTCCACATAATATTAACTGATAATTGTATTTAGGGCCTCCTAGCAGCTCCTGCATCCAACAATTACTGATCCCTGGTCATGGAAACCAACCACATCGTATCATATCATATCAATTAAATGTCAGTGAGCCATGTTTCATTACATTAGCATGTCCAAACTAATTTTCTATAATGTCAGGTTTTACAAAAACTCACATGGAAGGAAGCCTTTTAATATTACTGTCTAACTACGTTTGTTTTCGTAAACTTTAATTTTTATTATAAATATTAATTTTTATTTTAGACGCACTCGGGCTACGATGTCTGGATACCGACAGACCGGATGGATTCGATTGAAGCTGCAGCGAAAAGGCAATCCCTGTATGTAAGGAATTTGGCAACCGAGGTGTGGGGAGCGAATGTTCTGAAGAATCGTTCCATTTTCGGAAAAGTCAATCCCAAAAACCCGGAAGTTGCAGCCAAACCCAAACTTACACCCAGGAAAATCAAGGCAATCATTGGTAACGTTCAGGGTTTGAATCCTGGGTCGGGCATGGGTTTTTTAACTTTGGAACTTGACTTGAATTTATTAATATGACACTGTTGGGTTAAAGAGAGGCCAAAAGGCTGGTTATATGATTGGTACAAGGATAGACGCGCTGTTGGGATACCCCAACAGCTTACCTGAATTGTAGACTGTAAGCTGTTGGGGTCTATCCTTATGTCTACAATTCAGGTACAATTCAGCTTACCTGACTGTAAGCTGTTGGGGTCTATCCTTTTGTCTACAATTCGGGTAAGCTGTTGGGGTGTATCCTTCTACCAATCATATAACCAGCCTTTTGACCTCTCTTTAACCCAGCATTTGACCTAACATTTCTCACCCAAACTCTTGCCCCTGTGTTACTATCTTTCTTTCCAGATACTTCAGTCTTTTACTTCCTTAACATGTTCAATGTTGTTTAGTTTGTAGGTTAGGTAGAAGATACTTATTATGTACTTAGTAGTCTACTCACCCAAGTGATCAAGGTCTTGTACCGAAACGTCTCGGAAAACTTGTGTTGTCCTTTATATGTTGTTATTTAATCTCTCTACCACAATGGTCTACCAATCATAAAGTTGGCCCAACGAAAGTATTCTGATGCTTACGACACAGCCTTATTAATTAATTAGATGTAGTATGTCATAACGTGGGTTGTGTGTGGCTCCCCTATCTCAGTGCAATACTGTCCACTTACTATAAATAAGTAAAGACATTTTTCTGTTCAGGTTCATATCGACATTGGCTAGTCAAGAAAGGAACTTCACCGGCCGTACTGGAATTTACTGTCAACGGGGCCTTCGAACGGATTTCACACAAAATTGCGGACTTAAACAGAACACTCCCGACCACCCAAGAGAGGAGGGACAAGAGGCTACAAATTAAGTCCAAGCAGCAGGGGGCTGCAATGAACACCTTCTTGACGAAAGACATGTCCGTTTTTTTGGCCATTTCACAATGAGTCCCGGCATTGGTTACTATTAATTATGGTATATTCCAATTTGTTACGGTTGGTTCTCATTTGTTACTGGTGAGCATCGGTGGTTACTATTTGTTACGGCAGATTCCCGTTGGTTACGGTTGATTCCCATTTGTTACGGGTGAGCATCGATTACCACTGGTTACTATTTGTTACGGCAGATTCCCGTTGGTTACGGTTGATTCCCATTTGTTACGGGTGAGCATCGATTACCACTGGTTACAATTTGTTACGAGCGAGAATTGATTCCCACTGGTTACTATTTGTTACGGCACACGTTCCAGCTTGTTACGGTTGATACCCATTCGTTACGGGTCCTCGTTCGTTACTTGAAAGGGGCCATAATACGACACGTTAAGGTGAACGGTTGGTTCTGGTTTGTTACGTGTTCCCTGTCATAACCGTAATCAATGGGATCCAATAGTAATTTCAACCGTAACCATTCACAATAACGAATGGGAATTTTAAGCAGGGATATCAGACACTTTTTTTTTCAAAGTTGCCGTTGGTTAAACAAATTTTGTCGTGGGCATCATGAAACAATGATCTCGATGATACTACAGCCTAAAATGTTCCTCATATTTCGGGTTGCTTTCCTGGGCACGTATTTGGTGGAAAGAAGGACACCGATATGGTACGAACAATATGTAAGAAAGTGTTGGACAAAAAAGTTGCCATTCAATTAAATTGGATTGGTACAAAAGATAAAAAGAGCATTTGCTTTGCACCTTTTCACATGCGCTGTCTCTTATTAAACGTAAGTTCATTTATACAAAATATTTAAGACCTAACTACCTAATACCAAACACTGTAATAGACGCTATCGCTTAATACAGGAAACTGGGCCAGTTTAACACCGAGCGCATACTGAGCGCATGGTGACACAAGTTCATGTATTCATGTTCATACCCATGTTGATGTTCACGTCCACATGGGCCTAGCTCTAGGCCTTGGAAATGTCTTCACCTGTGGCATAAAACCATAGCATGTTGTTACAAACTTTCCGGTACAAAATAATGGTAATGGTGTAAAGGCATTTGTATTGTGATACTATAAGTGATTCAGTGGTGAGACATCAACGTTGTAACTGAAGGCCCTACACACAATGTGTGTATCGGTGAACATGGCGGATAGCTGAAGTCGCGTATGACAAGTGGTCTGTGCATTTCGGTAACTTTTAGCAGTAAAATTAAGTGAGCATGACAAGTGCTGTGATTATTAAGTAACTACAGTGTTCCTTTAAAGATAAAACCTCATAAAGTAGCAAGGCACGATGGCATATACGGAAGAATTAAGCAAGAAGATCTCCGACTCTGTACTTGAGGCGCTTAAAACCCTTGTTGCTCGTTAGGTCGAAAACGACCGCTACCTCAGTACCTCAGTGATTCTGTATAAGAAATAGTTGTACAGGATGACAAAGAACACCATGTATAGAGGGACGCCCCGGGCGGTCATGGAAGAATGGCTTTTTGAACCGCAACCCGGAGGTTCGCCAAAAGGAAGTGGAAAATGTGAGTAAAGGCCGCGCGGGCTCGCGAGCAAGTTTAGAGAGGTGGTTAGATGGTCTTCGGAACTACCTCTATGAAACTAATACGCTCGACGTTCTAGATTCACTCAACCGGATTTTTAACACGGATGAGTCTGGATTTCTTTTTCACTCAAACACAGGACGATTCTTGTGTTTGGGTGCAACTAAATTGTTACTCGCTGCACTAACAAAGGAGAAGGAACAGACCACCGTGCTCGGTACTTTTTCTGCATCTGGCTGCATTGCACCAACCATGGTTGTTCACAAGGGAATTTGCCGCAACAACAAAATCCATGATTCTATGCCTGATGGTTGATTTGCCAGCAAAACGGCAAGTAGGTAGATGCGTGGCAAAACGTTTCTTGAGTATTGCCAGGTCTTCCATAAATGGCTTGTGGAAAAAGCCATTCGCCTGCCGGTACTTTTGCTCCTTAATGGGAACAGATCTCACATGAACCTCGAGGTCAGTAAGTATAATACTGTACTGCTTGTATCCAAATGCCACCCACATTATCCAGCCTGCAGATGTGTGTATTATCCGACAAAGCACCAAGAGGCAGTGAACAAGGTGATGTTTGGCGAGCGTCAGGGGGAGAGCGGCGTTGCCAGAGTGGACAATCTGCACTGTGGAACATGCTGTTAATATTGTTGCTAGCTGGCGACATAAATGTAAACCCTGGTCCGCAGACAAACTTAACTACTGTCAACAACAAGATGCCAATGTACTATCAATATGTCCGAAGCCTGAAAAAAAAATCTCGGAGTGTGACATACACATGACTGATTTCAGTTCGATTGACTTAATTGCACTTAGTGAAACGTGGCTTGTGGATTCAGTTCAGGACGTAGAAATTCCGCTATCGAAATCATTTAATATATTTCGGCGCGATCGGGCTACCGGCAGTCGGGGAGGGGGCGTACTAATTGCAGTAAATACATCTTGGCCTGCCAAACGACGACCAGATTTGGAAACCAACTGTGAAATTTTGTGGGTAAAAATCTCAATGTCTAAAACAAAACTTCTTGTTGGGTGCTACTACAGGCCTCCGACAAGCACTGACAATAACCTAGAACAATGTTTTCAGTCTACGCTTAACGCCATGCCTAAGGGCCATATCGTATTGTTCGGCGACTTTAATCTGTCCACCAGTTGGACTTCATCAACAACTGGAGACAACAATAGCAACAAGGATGTCTGGTTCATGGATCACTTCATACATGGACTTGGACTTTTTCAACACAACATGCATCCTACGCGCAATATGGCAACACTGGACTACGTGCTCGCCAACTTTGAGCCAATGGCCGTAACGCCTGGGAGAAGTTTCTTCACTTCCGACCATACGTCCCTAGACGTCAAGGTGACCTTGCCGGCTGCCGCGAAGAGACCGAAAGAGCAAACCCCGCGCGATCTACCCCAGTGGCGGAAGACTAACTGGGCAGCGGTGAATAGCGCTGTGGTGGCTCTTCCATGGGATCAGCTGCGCGGGGGCGATCTTGACAACTCAGTGGACTTGTTTACAACCTGGATGTGTGCTGTCATAAAGGAACACGTACCACACCGTTGCCAAAAGACGAGAAAATTCCCGCAATGGTACAAGAACGACACGTTGTTAGCCCTTAGAAACAAAAACAGTGCATGGAGTCTCTGGAAATATTCTCCAAACAAACATACGCGCCACACATTCGAACACTTACGACGTCTGTCTAAATCACTTCTCAGAAGAGATTATAAAGACCACTTGGCTACTGTAGCATCTGAAGCAACTAAAAACCCCAAAAGATTTTGGACTCTCATTAACTCAAGGCGTAAGTCCGAGCGGATCCCGAAGGAAGTGACGTTAGATGGCGTAAGCGCTGCAGATGATGATAGACCAGAACTCTTTAACGAATACTTTTACAATAGCTTCAATCAACCAGAAAACCCAACAGTGCCTATCACTACACCAGTCAAAAGTGCCTGCACTCATACACTGTCTTCTCTGTGTACGACCCCCACGGAAGTTCTGCAACTTATTCGCAAACTACGTCCCAATCGGGCTACGGGATCCGACAACATTGGTGCTGTATTCCTTCTGAATTGCGGGGCCAACCTTGCTACGCCACTGTCAGAAATATTCAATCTCTGTTTCAACACGGGACGTTTTCCACGCGCTTGGAAGCAAGTAAATGTGATTCCCTTGTTTAAATCCGGGAAAAAAACACTGGTGAACTGTTACAGACCTATATCCATACTACCAATACTATCGACAATCTGCGAACGTATTATACTGGCATTCATATATATATATATATATACTGGCATTCACTATTCCACACCTTTCAACTGTTCAGCATGGATTTTTACCGGGAAACTCCTGCTTAAAGTCGATCCACTGTTTATCCAACTATTTGTCATTGTGCTACAAATCATGTTGAATATACACTTAAATATCATGTTTAATATTAGCGAAAAACAAAGTAGTTTCATCGACTACTTTTTTTAATATAAATATTTGAAATCCGTCGATTTCCCTATCCCCTACCATTGAAACGGTCAAAAATCATACACTTTCGAATATAAAGCATCGACTAAGTAGATACTAAACATTTGTCATTTTCTTTATTTTATACTCAATTTGAAGATAATTGAACGACAATTCTAAATATGTATGTATGAATACAATCTCTCGACTCGTTTTCGGTCAATATTGGCTTCACTACAAGAACATTTGATGGGAAATCGGGCGAGCCGTGAAACTATGGCAGCACTGCGTGCGATGACGTCATTTCTCTTTGAGCCCGCGTCCGCCTCACGTCAAAACATGAGCTGGCTGTCACATTTCCACGATGCGACGTGACTGGACGCTTTCTTATTTACATTTATTGTCGCTTATTTCCAATTAACATTTTGCGTCATACAAATAATGCACTCAATTCAAATTGAAGGCACAGTTAGAAACGGGAATATATCTGAATACGGTACGTGAGGCCTAGCCTAGGCCACCTTTATTTAGACTTAGGCCTAGGCCTATATTGCCTGATCCGAAATGAAATTCATGTATTGTACGTCCGTAAACGCAAACATTTTCCCCAATGTAGATATGCTAAGTATAGTATGCCAGGAGGCATCTGTATAATATGAAAGAAAATATGCCAAGCCCTAAGGCCACTCAAGGACGTTTTGTGATCATTTGACATGTGCAAGGCCTAGGCGTACCATTTATGTAGCCTCCCTACACGCATTTGAAATAATTTACATCCATTGCATGCCTTCACATGTCCTAGATGGACTTAAGTTACTTGAGATCACTTCGTCAGGTAAACAATTGCACAAACAACATGATACGATACAAAATATACAATCCTATCATTTTCTTTTATCGTAATAAAACGTCCTCCGCTTCGTATTCCGTATTTTTTCGACGCCATTTTCACGATCTGACAATAACAATGTCTTTGCAGCGTTGCCAAATATATTGGAGGTTGGCAATACTTTGACGATGAATATTAAAAACGAGTTTTTTGTTTCCTTGGCTTTGTAAATCAATTTAGATTTGTATCCATTATAAAGTCTATAATTTGTGAATGTGTTGTGGTGTAATTAAAGCCAAAAGCGAGATAAGAAGTTGACTACTATTTGGAGTTTTGATGAACTAATTTCGTTTTTAGGGATTGGCTATTCTGCAGTCAAACTAGTGTCTAGAATCATGCCATTATAAATAACTGCATTTTTGTGTAAATACTGGATTTTAAAATAGTATTCTTACTTGATTACTGAATATATTTTACATTTTATAGTAATTTAACATAATAATTGTCAAAGAAATAATTATTTGTGATTTTAAACAAATATTAAAATCATTGCTTGAAACTGGTAGTTTGATCAATGGAACGACTTTAAGCAACTTGGCAGTCTTTTAGCACGCCGCCGTCGAAGCCATCAACAATAAAGCGCAACTGGACGTCGCTTATGTGGACTTTGCCAAGGCATTTGATTCCGTGAGTCATCGCCATCTACTGTACAAGATTTCTCAGCGCTTCGGCATTCACGGTAAACTGTTATCGCTGATAACTGATTTCCTCGACAATCGTACCCAGCGTGTTGTTATAAATGGAGCTTCATCTTCTTGGCTTCCCGTTGTCTCCGGTGTGATACAAGGCAGTGTGCTAGGCCCATTGTTTTTTACCCTATTCCTGGATGATCTAGTAGATCATATACCAAGCGAAGTGTGCAAAGTGCTTCTTTTTGCAGACGACTTTAAACTAATGACAGTTATACACAAACTTTCGGACGCAATTCATATGCAAAATTCTCTTAATAGTTTTTCTATGTATTGTGTAGATTGGTGTCTGAAACCAAACCCGTCTAAGTGCACAATTCTTACAATAACACACAGGAAACAACCAATTGACTATTTATATTACCTAATGAAGCATCCAATAAGAAGAGTAGACTCCCAGAGGGACCTGGGCGTCATTACAGACTCAAAACTTTTGTTTAAAAAACATGTGGACAAAATCACATCTAAAGCCATGTCCATGTTGGGAATCATCTATAGATTCACTGATATAAATGACCCAGCAGCATTAAGAGCATATTACACGGGATGTATTGTACCAATCATCGAATATTGCTCCCCAATATGGGCAATGGCTGCAGACACAAATCTAAAAGCCCTAGATCGAGTAGTCTCATTTTTTCTTGCAATAGTATAGTATCGAGTGCCGGCTTTTAAACATTGCACCAAACAGGAAATTATGCAATCTTTAAATATTTACAGCCTTACTTCTCGCAGAGTACGATCTGACATGGCTTCCCTGCATCGCATTGTTAACGGTCATGTCAGGTCGGACATTCTTCGGACATTCTTGTGTCGCTGTTTCCGCTCCGAATACCTTCTCGTACAACTCGTCTCACCAACCTATTCCACACTTCAACCCCCCGCCTATCTATTACCAAAAGATCGCTTTTCTACCGCCTACCTACTACATTTAATTCTTTTCCCCAATCTTCTTCGTATCTATTACCTATTGCCTATCTATTGCCTATCTATTACCAAAAGATCGCTTTTCTACCGCCTACCTACTACATTTAATTCTTTTCCCCAATCTTCTTCGTATGACATATTTGCTAACAACTTAAAATCATTCCTTACCTCAACTCGCCTTTATGTAAACCAGTAGTTAAAAGCAGAGGATGCGCCGGCCGATGCGATTCTCACCTGTATGCATGTTTTGGTTGTGTTTTTTTTATAAAAAAAAAAAAAAAAATGTAGAATGTTATAATGTTACGTTTGAAGGTTTAATGTAAAATGGCTGTATAGCTGTATTTAAATCCTGAATAAATAAATACATAAATAAATAAATAGATAATCAAGGGCAATAAGTAGGCATAGGCCTACTCTGCTACAATTCTGCCTACATCCATGGCAAGCTTAGTATACAATTGGTAGCCAAGGCCTAGGCGTTTGTTTATCCAGGAGTAGGGCTAGTAAATGTAGGGCATCTAGGCCTGTGTGATAAATAGTTACAGTGACCTCCCTCTTACTCCCATTCCTTCTCGACACACCCCCACGCCGACCAATGAATAGCTTGTTCACTCGTCTCGTTCAACAGTCCGTCTACTCTGCTGGTGTCTGCACTTTGCAGAAGTTGTTCCTCAGTTCGATATAGTTATTCGTTAGCAGTGTTGATATGTGCTTTGCCTAGGCCTGGGTGTTTATTTGAATTGTTATTTATTATTTCGTCTTAGATTCGAAATGCCTAAATCAGCTCCGACTGCTGTTTGTAGAGCAACTCAATTTATAAATGAGGGTTTTTACGTGAGTGACAAAAATATTCTCATGTGTAAGCATTGCAACTGCCGGCTTCAGCACGAGCGTCGAGATACGCTACAAAAACATGTCGACTCGGCACAACATCAGTCTAAAACGCTGAAGGCTGCAATGTCCACGGCTCCCCAGAAACGCCAGCGTTCAATTGGAGACGCATGCGCCCATGCAATACGGTCAAAAAAAGATAAACGTGAGTTTATCTTTATACTAGACGCGACCAAGGCCTTTCTAACTGCAGGCATAGCGGTGGAAAAACTTGACCACCCAGGTTTGCGAACCTGGCTGGATAGATGTGTGAAAGGGATTGGGGATTTACCGTCTGCAGATAGAATCAGGCGGAAATACATTCCACTTGTTCGAGAAGAAAAGGTTCATGAAATAAAAAGCAACATTGAAGGCAAGGAAATTATAATATTTTGCGATGAGACCACGGACAAAGGTGGGAATTGCATTTTCAACATTCTATTCAGAGTTGTTGATGCTTCAGATAAACAAGAATTGTTCTTGCCACAGCTGATGGGGCTTCTTGTACCCAAAGCATAGTAGACACACTGAAGAAGTACTCTGTTGAGTACGACCTCTGCTTGGCTATTGTGTCAGACTCGGCCAGATATATGACCTTATGTGTCAGGACGCTGCAGGGTTTGATTGGGAAACATTTACTACATGTCCAATGTTGGGCCCACAAAATTAATATTGTGGGTCAAATATGGCAGAATACCCTAGATGACGCCAACACTGTGGTAGGCAAAATAAAAGCTGCGTTCTAAATACTAGGAAGAGGAAACACTAGTGTTTGGCTTTCCTTCGAGACAGGCATGGGGAGGACTCGCCAAAAGTAAAACTTTTCCCAATGCCTGGCCTGACTCGAAGGAATTCGTGGTTTCAATCAGCAGTGTACGGTAATGAGTACCTGGAAGATATAATCGAGTTCATGGAATCACTAACAGATGAAAATGCAGGAGTCAAGTTTTTAAGGAACACATCTGCTGCCAATTTGGGCACAATAAAAGTACAGTAGCAGTTCATTGCCGCCAACTGCCCTAAAATGACCCGAGTTAATTGAATTTCTTGAGGGCAGTATGTATCCCACTGCACATCTGATGTACCTACTCTTAACTGAATGATCTAGTTAATAAGCTTGATCTTCTAGCAAAAGGGGTATTCTCTTCTGAAGTGTATTCTCAACTTGCCAAGATGGTTGCTATCAAAAGGGCTGAAGCAAAGGACTTGTTCAAATTCACAGCTCAACAAAGTCACACAAAGCTAAAAACCTTGATGGCAGAGGATCCATCTAAACATGTTTTTAGTTGTGGATTTTCTGTTTAATCCAAGAAAAGTTGTACGAAACGACATTGTTGAAAAAGACAAATCAAATGTCATTTGAAACATGTTAGCAACATATCTTTGGATGCGTTTACTAAGGGATACTCAATATTCCAAAACCTTGTTTAAGAAGACATGCATTAACCAAGCGTCAAACATGTTGATGTAGTAAAGCTGCTATGTCTAATGAAAGCAGACCATGGACTTTTTGCATCAGCTTCCCTGAAGTGCATTTGGATACCAACCAACAATGTGGATGCAGAGAGATCTATATCGCAGTACTCCCTCGTCGTCAATGATCGCAGGCGAAGTTTGAAAGAAGAGAACGCGGAAATGATTACTATGATTGCGTTCCGCTAAATGAAGGTATGTCCTTTTCATTAACAAAACATTAAATTGTATATTTTTTTTAATTTCAGAGATAAGATATTTGGGCTTAACTTCTCATATTTTTGCAACGTGGCTAATGGAGACAATGAGTGGGTGAAATATGAAGATGAAATAGGGGGATGTTTGGGGAAAGGGGCAGGTAGGAGGGCGAGGAGGATAAAGGAAGGGGAGGATCGGGGAAAGGGGGAGGATGTGGACTGCATTTCGTCTGGCTTCTCCACCTCGACCTGTCCGGCTAGGGTGGCCCTACCAGAAGCATACGCTTCCGCCGGCATAGCTCTCGGGATCATCAAAGCACGCAAACCTGCCCACCACGATAAGGTAGCGTTCCTTTTTAGCCCTAACTTATTTTGTTTGCCATAGATTTGACCAAGTAACTAGAATTCCGGGAGTCATTGGTGCAGTTGACTGCACTACGGCCATTGTGAGGCCAACCGTGCGCGAAGAGCACTACGTCAACCGTAATAGTTATCATTCAATGAATGTACAAGCTGTAAGTATTAACTTTGTCCATTCATAATAGAACAATGTTTCCATAAATCAGGCCTGCAATAATAAATTGTTAAATATTTTATTACGTCTGCGACTATGATATGAGATTTCTCAATATAAATGCCCGTTATGCTGGATCAACTGGTGATGCATTTATATGAAGGAACTCGCTTGTCAAACGGGAACTAGTTCGATTGATTGATTAATGGGGCTAAACGTCTCATATTTTCGCAACTATGGCCAATCGAGACGATGAGCGGGTGATAATGAAGATGAGACAGATGATGATGAATAAAGCCACATCCGAATCAGGTCCATTGTACGTCGCGTGGGTCCTCATACGGGAGTCCAGCAAGGGAGGGCAGGACCAAGTGGGAGGAGAAATATTCAGTGGGACAGTGGGGGGGAGGGCCAGGGTCTCCTTTTGTCGCCTCTTACGACTAGCAGAGTCACTCTGGGCCTATTCTACCCCGGGCCGAGACGGGTCTCCTTTTGTCGCCTCTTACGACTAGCAGAGTCACTCTGGGCCTATTCTTCCCCGGGCCCAGACGGGCAAGGGAACTTGTTCGAAGATACGATGCGGGGGACCGAGGCGAATGGATTCTTGGTAGTGTTCTACTTCGAGTAATATATTAGTCTAGAAGTGGAGTAGTTGTAGGAAATAGGAGTCAAGTAGGAATTGAGTGGGCCTACCCATTGCCATCCCTATTTGTTTCAGGTGACTCTGGATACGGCAATGAACCGTGGCTAATGCTACCAATTCTACATGCAGAGCATGGGACACCAGCATGACCCACTGTAGAGTCCGATGCTGCATTGTGCGTAGTTTTGGGCTGCTTAAAGCTCGTTGGCTATGTCTATTGCGACATCGCTGCTTGCATTACAGCCCTGAGAAAGCCGCAATCATTATAAATGCATGCGCTGTTCTGCATAATATATTTATCGATGCTCGGTTGCCAGATCCAGAACCGCTGAATGAAAAGGAAGCTGCGGCAGAAATGTCAGTGGAGCGGGGGACTTGGCACCAAACCACATTGACATTCATGGTCAAAACTTCCTTGGACATGCCAGGGCTGTATACAGCAAGTTGTGCAGCGTCTATGGGTACAGCGTTAAAGCACCCGATACACAAGGAGATTTCCATTTAAAAAGTTCTCGCAAAATTTATTTTCAGAGAATTATTATTATAGGCTAATGACACACGAGGAGATTTTTTTCAAAAAGAACACCCTGCATCTAGCTGCATTTAGCTATGCTTTTATCTATTGCAGAAAAATGTTCGTCTTCTAAAGATTTATCTTCATGTGGATTGCATGTCATTGATATGCAAGTGTTCAACTTTTGGAGTAACTTTTCGAATTTTTTTTTTTTTTAATCTCCATGTTAATCGGATGCTTATGACTAGACTGTTGGATGAGCGTACAAAAACAGGTTGACTCAACAAAATCTCAGCGATCGATTATCTTGCAGAAAACGAAATATGTTATTGATTGATTGATATTTGGGCTTAACATCTTATATTTTTGCAACTTGGCTAATCAAGACGATGAGTGGGTGATAATGAAGATGAAATTGGGGGCTCTTTGGAGGAAAGGGGCAAGTGGGAGAGAGGTGTGGACTGCATTTCGTCCGACTTCTCCTCCTCGACCAGTCCGGCTCCAGGATCAACAAAGCACGCAAACCTGCCCCCCACTGTTATTGATTACTTTGGATTCGTCTGATAAGTTGTCTCGAAGTCCTGGCGGCGAAGATATCTACGAGATGTTCTTAAGTACCGGCGTGAGAGCAGACCTATATATTATTTGGATGAGACCTGGTGTAATGCCGGTCACACCAAATCCAAAGTTTGGACGGACACAACTTTGAAATCCTTTCGTCAGGCATTCCTGGAGAGCCTGAAGAGTGGATTAAAAGATCTGGCTGGAAAAGGAGATCGGTTAATAATAGTCCACATTGGTAACGAGAATGGAAAGGTCGATGGTAGTTGTCTGGTGTTTCGCGCCAAAAGAGACACCGACGACTACCATGACGAGATAAACGGTCTCCAGTTTCGGGAGCGCCCTTTCAAAGTCCTACCAGAGTTGAGATTGATTGATAGATATGTGGGCTTAACGTCTCATATTTTTGCAACGAGGCTAATCGAGACAATGAGTAAGTGATATATGAAGATGAAATATGGGGCTGTTTGGAGGAAAGGGGCAAGTAGGAGGGAGCGTGCGGAAAGGGGAAAGGGGAGGAAAGGGGATTGGGGTGTGGACTGCACTTCGTCTGACTTTTCCTCCTCGACCAGTCCGGCTAGGGTGGCCCTACCAGAAGCATACGCTTCCGCCGGCATAGCTCTCGGGATCAACAAAGCACGCAAACCTGCCCACCACGATAAGGTAGCAGTCTCTGGGCAGGAAAGTCCTACCAAAGTTGGACCACGGTGCCGTTTTGGTAATGGACAATGCTCCTTACCACTCGGTTAAAAGGGAGAAGATTCCAACGACCGCCTGGCGAAAAGGTGAAATACTAGAACGGCTGACAAGCAGGCTTCAAAACTCTACGAAGCTTTTCGCTGGAAAGCAATCGATGGTTCTCTTGTCGAGTTGATTTTTGGAGCTAACGTTGTAGACACTCCATTGATGAAAAGAGGTAGGGTCTTGGAACCACAAGTAATTAAAGTCGTCAAGAAAATTACAGGTAAAACTTTCCAGAACGCTGGCCTAATTCAAGTGGCAACTCCCCAGTTATTGTGCTTCTCCAGATGCAATCGGTGAAGAGCATGTTATCGAGGTGAAATGTCCGTCAACCAACTCTGCTGTAAGTAGCTATGTCTCGGTAGATGGCAAATTAACCCTTTAAGTGTCCTTGATTGATATTTGGGCCTAACGTCTTATATTTTTGCAACTTGGCTAATCAAGACGATGAGTGGGTGATAATGAAGATGAAATTGAGTGGTCTTTGAAGGAAAGGGGAAAGGGGAGTGAAGGAGATTGGGGTGTGGACTGCACTTTGTCTGACTTCTCCTCCTCGACCAGTCCGGCTAGGGTGGCCCTACCAGTAATTACAGATGCACATGACTGGGAAAAAGGAGGGATTGTTTTGCGTAGCACACCCAGACTTTGAGTCACTCATGTTGGGCATATGCCACACATTCTTCGTTTTGGGAAAGAACGGTTCAGGGCTGGAACGACGACAGATTCCAAAAAAAATTTAGACTAGACCGAGCAACGTTTTAAAATCTTTGTGACCTGTTGAGGCCATATCTTTATAAACAAGACACAAAATTGAGACTTGCTATTACCGTTGAAAAGCGGGTAGCTATTGCTCTTTATGTTTTAAAGGACTTCCGATTCGGTGACATTTTTGGCGTTGGAAAAAGCACTTTCGGGGCCATTTTGCACGAGTTTTGTGCTGCAGTTAACACTCGCCTGCATGACAGTACAGTTGTTTTTCCAAAGACACATACAGAGCGTGATCGAATTGTTAATGGTTTCTGGGGAAAATTTCAATTTCCAAATCGCATCGGGGCTATTCCATTTTCCCATTCAAACTTCAGTGAACTACCCAATCGACTATTGGAATTACAATCATACATGATGCACGTTCTAATATTCGGGCATTACGTTATTTGTGTTTTCAGATCCTTTGACAACTGAAGACCTCCCCGGCCTGGACAGACATCAGTCCACGGATGAGGACTTTGTCGAGAATTCGGCCGATGAGGTTTGTAACATTTTTACCTCCAATGCATTCCGTTGTACAAATTGTAAAACTATATTGTGCTTACTAATAGGCATGTGTAAAAAAGTTACGTTATGATCAACACAAATCATAGGCTCTAATATTCATGCAACGTAAATGTTAGATATAACATTTGCTGTTTATGTGTAGGAAATATCTCTGGCGTTGCGATTCTCATTTTGTATGACGTGTTTCAGGCACCCATAAAGAAGAGTAAAAAACTGAAAAAGGGGCAGACAGGTGCCGCAAATGTCGACTCAACAAACACATCTTTGTATGAGGTTTGTATGAATTTGTTGATACTATAGCCATACAAACAGTGTTGGCTTGATATTAATAACAAAATATTCCAATTAATTTTCCATATGGTATCGATGTACAAGTGCTGACCATGTTTAAATGAGCTAGTGTACCTTGGTGTTGCAGTTAATATTTTGTACGACGTTTTTCAGGACTCTCTAACAACGACACCTAAGAGAAAAAAATGAAGACTATGAAGGAAGTTGACAGCACCCCCCCCCCCCCCCCCCCCCCCCACAATTGGAATGAGGTTCGTTTGAATTTGTTGATACTATATCCGTGTAAACGGGGTTGGCTTGATATAAATAACAAAATATTCCAAAAAAATTTCAGTATTGTTGCGAGGTACAAGTGCTGCTTATTGCTCATGATTGATTGATTTTTTGGGCTTAACGTCTCATATTTTTGCAACGAGGCTAATCGAGACAATGAGCGGGTGATAATGAAGATGAGAAAGATGATAATGAAGAATAAGGCCACATCCGAATCAGATCCATTGTACGTCGCGTGAGTCGTCATACGGGAGTCCAGCAAGGGAGGGCAGGGCCAAGTGGGAGGAGAAATATTCAATGGGACAGTGGAGGGGAAAGGGGATTGGGGTGTGGACTGCACTTCGTCTGACTTCTCCTCCTCGACCAGTCCGGCTTGGGTGGCCTTACCAGAAGCATACGCTTCCGCCGGCATAGCTCTCGGGATCAACAAAGCACGCAAACCTGCCCACCACGATACTGCTTCTTGCTCATAACGTGTTGATTTAAACATGCTTCCCTAATCGTGCACATTGAATGACGTGTTTATCGTTTGTATTTTATGAGTCGGTTATATCTGTGGTGTTGCAATTCTTATTTTGTATGACGTGTTTCAGGAGCCAACAACCAAGACAAAAGACCCAAAAAAGAGGCAGAAAAACATGGAGATTGAAAACTCAACCACGGACACATCTTTGGACGAGGTTTGTTTAAATTTACTTACACCATATCCATGTAAACGGGGTTGGCATGATATTAATTGCAAAATATTCCAAATAATTATCCATGTGGTATCGATGTACAAGTGCTGACCATGTTTAAATGAGCTAGTGTACCTTGTGTTGCAGTTCTTATTTTGTATGACGTTTTTCAGGATTCTCTAACTAGGACACCAAAACGAAAAAAACTGAAGAAAAAGAAGGCTGTTGACAGCACCCCACACCAATCGAGGCATAAGGTTCGTATGAATTTGTTGATACTATATCCATGTAACGGGGTTGGCTTGATATTAATCACAAAATCTTCCAAATAATTTTCAGTATCGATGCAATGTACAAGTGCTGCTTCTTGCTCATAACCTGTTGATTTAAACATGCTTCTCTAATCGTGCACATTGCATGACTTGTTTATCGTTTGTATTTTTGAGTCGGTTATATCTGTGGTGTTGCAATTCTTATTTTGTATGACGTGTTTCAGGAGCCTACAAACAAGACAAAGGACCCGAAAAAGGGGCAGACCAACATGGATATTGACACCTCCTCCACGGACACATCTTTGGACGAGGTTTGTTTAAATTTCTTTATACCATAACCATGTAAACGGGCTTGGCTTGATATTAAAAATTAAATATTCCAAATAATTTTCAGTACAGTTGCAAAGTACAAGTGCTGCTTCTTGCTCAAACGTGTCGATTGAAACATGCTGCCCTATTCATGCACACTTATTTACGTGTTCCACCTTCAAAAATCTATAAAGCTTGCAGCCTCGTCTAACTATTGTCCACTACTAATGGCTTATTTAAGCCACTGTTGGTGTTAAATGTTGTTAATAGGGTAGCGAATCATGGTTTTCTAGGATTTTCAAATCTAGACGATCAAAATGATATGCGAACGACCCGTGTACGATAAGTAGAAGTGTAATTTTCTAGCGAAAGGTCACGCACGTGTGAGTGGGAGGGAACGTACGGGGCCGCGAAATCAAAACTTCCCAATCGAGCAAATGACTTGATGTATCATATCTAATGGAACAAGTGTACCCTAAAGAGTAAAAAAGCAATCACCCATGTAGTATTATGTTCTCTTTTCAACCGTAGGCTAATGCGAATGAATAATTTTACCAAATTTTCTCTTTCGAAGCCATCCGAGCGAAATGTTAGCCCATTGTATTACTTTTTGCTATAAATACCTATTCAGCTTGTACTTTCTTGTCATCTTATGCCTTTATCATAGCCTTTTAATAATAAATTGGGCAAGTACCTCGCACAACTACTTGAAGTAAAAGAAAGAGTAAGTTATACAATAACCAAATTTTCTCTTTCGAAGCAAACCGAGCGAAATGTAAGCCCATTGTTTTGGTTTTTGCCATTGAATACCCATTACCTAGTACTTTTGTGTCATCTTATGCCTATATTATAGCCCTTAAATAATTAATTGGGTCCATCACTCTGCGCCACCACTTGTAGATAAAGAAAGAGTAAGTAACTTCTATTTCATATATTGTGTGAATAACCCTTGTGTATGGTGCTTATGTGTAAACATTATTAGATTTTTCTCTGTGAAAGTTTTCACATGGGTAAACAATGCCTAACAAATTGGGAACTATATCACTTTTCTGTATTGAAACATTTAGAATGAATGTAAGTTTATGTACCATTGTCCACTACTGATAGCTTGATTTCACCACTGTTGATGTAGATATTGTTGGTAGAGAAGCCAAACATGGTTTTTTAGGAGTTTTAGATCTCGACGATCAAATAGGTATGCGAACGACTCGTGTACAATAAGTAGAAGTGTTAATTTATAGCGAACGAACACGCATGTCTTGATGGGAGGGAACTAAGTCAGAACCTGGGCCGCGGAATCCAAACTTCCTAATCGAGGATAAATGGGGCTTAACGTCTCATATTTATGCAACGATGGCTAATCGATGATGATTAATGGGGCTTAACGTCTCATATTTATGCAACGATGGCTAATCGAGACGATGAGCGGGTGATTATGAAGATGAGAAGAGAAGAGAGGAGAAGAGAGGAAGATGATAATGAAGAATAAAGCCACATCCAAATCAGATCCATTGTACGTCGCGTGAGTCGTCATACGAGAGTCCAGCAAGGGAGGGCAGGGCCAAGTGGGAGGAGAAATATTCAATGGGACAGTGGGGGGGGAAAGGGGATTGGGGTGTGGACTGCACTTCGTCTGACTTCTCCTCCTCGACCAGTCCGGCTAGGGTGGCCCTACCAGAAGCATACGCTCCCGCCGGCATAGCTCTCGGGATCAACAAAGCACGCAAACCTGCCCACCACGATAAGGTGGCAGTCCCTGGGCAGGTCGGCGGTCGTGGGGCTGACCGTCGAAACCGGGCACGGCTCTATTGTGAGCTGTGCGGTAAGGGGCCGATGGTCAATCTGTTGAAACATTTGAAGACTAATGCCCACAAAATGACACACCAAGAAGCAGCTGAAATGGTGCGGGAGCACAAGAAGCGATTCTTTTCCAATACGTCCCGTTTCCCATGGTTCGTTTTAAAACGAGCCATGGGAAAATATTGGCAGGATAAAGAGCTTAGAGCCAATAGTAAGTTTGTCGAATTTTAACATGAACGAGGCTGTACTTTGATGTTTGTACAAAAAAAGGTTGTCATAACATACTTCTTTTTTGTTTCAGTGACCAAATTTGCTCAAAATCTGGGAAAATATATTACTTACTCGACGGCAATTCCCCCAAATATGCTTAACAATATTGACACAGACTCTGTGTCATCGGACGATTCTCTTGACGAGAACCGTCCGGTGGCCCAGAACACCAGAGCCAGAAGTCCAGTTCAGCAGGTGGCTAGCACTAGTAAGTGCGTAGACTGGGCCACCTTGCTGAACTGGAGAACAATAAAGAGAGACTCAAGTGAAAAAAAGTTCAATGATTGAACACAAATTGGGAAGAATCGCACAAACAAAATCTGTTTAGACGACCCTGGCGGATAGCGGCCTGGACGCAAAAATTGATGATTGGGTCGCTATCTTCGCCCAATTCCGTAAAAAAATTCGGGCCGAAACAAGTACTCTACGAGCCGCCAACAACTACTGGTACGTGTATGGGTAATACGAGACTATTCATGTTAATTGTTCATAACTTCATTTAATAACAAGTATTATTTTCCACAGCGCTTACGTGGCAAAAATAATGTTTGCTTGCAAGCCAAAAGAATTCCACGGCCAGGAGGGGTGGGAAGAATACCCACAGACAGCTGGGGAGTGGGGTGACCTGTTCCACAAAGATGACGGGCCCGCGGAATATTTCAAGAAAATCATGGATTCTGGGGTGAGTTAAAAATTTAACTTGTCACCTTACACTCTCAACACTGGGCCATCTAAGCGTGTAACTCGAGTATTCAAACATTAAAATTCTGGCATTGGGTACTTTGAAGACTTAAATTGTGCAACATCATGGCCTGTACATCACATCCATCGCTTAAAAAAGATTTGTACTGTCATGAACTAAATCCAATTGTTATCAGTTGTTTCCACCCCATAGGTGTTAAATATTGTTGGCAGAAAAGAGAAACATGGTTTTCTAGGTGTTTCAGATCTAGACGATCAAATTAATATGCGAACGACTCGTGTACGATAAGTAGAAGTCTCATTTCCTTGCCAAAGGTCCCGCATGTATGGGTGGAAGTGACCATACTCTGAAACGGGGCAGCAGAATCCAAACTTACCAATCGAGCAAATGATTTGATGTATCATATCTAATGGAACAAGTGTACCCTAAAGAGTAAAAAAGCAATCATCATAATCTTTTTTCAACCGTAGGCTAATGGGAATGAATACAATGACCAAATTTTCTCTTTCGAAGCCACCCGAGCGAAACGTCAGCCCAATATATTGGGTTTTGCAATTAAATAGCTAGTGCTTTCTTATCATCTAATGCCTATATTATAGCCTTTCAATAATTAATTGGGTCAATGACCCTGCGCCACCACTTGTAGTAAAAGAAAGAGTTAGTTTCTTCTATTTCATATATTGTGTGAATAACCTTTGTTTAGGGTGACTGATTAACGTCTCATATTTTTGCAACGAGGCTAATCGAGACAACGAGTGGGTGATATATGAAGATGAATTAGGGTGCCCAATGTGTTAACTTTTTTAGATTCTTCCCTGTGAATGTGTGCACATAGGTAAACAATGCCTAACAAATTGGGAGCTATATCACTTTTCTGTATTGAAACATTTAGAATAAATCTTAGTTTGTGTAACCATTGTCCACTTCTTATGTCTTGTTGTCACCACTGTTGATGTAGATGTTGTTTGTAGAGTAGCGAAACATTGTTCTTTAAGAGTTTCCTTTCTAGACGATCAAATTCGTATGCGAACGACTCGTGTACGATAAGTAGAAGTGTTAATTTATAGCGAACAAACACGCATGTCTTGATGGGAGGGAACTAAGTCAGAACCTGGGCCGCGGAATCCAAACTTCTAAATCAAGCAAATGACTTGATGTATCATATGTAATGGAACAAGTCTACCCTAAAGAGTAAATAAGCAAACACCTATGTAGTATTATGTTCGTATCTCAACCAAGGCTAATGCGAATGAATACAATTACCAAATTTTCACTTTCGAAGCCACCCGAGCGAAACGTCAGCCCAATATATTGGTTTTTGCAATTAAATACCCATTTAGCTAGTGCTTTCTTATCATCTAATGCCTATATTATAGCCTTACAGTAATTAATTGGGTCAATGACCCTGCGCCACCACTTGTAGCACATTGCACCAACCATGGACGTTTACAACGGAATTCGCCGCAACAACAATATCCATGATTCTATGCCTGATGGTTTCTTTGCCAGCAAAACGGAAAGTGGGTGGATGCGTGGCGAAACTTTTCTTGAGTATTGCCAGGTCTTCCATAAATGGCTTGTGGCAAAAGCCATCCGCCTGCCGGTACTTTTGCTGCTTGATGGGCACAGATCTCACATGAACCTCGAGGTTAGTAAGTTCTGTGCCGATCAAGGTATAATATTATACTGCGTGTATCCGAATGCCACCCACATTATCCGGCCAGCAGATGCGGGTATCTTTGGCCCCCTGAAGAAGGCATGGATGAGTTGTGCACTATTATCAGACAAATCACCAAAAGGCAGTGAACAAGGTGATGTTTGGCGATCTGTTGAAAACCACCATGGAACATGCCTTGTACCCAGAACTCATCCAGAATGCGTTCCTGAAGAGCGGGATTTTCCCCTTCAACCCTCGGGCCGTCGCCTTTTCCAAGTGTTCAGTCGATAACTTCAGGACAGAAGACGAAGAGCCCACAATACACGAGCACATAGTTTCTGATCGGTCCGATGCTCTCATTGCATAAATGCAATTAGAAGAGATGATCCCGCCCAACCTGTTTGGTGCGTTTCTTGCCACCAAACAGGCCGGGCGAGAGTGGTCTGGAGATGTGTCAGCTTCCCAGCTGTACACAATCTGGTTGGCTTTTTGCAATAAGTTCGCGTCCCCCGCAGTGGGGGAAACTGCAACTCTGGATGAGCACGCAGATGAGACCGGCATTAGGGCAGAAATCAGTCGGGGGCGTTCTGTAGACTTGGTACCTCAACGTTTCGATGATATGGTGGAGATTGAAGTCTCTGGTGTAGAACTTCTTGCCGTACTTCGTTCAAAACTCCGTATCTACACCCCCTTTCCTACTTCAACTTCTGCTCTATCCGTTTCTGAACTGTCTTCACCTACTCGTCAACCAACTCCACCCTCTTTCAACATCTCACTAAGACCTCACCAATCGACTACATCCACTTCAACCACAGCTCACGAACCCACTCCATCACCCTCTCCATCCATGTCTCACGAACCTACTCCATCCACTTTAACCACCGCTCACGAACCCACTCCATCCACTTGAACCACAGCTCACGAACCCACTCCATATACTTCAACCACAGCTCACAAACCTTCTCCATCCACTTCAACCACAGCTCACGAACCTTCTCCATCCACTTCAACTACAGCTCACGAACCTTCTCCATCTACCTCAACCACAGCTCACGAACCTACTCCATCTACCTCAACCACAGCTCACGAACCTACTCCATCTACCTCAACCACAGCTCACGAACCTACTCCATCTACCTCAACCACAGCTCACAAACCTTCTCCATCTACCTCAACCACAGCTCACGAACCTACTCCATCTACCTCAACCACAGCTCACGAACTTCTCCATCTACCTCAACCACAGCTCACGAACCTACTCCATCCACTTCAACCACCGCTCACGAACCTACTCCATCCACTTCAACCACCTCTCACGAGCCTACTCCATCCACTTCAACCACAGCTCACGAACCTTCTCCATCTACCTCAACCACCGCTCACGAACCTTCTCCATCTACCTCAACCACAGCTCACGAACCTACTCCATCCACTTCAACCACAGCTCACGAACCTACTCCATCTACCTCAACCACAGCTCACGAACCTTCTCCATCTACCTCAACCACAGCTCACGAACCTACTCCATCTACCTCAACCACAGCTCACGAACCTTCTCCATCTACCTCAACCACAGCTCACGAACCTACTCCATCCACTTCAACCACAGCTCACGAACCTACTCCATCTACCTCAACCACAGCTCACGAACCTACTCCATCCACTTCAACCACAGCTCACGAACCTACTCCATCCACCTCAACCACAGCTCACGAACCTACTCCATCCACTTCAACCACAGCTCACGAACCTACTCCATCTACCTCAACCACAGCTCACGAACCTACTCCATCCACTTCTACCACAGCTCACGAACCTACTCCATCCACTTCAACCACAGCTCACGAACCTACTCCATCTACCTCAACCACAGCTCACGAACCTACTCCATCCACTTCAACCACAGCTCACGAACCTACTCCATCCACTTCAACCACAGCTCACGAACCTACTCCATCCACTTCAACCACAGCTCACGAACCTACTCCATCTACCTCAACCACAGCTCACGAACCTACTCCATCCACTTCAACCACAGCTCACGAACCTACTCCATCTACCTCAACCACAGCTCACGAACCTACTCCATCCACTTCAACCACAGCTCACGAACCTACTCCATCTACCTCAACCACAGCTCACGAACCTACTCCATCCACTTCAACCACAGCTCACGAACCTACTCCATCTACCTCAACCACAGCTCACGAACCTACTCCATCCACTTCAACCACAGCTCACGAACCTTCTCCATCTACCTCAACCACAGCTCACGAACCTTCTCCATCTACCTCAACCACCGCTCACGAACCTTCTCCATCTACCTCAACCACATCTCACGAACCTACTCCATCTACCTCAACCACTGGTCACGAACCTACTCCATCTACTTCAACCACCGCTCACGAACCTACTCCATCCACTTCAACCACCTCTCACGAGCCTACTCCATCCACTTCAACCACAGCTCACGAACCTTCTCCATCCACTTCAACCACCGCTCACGATCCTACTCCATCCACTTCAACCACAGCTCACGAACTTCTCCATCTACCTCAACCACAGCTCACGAACCTACTCCATCCACTTCAACCACCGCTCACGATCCTACTCCATCCACTTCAACCACAGCTCACGAACTTCTCCATCTACCTCAACCACAGCTCACGAACCTTCTCCATCCACTTCAACCACCGCTCACGAACCTACTCCATCTACCTCAACCACAGCTCACGAACTTCTCCATCTACCTCAACCACAGCTCACGAACCTACTCCATCCACTTCAACCACCGCTCACGAACCTACTCCATCCACTTCAACCACCTCTCACGAGCCTACTCCATCCACTTCAACCACAGCTCACGAACTTCTCCATCTACCTCAACCACAGCTCACGAACCTTCTCCATCCACTTCAACCACCGCTCACGAACCTACTCCATCTACCTCAACCACAGCTCACGAACTTCTCCATCCACTTCAACCACAGCTCACGAACCTACTCCATCCACTTCAACCACCGCTCACGAACCTACTCCATCCACTTCAACCACCTCTCACGAGCCTACTCCATCCACTTCAACCACAGCTCACGAACCTTCTCCATCTACCTCAACCACCGCTCACGAACCTTCTCCATCTACCTCAACCACAGCTCACGAACCTACTCCATCCACTTCAACCACAGCTCACGAACCTACTCCATCTACCTCAACCACAGCTCACGAACCTTCTCCATCTACCTCAACCACAGCTCACGAACCTACTCCATCTACCTCAACCACAGCTCACGAACCTTCTCCATCTACCTCAACCACAGCTCACGAACCTTCTCCATCTACCTCAACCACCGCTCACGAACCTTCTCCATCTACCTCAACCACATCTCACGAACCTACTCCATCTACCTCAACCACAGCTCACGAACCTACTCCATCCACTTCTACCACAGCTCAAGAACCTTCTCCATCTACCTCAACCACCGCTCACGAACCTTCTCCATCTACCTCAACCACATCTCACGAACCTACTCCATCTACCTCAACCACAGCTCACGAACCTTCTCCATCTACCTCAACCACAGCTCACGAACCTACTCCATCTACCTCAACCACAGCTCACGAACCTACTCCATCTACCTCAACCACAGCTCACGAACCTACTCCATCCACTTCAACCACAGCTCAAGAACCTTCTCCATCTACCTCAACCACCGCTCACGAACCTTCTCCATCTACCTCAACCACATCTCACGAACCTACTCCATCTACCTCAACCACAGCTCACGAACCTACTTCATCCACTTCAACCACAGCTCACGAACCTTCTCCATCTACCTCAACCACAGCTCACGAACCTTCTCCATCTACCTCAACCACAGCTCACGAACCTACTCCATCCACTTCAACCACAGCTCACGAACCTTCTCCATCTACCTCAACCACAGCTCACGAACCTACTCCATCTACCTCAACCACAGCTCACGAACCTTCTCCATCTACCTCAACCACAGCTCACGAACCTACTCCATCCACTTCAACCACACTTCACGAACCTTCTCCATCTACCTCAACCACCGCTCACGAACCTTCTCCATCTACCTGAACCACAGCTCACGAACCTACTCCATCCACTTCAACCACAGCTCACGAACCTTCTCCATCTACCTCAACCACAGCTCACGAACCTACTCCATCCACTTCAACCACACTTCACGAACCTTCTCCATCTACCTCAACCACCGCTCACGAACCTTCTCCATCTACCTCAACCACAGCTCACGAACCTACTCCATCCACTTCAACCACACTTCACGAACCTTCTCCATCTACCTCAACCACCGCTCACGAACCTTCTCCATCTACCTGAACCACAGCTCACGAACCTACTCCATCCACTTCAACCACAGCTCACGAACCTACTCCATCTACCTCAACCACAGCGCACGAACCTACTCCATCTACCTCAACCACAGCTCACGAACCTACTCCATCCACTTCAACCACAGCTCACGAACCTACTCCATCCACTTCAACCACAGCTCACGAACCTACTCCATCTACCTCAACCACAGCGCACGAACCTACTCCATCTACCTCAACCACAGCTCACGAACCTACTCCATCCACTTCAACCACAGCTCACGAACCTACTCCATCCACTTCAACCACAGCTCACGAACCTACTCCATCCACTTCAACCACAGCTCACGAACCTACTCCATCTACCTCAACCACAGCGCACGAACCTACTCCATCTACCTCAACCACAGCTCACGAACCTACTCCATCCACTTCAACCACAGCTCACGAACCTACTCCATCTACCTCAACCACAGCGCACGAACCTACTCCATCTACCTCAACCACAGCTCACGAACCTTCTCCATCTACCTCAACCACAGCGCACGAACCTACTCCATCTACCTCAACCACAGCTCACGAACCTACTCCATCCACTTCAACCACAGCTCACGAACCTACTCCATCCACTTAAACCACAGCTCACGAACCTACTCCATCCACTTCAACCACAGCTCACGAACCTTCTCCATCTACCTCAACCACAGCTCACGAACCTACTCCATCCACTTCAACCACAGCTCACAAACCTTCTCCATCTACCTCAACCACAGCTCACGAACCTACTCCATCCACTTCAACCACAGCTCACGAACCTTCTCCATCTACCTCAACCACAGCTCACGAACCTACTCCATCCACTTCAACCACAGCTCACGAACCTTCTCCATCTACCTCAATCACAGCTCACGAACCTACTCCATCCACTTCAACCACAGCTCACGAACCTTCTCCATCTACCTCAACTACCGCTCACGAACCTTCTCCATCTACCTCAACCACAGCTCACGAACCTACTCCATCCACCTCACCACAGCTCACGAACCTACTCCATCCACTTCAACCACAGCTCACGAACCTTCTCCATCTACCTCAACCACAGCTCACGAACCTTCTCCATCTACCTCAACCACAGCTCACGAACCTTCTCCATCCACTTCAACCACCGCTCACGAACCTACTCCATCCACTTCAACCACAGCTCACGAACCTTCTCCATCTACCTCAACCACAGCTCACGAACCTACTCCATCCACTTCAACCACAGCTCACGAACCTTCTCCATCTACCTCAACCACAGCTCACGAACCTTCTCCATCTACCTCAACCACCGCTCACGAACCTACTCCATCTACCTCAACTACCGCTCACGAACCTACTCCATCTACCTCAACTACCGCTCACGAACCTACTCCATCCACTTCAACCACAGCTCACGAACCTTCTCCATCTACCTCAACCACCGCTCACGAACCTACTCCATCTACCTCAACTACCGCTCACGAACCTTCTCCATCTACCTCAACCACCGCTCACGAACCTACTCCATCTACCTCAACTACCGCTCACGAACCTTCTCCATCTACCTCAACCACAGCTCACGAACCTACTCCATCCACTTCAACCACAGCTCACGAACCTTCTCCATCTACCTCAACCACAGCTCACGAACCTTCTCCATCTACCTCAACCACAGCTCACGAACCTACTCCATCTACCTCAACCACAGCTCACGAACCTACTCCATCTACCTCAACCACAGCTCACGAACCTACTCCATCTACCTCAACCACAGCTCAGGAACCTACTCCATCCACGTCTCACGAACCTACTCCATCACCCTCTCCATCCACGTCTCACGAACCTACTCCATCCACGTCTCACGAACCTACTCCATCACCCTCTCCATCCACGTCTCACGAACCTACTCCATCCACGTCTCACGAATCTACTCCATCACCCTCTCCATCCACGTCTCACGAACCTACTCCATCCACTTCATCGACCCGTATATCGCCTACCTTTGCCGCACTTCTTTCTCTTCCCAAAAAGAAAGTTACAGAGATGAGCCGTGCCAATCGAAAAGCTCTAATCTATTCTGTATCTTTAAAACGTTGGGTTACAAGGAAGAAGAGCGTTTACAATCATAGAAGCCGAAACCAAATCGCAAAGATGAAGCACCAACCGGTAAACCCGCACAACAAAATATGTTGTCGAAGATTACCACTGATGTGAGCATTTAGGTGCAGATTATTTTGACCTTAACCTAGTGTGGTTAGGCCTAAGTCTAGGCACGTTTTAATGAAAAATGATTTTGCCTTGTAAAATGTTAAAATTGTTGGTCTTGATGATTGATTGATTAATGGGGCTTAACGTCTCATATTTTTGCAACTATGGCCAATCGATTGATTGATTGATTAATGGGGCTTAACGTCTCATATTTATGCAACGATGGCTAATCGAGACGATGAGCGGGTGATAATGAAGATGAGAAAGATGATAATGAAGAGTAAAGCCACATCCGAATCAGATCCATTGTACGTCGCGTGAGTCGTCATACGGGAGTCCAGCAAGGGAGGGGCTTGGCCATGTGGGAAGAGAAATCTTCAGTGGGGCAGTGGAGGGGAGGGCCAGGGTCTCCTTTTGTTGCCTCTTACGACTAGCAGAGTCACTCTGGGCCTATTCTACCCCGGGCCGAGACGGGTCTTGAAATGCTACGACGAGGGCAACACTTTTGCGATGACATTTCCACTGTTTACATTCGTCTGTAACGAAGATGTTTCATTTTGGTTTTGATTCAAAATATATACTACTCACATTTGGAAACTATAATGTTTCCTTTAAAAGAAAATAAGGTATTGCCTCCTTCCCTGCTTAGCTGATGTTTTCTAGCGTAATAGGTGGGAAGAGATAAAACGCAACCTGCATTTTCAAGACAACACAACACAGCCAGGTGTTGCTGACCCAACAAGAGATAAATTATTTAAAATTCGCCCTCTTGTTGATTTACTGCTAACTAGATTTCAGGCCACCCCAAAACAAAATCAAATGCTGTCATGTCAGTTGACGAACAAATAGTTCCTGTCAAAGGTCGGTCAAGTATGAAGCAATACAACCCTGCTAAACCACAAAAGTGGAGGTACAAAATATTCATTCTATGAGACCTCAAGGGTGTGGTTCACAACTTTGAGATTTATACCGGTAAGATTGAACCGCTACCTGACCACAGAGACATAGGTGCCAGCTCTAACATTGTTTTACAATTAGTAAGTGTGATTCCTGACAACAAAGGTTATTTGTTATATTTTGACAATTGGTTTTCCTCTCCGCTGCTAATGGTAGAATTACATAAGAGGGATATTGGTGCTAAATAGGTACGATTCGCTTTAATCGATTTCCTAATTGTAATTTACCTAATGAAAGTGAGTTGAAAAAGGCTGGTCGGGGAACATTTCAAGAGGTGGAAAGAGAAGTGGAAGATGTGTCGATTCGGGTAATTAGGTGGTTAGACAACAATCCCGTCTCTTTAGCTTCTTCCTTTACCAGTGTACACGTTGGAGTGTCAAAGACAAGGTACATGTAGAAGTACCTAGACCACATGCGATTGCTATCTACAATCAATTTATGGGAGGGGTTGATCTTCTAGATGGTCAAATTGCGTACTATCGCATTGGGTTACGATCAAAGAAGTACTACATGAGATTTTTTTTCATTTCCTGGATATGGCCGTGGTGAACGCCTGGCTATTACACCGCAGAGATTTAGTTATAAAAAGAAAGATATCATGAATCAATTCGATTTCAAGCTTGAACTGGCGGCTTCTCTTACCAAATGTGGTAAAAATATGTCAAGAAAGAAAAGGGGAAGACCAAGCAGCGCGGGCGATCAAATCGATGCTGAGCACGAAAAAATGAAGAAACGAGGGCCAACACTTCCCATTCCAGAGTTCAACGTAAGACGTGACGGTATCAGTTGACAAGCGTATGACATGTAAGAAAACTCTGCAAATAAAAATCCGTGTTCAAATGCATCAAGTGCAAGGTGTATTTGTGCTTGGCACAGAAGCGGAATTATTTCAGAGAATTCCATACGTAGATAGTGAGTGGTTGGTTTGATTATTTGGGTTTAACGTCTCATATTTTTGCAACGAGGCTAATTGAGACAATGAGTGGGTCATATATATAGATGAAATAGGGGGCTGTTTGGATTGATTGATTGATTAATGGGGCTTAACGTCTCATATTTATGCAACGATGGCTAATTGAGACGATGAGCGGGTGATAATGAAGATGAGAAAGATGATAATGAAGAATAAAGCCACATCCGAATCAGATCCATTGTATGTCGCGTGAGTCGTCATACGGGAGTCCAGCAAGGGAGGGCAGGGCCAAGTGGGAGGAGAAATATTCAATGGGACAGTGGGGGGGAAAGTGGATTGGGGTGTGGACTGCACTTCGTCTGACTTCTCCTCCTCGACCAGTCCGGCTTGGGTGGCCCTACCAGAAGCATACGCTTCCGCCGGCATAGCTCTCGGGATCAACAAAGCACGCAAACCTGCCCACCACGATAAGGTGGCAGTCCCTGGGCAGGGGGGCTGTTTGGAGGAAAGGGGCCAAAAGGAGGGCGGGGTGGAAAGGGGAAGGGGGAATAAAGGGGTGATGATGATTAATGGGGCTTAACGTCTCATATTTATGCAAGGATGGCTAATCGAGACGATGAGCGGGTGATAATGAAGATGAGAAAGATGATAATGAAGTATAAAGCCACATCCGAATCAGATCCATTGTACGTCGCGTGAGTCGTCATACGGGAGTCCAGCAAGGGAGGGCAGGGCCAAGTGGGAGGAGAAATATTCAATGGGACAGTGGGGGGGGAAAGGGGATTGGGGTGTGGACTGCACTTCGTCTGACTTCTCCTCCTCGACCAGTCCGGCTTGGGTGGCCCTACCAGAAGCATACGCTTCCGCCGGCATAACTCTCGGGATCAACAAAGCACGCAAACCTGCCCACCACGATAAGGTGGCAGTCCCTGGGCAGGTCAATATGTTACAAATAATAACAATAAGTATAAGGGAGGAAAGAGATATTCTTTGTAGGCAAGTTTTGCAAAGGGCACTTGATTGATTAAATGCAAGTTTTCCGTATTGAAGCAACGTCTGAGATAATTTGTCGGAAGTTTGAAATGCTACAGGACTATCAACCATATGCCGTGTATGATGAGTTAGGATACCCAGAGATCTCCCTAAAACATCTAACGAGCTGAAAGTGCGCATAGTTATATACATGTAAATATTTCTCTATAAGCTTCCAAGACGTTTACAATATGAAGCAAATTAGAGAGATACAGCCAATATAAAATCTCGTGTAATTAACGTTCTTTTAATGATATCTCAAGAATGCCACACAAGAATTATAATATAATTGGAAATCTGAACCATATCATAGCTGCAATTTGATTTTGCAAAATATTTCTTATATTGTAAAATATGTAATCAATTACTTTTATATTACTATGAAATAATGATAATTAAAATTAAAAAAAATAACATCACGGCTGATAACATCAAATTAAATGTTTTCCCATAGTATATTATAGTAAAGTATAGTAGTTATAGTATTTTTTTTTTACAAAACCACATTGCAGACTTTTCCAATGTTGCGTGGCCGTTTTTAGATATAGGCTAGATAAGTTAGTTTCACGCGGTATTAATATTGGCGGAATCCTTTCCCTACTCTTGTAATCTTTATTGATTATTGGGGCTTAACGTCTCATATTTATGCAACGATGGCTAATCGAGACGATGAGCGGGTGATCTATGAAAATGAAATAGGGGGGGAAGGGCAAATAGGAGGGCGCGTGAGGAAAGGGGAAAGGGGAGGAAAGGGGATTGGGATGTGGACTGCACTTCGTCTGACTTCTCCTCCTCGACCAGTCCGGCTAGGGTGGCCCTACCAGAAGCATACGCTTCCGCCGGCATAGCTCTCGGGATCAACAAAGCACGCAAACCTGCCCACCACGATAAGGTAGCAGTCCCTGGGCAGGTTGTAATCTTTAGTATTCACCGATTCCGATTGACACCATGTCTATCTTGGTAGGCTTGTACATAAGGGTAGTGCATTTATTTATTCCAAATGTAGTAATGTAGTTCGGATGTTCCAGGGAGCACATGTGTATGGGTCTCAGGCTCACATATTACATCCATTTCCTTGCACATAAATACATTTTTTTTTTTTACTTTTCGTTTACATGGGTGTTAGGGATTTTACGACAATTTATTATGGTTGCGTTTTATTTTTTTTGGTAGTAAAGTTTATGTATCTTTGCTTGTTAGCATTTTGTTAATGAATGAATGAATGTCCGTGTCCGGCTCAGATGCATCCACCCCAAAAAACAGCGGAGTGTGTTAATGTTTGTTAATGGTATATTGTTTATTTCGTTTGGATGTACATTTACACTCGTATTATGTACATAGTCATATTTTATTTGTTCTATTCATTTTACAGATGAATCCTGTAATAGAATTCATACGTGCCATTGTCGCAGAATTCGACGAAGAAGATGTGCGAAAACAATTGATAGAGCTTGGCGTCGACGGTATGGACGACTTGAATGAAATAGATTTTGTGTCAGATCAACCACTCTCGTTTAAACCAGTTAAAGCCAGGAAGCTTAACACAGCTATTAAGCAGTTGTGTTAGACAGAATTGCAATCGCTTCCTCCCAGCATCGCAATGAATAGTTCTCCAGTAGTATCAACAGTGTTGGGGCAGTTCTTTTTTTAAATGAACTTTCTAAAAGTTCAGTTCACAGCTCAAATAATGAACTTTAATAAAGTTCAAGTTCTTTTCAAAACCTAAAATTTTGAAAAGTTTAAGTTCGTCTAAAATATGAACTAAGTTCTTTTAAAAGTTCTTTTGTGAAAAAGTGTCACCACATTGTATTAACAGTCATGCGAATAATCGATTGCCTTGTATGGCTTAAATAGGAAGAAAAACATGCATGTTAAGGTAAGATATTGAATGCTGGCATTAGCCATTAGGTGTCTGATGTAGGGCTATAGGCGCCTACCATTGTAGAAATAAAAAACTTAAGAACTTCAAGGAAGGATAATTGTATTGTTGTTTCAGTTTATATTATTACAGACATGTGAAAATAGCGATTAGTGTATCGATTAATTAGTGATAGTGATATCGATTAGTGATAGTGTATGTATATGTATGTACAAAAGTGCTGTTCTTCACTAAAACTACCAGGGCTAAGCCCGTCCTATTATTGTTTTATTTTACAAAGACTAGTAGGCCCCTTTAGTTGGTAAACATTGTTGATAATAATTGTTATGTATTTTATTATTGATGTGTTGATTGATCATTTGATGATTGATGATGATTGATTTGATGATCAGTAACACCATATTTTAGGATAAAGTGAAACGGTAGTAGAATTGTGACACAAACACGCTATAACAACAAATCCATTAGTCAACCGAGAAATCTGTTCCTCTTGAGAATTTACACTGGCTCTAGAAATGTTTCAATCTTGCGTTTTGATTAGTGAATGGAGTTCCACGTAGAGTCGTTTCCTCCCGCCCAATTATCGTGTCGCATTACTTCTGGTATTTGGGCGCTTGCACTTGCAGACCCACTTATCTCGACCGAGTGATCTAACATCTTGTGGTGGGTAGAGTTCGAACGGCCAGACTTGAATGTAATTCTACTCCATGAATGGTGGCCGGTAGCTTTTTAAAATCAGCTGAAGGAGAACCGAAAACGATTCGCGTGTTCCTCGACGGCGCGTTGACAGATGCTCAATCATCGAACAGAATGAACTTTCAAAAGAACTTTCTAAAATTGAAAAGTTCGTTCTCAAAAAGAACTTTTGAAAGTTCAAGTTCACTCATTTGAAAAAAGAGTAAGTTCGTTGGAAAGTTCACAAAAAAAGAACGCGTTCTCGGGAACGCGTTCTTTTTAAAAGTTCTCGCCCCAACACTGAGTATCAACATGTACATCTGGTTACAATACAGATTCAAGCCCCCAAAGTCCCCTTCTAATGTCCTGAAGTGTTACCGAGTCACTCCAAAATTTCAAAATATCATACAGCAAATTTCCACCTTCTCTAAAAAAAAAAAAACTGGAGTTGAAGAAAAAAGATACGCCATCCGAGTTAAATGAAATTGTACGGATTATTTGCAATGAAGTATGGGACATAACCCACTGCCCGGGAAAGGCCTTTCTAACAAACGTTACAGAGAAAATGACGAGGGAACACCCTGAAACCTTCCAAGATTGTTTTCTTGATGGCGGAGAAATTATTGGCACAGGATATGCTTTCTTAAAAAGAAAGCTGCTTGGTAAGATAAGTAACATGAAAAGGGACTTAAAAGCAACCAAGAGGCTTTATGCTGAGGAAGATCCAGACGATTTTGACGAGGGAAGGCCCAGAATAACAAAAAAGGATAAATACAGCACAACAAACTTTCTACCAACCGAGATACCAGAGGGCGAAACTAAAGCTTCGATAACAGATATAAAGACGTGGCTGGATGCTGAGTAGTTGAAAATAACAAAGGAGCGAGACTTTAGAAAAATAAAGGCAACCATGAAGAAGACTTACATTTCACAGAGAGAAATGATTTCCGAAAAGGTGGCAATTCACCAAACACGCAATGAATGGCCTTTTTTGTTTGAGGTGAGAGCAATTTTGTTTATTTATATTGCAGCGGAGAACAATTGTTTATCATGATTAGGATTTTTTGGGCCTTCGAAAAAGACAAAATAAACAGGCAATAGTGCATGCTTTTTTAAAACGTAAAAAAAATTATTTCAGAGAAACTGCTTATGAACATAAAATGAATTAGGCCTACGTATTTTTGGTATCAGTAGGCCTAGCACTTCATTCAAACATATTTGAAACTTTTATCTAGCCACAAATTTTTTTAATGACAAAAAATATCCGCAGAATCTTGTCACACCTGCCATTGGCGGGGATTGAACAATCAACTTCCTAAATAATTTATAATTATACGCAGGGTTCAAAATTAACGCTCGCCCGAGGCTAGTGGAAAGACATAACATAACAACACCTAACTATGCATTGTTTGTTTTTCTCAGCAAGAATATCTGCTCGACCATTGGATGCGTGGATGCGTGGCGAAACTTTTCTTGAGTATTGCCAGGTCTTCCATAAATGGCTTGTGGCAAAAGCCATCCGACTGCACGTACTTTTGCTCCTTAATGGGCACAGATCTCACATGAACTTTGAGGTCAGCAAGTTCTGTGCCGATCATGGTATAATATTATACTGCGTGTATCCGAATGCCACCCACATTATCCGGCCAGCAGATGTGGGTATCTTTGGCCCCCTGAAGAAGGCATGGATGAAAGTTGTGCACTATTATCGGACAAAGCATCAAAAGGCAGTGAACAAGGTGATGTTTGGCGATCTGTTGAAAAACACGATGGAACATGTCTTGTACCCAGAACTCATCCAGAATGCGTTCCGGAAGAGCGGGATTTTCCCCTTCAACTCTCAGGCCGTCGACTTTTCTAGTGTTTAGTCGATAACTTCAGGGAGGAAGAGGAAGAGCCCACAATACCGGAGCACATAGGTTCTGATCGGTCCGTTGCACTCATTGCAAAAATGCAATTAGAAGATATGGTCCCGCCCGACCTGTTTGGTGAGTTTCTATTTGGAGGAAAAGGGCAAGTAGTAGGGCGGGGGTGGAAAGGGGAAGGTGGAGGAAAGGGGATTGGGGTGTGGACTGCACTTCGTCTGACTTCTCTTCCTCGACCAGTCCGGCTTGGGTGGCCCTACCAGAAGCATACGCTTCCGCCGGCATAGCTCTCGGGATCAACAAAGCACGCAAACCTGCCCACCACGATAAGGTAGCAGTCCTTGGGCAGGAAAAAAAGTAATTAAAAACAATCTGCTGCAATATGAACTGGGAGACTGCTTCAAGTAACATGATTTGCCGAACAAAATAAATATAGAAGTTATGAAGTAATGGCATTATCTGTTATTTACTGAGAATCTGCAAGTTAGAATGAAGTGTCGGTGTTATTATAAGTATTGTTGTATTCGATTTTATGTATTGTATAATAAGTTAGTAGCTATATTATTACTATGGTGCTTTACTTTGTTTTCTACATTAATATTATAATATGTACTATTTTTGTTGTATTCAGATATTCACCTCTAAATGGAGGTAGTAGTAGATATTAGTAAAATTCATACATTATATCAAAATTCTTCAATTGTACAATTAGGCCTAGTTTTGAGAGTTATAATTATCTGTGTCACTCAATTTTATTTATATTATTATAGCATTATTTTTATGACTTTAGACAGTCAAAATCAATAATAATAACCTAAAATTAAGACAAAATGTAAGCCTGACTTTGCATTGTTCACATTACTTTTCCTATTGTTGTTGTTTTAGTTTAGTTTAGTTTAGTTAAGGTTAGTTTCGTTTAGTCTAGTGTAATCGTAATTCTGTCAATGTAAAGAGCGGAAGCTCATTCTGACAAATAAAGATTATAACTTACTTAGTAGGCCTACGCCGTCCACGTCCAAACGTTTAGGAGCCATATTTGTATGTAAATTCTGCGGACAGCAGTACGTCTATAATGTCACTCGTATGGCCAGACATTTAGTAGCCTGCAGAAAGAGTGTTGCTGAAAATTCGATGATGAATCATCGACTTACCTCTAAACCTGTCACGATGATTCACTTTTTACACAATTCCCAAGTTCTTGTGCATGAGTGAAAGTGAAGTTGCTCGTGACTCGAATCCTAAATTTGATTTGACGTTTGTCAGGCCGGGAAGTCGTGTAGGCCTAGCTTCAACACGTCCAGTAAGAAATAATAATATAATAGTGCAAATTGCAATTTTGAGTATCTTGCAGTGATTACAATTCTTGATTGGAATATTATTAACATGCATTTGTAACAAATTAGTATCCAAATTTGACAGAGCCCCAACGTAAGTATTCGCATACCGACCTCGGATCTTTATCTACCGCATAAGCCGTTTTGGTCACTGCACCCACTGTTCAAGGTAACCAACCAAAAGTCATACATTATCATTATAATGAACCTGTTTTAGATGGTAGAAATATATAAATAGTAATTTAGTTGGTACCATTGAGCTCTGCTATTTTGTACGCATGAGAATACTTAAGTTGGGGCAATTTTAATTTTATGTGGTTTGTCCATGTATGTAATGTACACATGTACATCATAGCGTAGCCATAATCATATGTTCAATGTAGTAGTTCGTCATGTTATAAAGTTACAGTCTGACTTTTCCAGTTAACAAATTATTACAAGGATTTTCATCACTAATAAAATTGTATTTTTTATGTAGACATGCATATAAGTAGTTTGATATTAAACTCTTTATTTGTTTGACATAAAATATTTGTCTTCATTTAATCCTGAAAATCCTAGCTCATTTTAATTTGCTATGCATGTAACTCTTAAACAGCTAATTGTGTATACATCCCTACAGGGTGTTTGTACTAGTTCTTATTTTTATTAATTCATTTTGTTGGCACTTTGGTGGTACTATTAACTGGAGCTCTAGTAAAGATTAGTTTGGAATGGGTTGGTGCACTGTCTTGCCTGGAGTAAAAGACACCATGGGAGAACTGTTTCACCGAGGGACAGTGCATTAACATGATTCAGCACGAGGACCCGGCAAGTTCTTATTGGAGAATCCCAATTGGGTTTATACATTCTGTAACTTAACAATGACATGGATCAGCTTTAATAAGTAATTGGTATAATGTACCAATTGCAGCAACTATTTTTTGTTGGGTTCTTTTTATGGGTCAACAAACAAAACACAATGTTAACAGTTTTGATTACCAACAAAGCCAATCAAGTGAATTATATAGAATGAAGGAACGTCCGCAGCCCTTGCTAGTCTTCCGTTAGATAAGCTGGTCGTTTCAAAAACTTTGCAATGCAACAATTAATACTTAATAGGGTATTGCAAAGTTTTGATACATCTGAGACCGGTGGGTAAGTATCACTGTGTACCAACTGCAAACTATGGCATTCTTTGCTTCAGAAGAGGGCACTATATAGGGTGGCGTATGCTTCGGGCGATCCGGCCATTGAGCATCGTCTCCTAAAGTTACCAAAATCTCATCGAGCAGGCAGTGAACTATTTGTATTTTCAATGAATTTGAAATTTAATTCTTGAAAGCTGTATAGTGTATCCAATATTCAGTGACTGTTGGCCGGATCGCTCACAATGCTCTCTGTGCTGCCTATGGTATCCCCACAATGTAATAAAATAATCACGTATTTTATCCAATAAGAGCTTGCCAATGAACGGTATAGGTCTACATGCTCTACATTCTCTACATTTTCTTGGATGCATTGTCGCACCCAAGAAGTAGGCAATTGTAATTGCATTACTTTCTGGTTACTTTATTATATAAGCAAACTAGCATGTCTCTTATGTAGTAGTCATATAGTACATATATATTTCAGCCAACTGAATTGCTAAAAGTGTAATAGTATATTGCAGTCAAGCAAAGAATAGTAGTCAATTCCATGAAGCATCACTGCAGCCAAGGCATTTTCAACTACAGGTTAGTTACATTATACAGTATAATAAAACTGTATCAATATAAAAGACCGCTTTTATTGTGGACATTGTTCAGAAAATAACATTGTCAAAATGTATATTTTAACATATTGGCAACGTTGAAAAAACGTATACAATGGTCCTAAACCTCTGTGCGATAACGTTATTAGAATGTTTATTTATTTATTTACGATAATGTAATGTTCAAATATTATGTTCAGATAACGTATGATTCGGATACAAACCAGTTGCATGATAATGTTACTACAATGTATATTTACGTTAATGTAATGTTCAATTATAACGTTCAGATAACGTATTATTTGGTTATAAACTAGTTGTGTGATAACGTTATGATAATGTATATTTTATGTTAGTGTAATGTTCAATAATTACGTTTATATAACGTTTAATCTCGTGACTTATCTACTTATCTATTTATTTTATTTAAATAAATAAAAAATAAATTCACATTTAGAGTCTACTCACTCAGTAACTTAACTGATTTGCAGTGGGGGTCTTTAACTTAAAGTGACTAAACCAACCCTGTAGGCTTCGAACACCATCGACGAGTGAGGGATAACCAATCAAAGATCGATATTTCAAATACGAAACATATGAATCAGTGATTGGACAGTGCGAACACCTGCGGACAAATGCCAGAATCAACAAGGCCGATTCAGGACAACTTTGAATTTATTGAGTGCTTCGTTGCTAGGACAGCTCCAAAGTCACCGTTTACTTATTCCTAAGCCAAGAAGTAATGGAATTGAATCCACATAGAAGTTAAAAAAACTTCTGCCTGAAGCGGGATTTGAGCCCGGGACCTTCTGCATTGGAAGCAGGGATGCTAACCACTGGACCAACCTTCTACATTTCTACTCATATACACATCTCAAGAACGTGTGAGTATTTTGTCATGTTTGTTATACATTGCCTACATTACATACATCATATTATAAAACATATGTAAAAAAAAAAAAAACATGTTAAACATATGTAATATTAAATATTATTGAAACTATTTGTATTGTGTATTTCACATTTGTCATTTAAAATTAGGAGTAGGATTTCATATTTTATTACAGGGAATTTAAAAAGTTAGATTCTCTGGTAATGTGAAACCAGAATGATTTATTTTTTACTGTACTAAACCCCATACTATGATATCATTTTAAAGAGTAGACTTCAGCCTATGTGAATACATGCACAAAGTTACAAAAGTTGTACTCACACAAAAATTGTAAGCAATCCAAAGTGAAAAATTGGTGAAAAAGGGTGTGGACAGGACATTATTTTAAAAAATCAAAAAATGAAATAAAGTTAACTACTTGCTTGTTAAAACTATTTACTTTAAGATAGACATTTTTTATTATTACTATATTTTTAAATTGTAGACCAAAGACAAATCTTAAAAACTAATTGCGTAACATAGCAACAATTTACTTTACGTTCTTATAGTGTCATGGCGGCGATAGGAAAGTAGTGAGCAAAGTCGGTCCCGGAAAAACGAAAAATTCAACGAAAAATTAAGTTTGTTGGGTGAAACGTGTGATACCGCAGTGGTAACAAAAGGCAAGTGTACTATATTATAGATTCATTGATTACGTCGACTTAAGAATGGCAGAGGAATTGAGCAATAAAATCTTGTCATCGGTGCTAGCAGCACTAAGAGATGCAACCATACTACAAAGCTTAGTTGAAGCGCTGTTGCCAGCTATAATACCCATCATAATTAAAGAGATTGATTGATTAATGGGGCTTAACGTCTCATATTTATGCAACGATGGCTAATCGAGACGATGAGCGGGTGATAATGAAGAGAGAAAGATGATAATGAAGAAAAAAGCCACATCCGAATCAGATCCATTGTACGTCGCGTGAGTCGTCATACGGGAGTCCAGCAAGGGTGGGCAGGGCCAAGTGGGAGGAGAAATATTCAATGAGACAGTGGGGGGGAAAGGGACAGGGTCTCCTTTTGTCGCCTCTTACGACTAGCAGAGTCACTCTGGGCCTATTCTACCCCGGGCCGAGACGGGTAATATATATATAATTAAAGAGGTTACGTCTGCAGTGCAAAAAGAAGTTAAAAGTCTAAAGCAGGTTGTGGAAGGTTACGATATCCGTATTCAAGAATTAGAACTTAAAATAGAAAGCAAAGCTGATGATCTAGAACAGTATGGCAGAAGGGAAAACCTTAGACTGTTTGGAATACATGAGACAAAGGACGAAGACACCGATGAGCTAGCTCTAGAATTGCTTAACAATCGGATGGGTCTCAAAATCCAACAACAAGCGATCGCCCGTTCTCACGGTCTTGGGAAACCGAGAATGGATAACAAAGGCCCTCCACAACCAATTGGAAGCACGCCAAGGTGGTCATGTTCCCCAAGCCGGGTAAGTCACCTCGTGACCCGGCAAACTACAGGCCCATTAGCTTACTGAGCACCCTTGGAAAAATTTTCGAAAGAGTAATACAGGCCCACCTCCAACCGGTGATGACAGCCATCAACGTGCATCCAGACTGCCAATACGGGTTCAGGAGACACCACTCCACAACGCACGCTTTAGCCAGCATCACCGACTTTGTAACAACAGCCTACAACAAGAATAGGGTAACCACGGCCGTGTTCCTCGACGTGGCCAAGGCATTCGACCGAGTCTGGCACGAGGGCCTCCAGGCTAGGCATGCCCTCTCACCTCACGGGAATGGTTAGATCTTACCTGACGGGACGAACATACCATGTCTCGTGGAAGGACGCTGCCTCTACCACACACACTATTCACGCCGGGGTACCACAGGGATCCGTCCTGGGACCCTCCCTCTACGGCATCTATACACACGACATCCCACTGCCTACCCATGATGAACCCATCATCGCGAGTATATTCGCCGATGACTTCACGGCACTGGCACAAGAAGCGCACCCCGCAATAGCGTTGCGCCACCTTAAACGCTACTTGGCGAGAGTTCTACCCTGGTATTAACAGTGGCGTATAGCCATAACCCCGACAAAGACCACAGCCACAATATTTACCCGCAAGAGACACCCTAAGCACCGAGAACCGTTCCTATTTAAGAAACATCGTGAGCCCCCGCTTCTAATACGAGAACAAGCTGTAGTATGGACCCCGGAGAGCAAGTGTCTGGGAGTTATCCTAGACAACAAGTTACGTTGGATAAACCATGCGTCGTCCGTACTCACTCGAGCCCGTTGCAAACTGGCATCGCTTACCCCATTATTACGATCGCAAAACATGTCGGCAGCCACTAAAATGCTATTGTACAAAGCCGTCATCCGACCAACTTTCACCTACTTTTCACGCCAGCTGTGCAAAAACACATATTCTAAAACTTCAAAAACTGCAGAAAAGGGTCATCCGATATGCCACTGGGGCGCCCAGAGACACGTCTGCAGCAGACCTCCATAGCGCTGTCGGGATCCCCGAAGTCGCCATGCACCTCCGACAACTTTCAATACTTCAAATAATAACATTTACGTGAACGAGCATCTGACGCGGTTGACACAATAACTTGTTTTGGTTGGCTCGGAAAGCAAAGCAACAGTGCGATTTCCGATTCGTGTGGACGAGGGGAGGTCGAGTATTTCTACGCAAGGACGTTGACTCCCCAGTCAAACACGTCAATAAGCCCAGCGACATCCTGACACCGGCTGAGTAATCCACAGTAAGCCAAGTACATCAACTCTTTTGTGGTTGTGTTGGTTGGGTCGTAATCCCTGTGTTGTTGTTGTTTCACTATCTGCGAAACGTTTTCAGTTTAACATGGATTTGTCGGACACGTCACTGTCAAATGATATATTTAATACTCTTGAGTTGGATGAGGTGCATGACCTACAGTGTGTGTATGGTAATAAAACTGGGTTCAAGATAATACATGTCAATATTAGGGGTATAAGGAAGAACTTTGACCAGCTTGTGGTTATACTAAATAAACTTCAATTTAAATTTGATGTAATTGTACTGACTGCCCTTTATTATTATTATTATTGCCCTTTATAGGGCAGTGGTTGTATAGTTTACGGTATTTGTTTAGTATCACTGATCGCGCTTCTTACTCACTTTTTCCAATGAAAAACGCCAAAGTCTTGTTCAAAGTGTTATTTCTATTGAACAATGTTTAATTGTCTTTCTTTTGATGCTTATTATAATATTGAAGTTAGTTTTTAAGAGTAATAAATGATTGTTTGAAGTTTTTATATGAAAAGTTGACGTCTTCTTCCTTGTTTCCTGCTTGTGACTCGAAGATGAAAATAAAGAAATGTGCCACCCCTCGAAGTTCAGTACGGAAACTTTTGAGGGGTCATCGTTTTGTAAATCTCGCAATTAGGAGAAAATTGTTTGAAGGGGTGGTTATGGGCGAGCAAATGAAGAAATCATACAGCACCTTACGTTCAAACAAGGATAAGCAAATCTTCTACAAGATTTTTCGAGGAGGTCAGGTTTTTTGGAAGTACAGAACTTTGACTACTACGACCCACTTCTTGAAATATAAAGGCTTAATGGCCAACAAAGAGGCAAAAACTCAAGTAAAGCCAACAATGATATCTGCCGAAAAGTCCAAAGATTTCTCGAAAGAGAAGAATGTAGTAGGATGTGTCCTGGGAAGAAAGACACTATCACCAAAAGAAAAATCAATCAGCAGAAAAGATATCTAGACGATTCACTTCTCAATCTTCACAAAATTTTTTGCACTGAATACAAAGCTTATGAACATTTAAGTTATTCTAGATTTTGTGTTCTAAAACCGTTTTGGATTGTTACTGCCAAAGTGGACAATCGAGAAACATGCGCATGCACAGTTCATTCTAATATGGCATTACTTGCACAGGCTTTCATACATTCAATACAACCCTTCCAAAAGAGCCAGATTTGGAATAAAGTTTTATAAACTTTGTGACTCGGACAATGGTTATATTTCAAATTTTAAAATATACATTAGCCAAGACAAAGTCGATGACACCCCTGCGAGTCACAAAGTCGTGATTGATCTGTGCGAGTCCATTGGTTGTCTAAATAGTGGCTATAATCTCTATTTAGACAACTGGTATAGCTCCCCAATACTGTACCAAACACTGTTTGATGCTGGGACAAATGTCTGTGGCACGGTACGGGCTAACCGTAAAAATGTGCCCAAAGACTTGATGGCCCAAAAACTTAGGAAGGGAGAGATGTCTTTCCAAACATGCAAAAATGTGATGGCACTGAAGTGGGCAGACAAAAAGGACGTAAAGATGCTGTCCACAATGCATGGCCCTCAGTTCGGAGAGACATCTAAAAAAGATAGGGCAACTGGGGCTACAAAATTGAAGCCTCTTCGCATACTTGATTACAATTATGGAATGGGTGGTGTTGATCGAGGCGATCAACTACTAAGTGGGTTCCACATCATGCGCCGCTCCAAGAAGGCATATAAGAAGATTTTCTTCTATTTTGTTGACATGGCCATACTCAACAGCCACATTGTACATAGGGCTGTAATTGGAAAGGTTGACCGATCTTTCAACGAGTTTAAACGGAAATTGGCTGAAGACATTCTCCTTGCAACAAATGTACCAGATTACCGAAGAAGGCCAACCATTCCTGGACCATCCCCCTTAAGACTTTCGGGCAGACACTTCCTTGTCAAGATGGCTCCAACTGCAGACGAGGGTGCAGTAACCAAAAAGAGGTGTCGTGTCTGTCTTGACAAGAAGACGAGAAAAGAAACCATTTATGAATGTGATACTTGTAAATTACCTTTGTGCATTGAACACTTCAAGCCTTACCACACCCTTAAAGACTACTAAAGAGGTAAACAATTCTCTCAGTAATATTCATTACTTTCTTGTGAGCATTTTGATGTATATAGCTTTCTTCTAGGTCTACTAGATCCCGAGATATCAGAAAACACAACTTATCACGTATTTTATGATTTTTTTTGTAAAATAACCTGGATTCCTAGGGTTTTCCAGGCGCCTAGCTCCTGGATGTGAGAGGGTAAATGATGATGTCTGAATAAAAATAACTTTGAATTTGTATAAATTCAAATAACCTCTTAAATTCACTTCCAAGTCAATAACCACTGTACTCTCAATTATCTAAATACATATATGCTCACATGAGAACTACAAGCTGTATTTTGTCATTATCCTGGTTCCTTGTCATTATCCTGATAGCACAACAATTAAAATATTTAATAAAGCATTGTTAAAGGCATATTGTCATCTAGCGTTGTAGTTAAACTATGTCAGATCTTGAATTATTTAAAGAATTTAGGAACAAAAATGAAAGAAATCGGTCCGTATTTAAACAAGTTATGAGCAATTTTAATCAAGAATGTTCATTGGGTGACGTCACACGCGTGACGTAGTTGGATGCGAGCTGTGCCGCGCTCACTCATCTTCGCTGCTGGCCATCCATGGCGCGCCCCACCGCCCCCGACCTCTATCGGACAGTTGAAGGGTGTATGTTCGAGATGCAGTATGCTTGGCTTGGAGGAACTTGTATTGTCATCGTATTGAATTGATTGTCATCGGTGTGATCACTCTCACTATCATTGACAGATTCACATTCGTCAAAATATTCTGTTTCAAACGATTCGTCGTGGTCGTTTATTTCATCGGTTTCACTTTCCGAACTTGCACAAAACATCATCCCCTCCGCAAACTGCTATGGTTGGCTCTTATTTAGTGCTTCAATATCAAGCTCAAACTTTATTTCTATCTCTTTAGGTTTATTCTGAAATGTTTCGTGATTTAGTAAGTCGTCATTACATAAACATTAATCGTAGCGTAGTACAGCGTGATGTGGAGATGTACTTTGGGCACTTTGGGTTTGAATGTTTTCAATAAGACGATGCTTGTTTCGAGCGGCAAGGTAACATGCACTGCGCTCTGTTTTTAAAGGGGTATCAATGCTGCCTGTCAATTTGACAGACGGCACTGCTCATTTTTTAACACACGTTTCGATTTTTTTTTTCATTAGATTCATTTTCCATTTTCAAACTATTGGTAATTTCATAGTCGTCTTTAATGAAATGTTCGGAACATACACGAGTGTATTTGCTTGGTAGGCCTACAGAGTTCTTACTATTAATTTTCGATTGCCAGTTTTTATGTCGCACTGGCTAAAAACCCAAAGGCACTGGAGATTTGTCCCTGTTTGGAAAACGGTGAAACATCATGTCGATCGGGCATACAAGACTGTTATTGCATCCGTACGCACAACATTTTAATACCATGATTATTGATTAATATAGCTGGTGCGATACGTATACTATAGTCTAAATGGCCATTTACATACAATAATAACAACACAGTTTTGACACTTACAATGTCCGTTATGCTTAATGCCTCCACGACAAGCATAATGAAACTACAACTACAAATAAATCAACTAGAACCTAAAGACGTACTCTACACAATCCACTTGTCCGTGCACTCTCTTAATAAACTGCTGGATATTAGCACTCACATTAGTTATTAATAAAACTATTCATTGTACATCTCTTGAAGCAAATCTGAGAAACAACCATCCATACAGACTGTCAAGTGTCAGCCCCTTACTGCACCACGCAACGGGTGTTCCTACCCGAGTCGCGCCTCGCCCAGCCGCTCGGTCCGCATCCAACAACGTCACATGCCCTGAGGCGCGCGTCAAAACAAATCATTGTAGGGGGAGTAGGCTTCGTCCAAAGTTGCCATAAACTGCGGTTTTCTTATTTTTTTAATGTCTATTTGAAAACAAAAAATACTTACTTGTATGTGAAAATATGCCTTTAAGTTGAGAAACTATGTTGCTGACTAGAAAACCTAGCAGATAAACACCTTAGCTATATTCGAGAATTTTTCAAACTTTTAAATTCATACTTAATGTTAATAAATTTGAAAGCCTTATATTCCCTTTTTGCCAAGAATCACCCATATGGCAGCAGCGGATGCAATTTCCACTTCCAATATGGGTTGCAACAAAACAGTGAATGAACACATGACTGGTGTTGGACTTTTCTTCCCCTGGTGCTGTTACAGCATCGCTTACAACAATGCGAAAAGACAGACGGTGCGTCAGGCCAACTGGAGAAGTTAAGTGGGCGAGAAGGGGGGGGGGGGGGGGGGGGGGGAGTGGGAGAGAGAGTGAAAATAAAATAAATTGACAGCTCGTAGAAGAGACGGGTCGGAGTACACAGCCCAGAGCTAGGGCTGGCCATTCAGCTACCGAAGTAGCTTACTATAGATAGGCTGGTACCCTAGACCCGCCCCATTTTGGCCAAACATTTCTTCTGAAAGACAAAAAAGAAAACTTAGAAAGTGACGAATGCATAATAAGCGGCGATTTTTCAGAAAACTACACGTTCGTTGTACAGGATGAAAGACAAACGTATCACTGGGTTAATACTCAAGCGATCCTCCATTCATTTGTATTATACTTGAAAGATGATAATGGAGAACTAAAGTAGAAAAGTATTTGCATAATAAGTGATCATCTCCAACACTCCACAACAGCAGTGTACACTTTTCAACGAGTCATCTTAAATGAATTGAAATCCTTTGCCCCACACATTACGAAAGTCTTAGACGAAAGTCACAGACTATGGACTAATGGCCGAGTGGCACTTTTTGTCCACCAGTCATGGCAAAGGACCTTGCGATGGGATTGGTGGGACAGTCAAGCGACTACTAGTAACAAAAGCATCTTTGCAGGATCAACTCATTCTTACACCACTTGCAATGTATGATTCCTGCACCACTAAAATCAAAGAGATGTTTTCTTTCTTTTATGTGACATCCATAATGGTTGAAAAAGAAGAGAATGACCTAATGTCTAGGTATGACAATGTTTCGACTATTGCGAACACCAGGGAAAATCACTACTTCAAACCAATAGACAAGAACTTCATCAAAGTTTATAGAACATCCGCATCTGTCAACTTCCAGAGCGTTCTTCTAACCAAAACAAAATTGCGAACGGGTGAAGTTCTCTCTGTCAAACTAAATGACTATGTGGCGTGTGAATACGACAAAAAGTGGTGGCTATGAGTTGTTACGGAACAATCTCCAGAAAATATGGACTTTAAACTCATTTCTTCCACCCTCCTGGACCAGGCACTTTATTTAAACAGTCGAACAATCATACTGTCGAACAATCATACTCTGAGTGAGGGTTTTAAACTAAACTTTACACTCACATTCAATTACATTCAATTTTTTTCCCCATTACTTTACATTCAATTAGAATGTGTCTTACAGTCAAAACAACATAACATACATCACATACTGGGGCAGGTTCGTTTCTTAGTAAGTAGCCTTGAGTAAGGTATGTATGGCCGATACATAGACGGGTCAAGACTACTTCTTCGCGACGGCAAGATCGTCAAGAAGAAAACCAAGGCGATATGGTGTCTTTAATCTCCCTAAGTTTATTACAAGATACACTTTTCCATCTATCGCTCAATTCTTTCTTTAAACGGTGCCGTGGGAAAACTTTAAGTTCAGATGTGAGGACTAATTCAGTCTTTAGGACGCTTGAAGCAGGCAGCTTAATGATTGATTAATGGGGCTAACGTCTCATATTTTTGCAACAATGGCTAATTGAGACGATGAGCGGGTGATAATGAAGATGAGAAAGATGATAATGAAGAATAAAGCCACATCCGAAACAGATCCATTGTACGTCGCATGGGTCGTCATACGGGAGTCCAGCAAGGGAGGGCAGGGCCAAGTGGGAGGAGAAATATTTAGTGGGACAGTGGGAGGGAAGGGACAGGGTCTCTTTTTGTCGCCTCTTACGACTAGCAGAGTCACTCTAGGCCTATTCTACCCCGGGCCGGAACGGGTCACAGGCAGCTTAAGAAGGACAGGAAGATAAATGTGTTGCAGGCCAGACAATACGTCGTTGGAGCGTGGGACCGGGTGACACCCACAACACTGGCGCACTGTTTCCAAATGTGTGGATTCGTCCCAGAAAGTGAAATCATTGATGACGGCGAGATTCTCTGCGACGATGATAAAGATGATGACTTTCGTCAAGACTGGGCAAAAGTTACGACTCCGAAGATATTACGTTTTCCGGTTATGTTGGATGTGACGATGACGTAATAACTTGCGATAACGATACAATTGAAGACTTGCGTGCAGCGTCGACAAGGAAGCACATACAAGAGAGTGACGACAAAGATGTCACCGCTGAAGAACAGATCCCATCATTTGCGGAAGCCGTAGACTGCAATGAAAAGTTGAAACTTTTCATCGTGTCTTCTTGTTTTTCTCTCAAATTACAGTTTTCGATTGATTGATTGATTGATTAATGGGGCTTAACGTCTCATATTTGTGCAACTTTGGCTTATCGAGACGATGAGCGGGTGATAATGAGGATGGGAAAGATGACGATGAAGAATAAAGCCACATCCGAATCAGATCCATTGTACGTTGCGTGGGTCGTCATATGGGAGTCCAGCAAGGGAGGGCAGGGCCAAGTGGGAGGAGAAATATTCCGTGGGACAGTGGGGGGGAAAGGGACAGGGTCTCCTTTTGTCGCCTGTTACGACTAGCAGAGTCACTCTGGGCCTATTCTACTCCGGGCCGAGACGGGTCTACAGTTTTCGAGGATGGTACACCAATGACTGCGTATGAAACGCATATGCAATTACTAGGGTATTCCAAAACGATGTATGAAAAATTTAGTAAGATGGAATCAACTTTAACGACTGTAATATCCAATCAAAGGCAGTTGGGAAGAGACTTCTATCTGCTCCGCCTACAGTGGGCCCCTCAGAAGCCAATCAACTTAAGTCAATTTTTTTTCAAAGTTACTTTATATGCTATTTGAAATTGCCGCTACAATGTTTTTCAGAAGCCAAACAAGGTAAGTCATTAAGTTCATTTTTTTGCTCATAGATGGCGTAAGTCTCTTTAACTTCTGAAACTGTCAGCATTCTTTACAGAAGCCAAACTAAGTCACTGCTTTCTAGTTTCATCCGAAATCCTGAAAAATGGAAGAGAGCTGTTAACAAAAAGAGCAGACATTTAGGTTTAGCGTTTGTTTCTAGAAGTGGAAAAGTAGTCGATGAAAAGAAGTTTGTAGATGTGTTATGTGGTTGCAAAAGTAAGTGCAATGAGAAGATTACGGCAGCCGAGCGTGAGAATAATTTTAATAGTTTTTATGCACTAGGCGATTTGGCACAACAAAATTTGTTCATCCGGGGTATTGTTCAATCATCACAAGTACAAAAAAGAAGACCAAGAAATGAAACGAAGACGCCTCGCAGCATGTCCCTAAAATATTTTTTTAAAAAGGGAGCAGACACCTTAAAGGTATGCAAAAAATACTTTCGCGACACCTATCAAATAAGCGATACTAGGATTTTACGATGTTGTTCGGGAAATGAAGAGACTGTTTTAGGAGACAAACGAGGCAAGAAAGAACCCACAAATAAATTAGATGTGTCTGGTATAGTGGCACACATAAAGTCGTATCCTGCATACACTAGCCACTACAGCAGAACTCATAATCATAATAGAAAATATTTGAATGAGAACTTGACCATAAAAGCCATGTTTGCGCAATACGTGGTTCAATGCACGGAACAAGGTATAACACCTTTGCAAGAAACAATGTACTACAGTGTATTTTCTACAAAATATAACCTGCAATTTAAGTCCCCTTTAAAGGATACTTGCCAGCTGTGCGATTCGCTGAAAATAAAGATAAATTACCCAGAAACGCCTGAAGCCAAGGTACTTGCATCTCAAGAGCTTGATTCTCACTTGGCTTTAGCTGAAGCAGCCCGCTTATCTTTGCGGAATGACAAAGCTTTGGCAAGTGAATACACTTATGTTTTCAAATTTGACCTACAAAAAGCTTTGCCGTTTCCAAAGTTAACGACATCAACAGCTTATTACAAACGAAATATGTATGTGTATAGCTTGGGATGCCATTCCTTCAATGATAATGTTGGATTCATGTACATATGGGACGAGACGCAGGGTTCTCGGGGCTCCCAAGAAATTGCAAGCTGTATCAAAAAGCATTTGCTCGAAAATGCCACTACCCACAAAAAAATAATTATGTACACAGACTGTTGTACGGGGCAAAACAGAAACATAAAGATGGCTTTGTCCCTCCTAAAATTGGTACAGGATACTCGATTAGCAGCCACCTCCATCGACCACAAGTTTTTAGTTTCTGAGCACTCTTTTTTTGCCCAATGATGCCGATTTTGGGGTCATTGAAAGCAGTGCAAAAAAGCACCAATGCATTTATGGCCCACAAGATTGGTATGACATTGCACGGGCCGCAAAAAAAGGACCCTCAGTTCAAAGTAATAGAAATGCAGCGAGAAGAATTTCTGTCTACAAAAGTTTGGCCCTAACAATTTATTTTGCTCTTCAACGATCTCATCTAGAATATGGTATCATTGGTTGGGGGGGCATTCTTAACGAGCACCTTAAACCCCTAAATAATGTTCAAAAATGTATATTAAAAATTATAGCAAATAAACAAAGAGACTTCCCAACAAAGAAACTATTCGAATTAACTGAAGTTCTTGACATTAGGCAACTATATGTTAAGAAAATGTTATTTTACTTACATAAGCACTTAATAGACTTCGTTAAAAACTCTGAAATCACCCGACCCACAACTAGACTCATTTCAAGATCAGGACCTTACCTTCCCAGAAAAAACAGTCTCCTAGGTCAAAGGCATACAGCATACCTTGGTCCTAGAATATATAATGAATTACCTGCAAGTATTACTGTCCTACCCAAACATATGTTTTCAAGGAATGTAAAGCTCTGGCTTAAAGCGAATAGTGACAGCAATGAATCGCAAAATGCAACATCACTCATAAACTTTCATTTCAACATATAAATTATATCATCACAGAATAGGGCCTAACATAATATTATTTTCTACCATTTATTCATAAATTCATAACAATTATTAAGCATAAGCATGCAGTATACAAATCATGCAGATATTGTTTTTGTGACTTTAATAACTACGCTAGGCTTAACAATTCAACGATTTCATCGGAATCATGGCACTATGATTCATGTCTGGTCTTACTTACTGTTTCTTACTTTATGTTATTCTATTTCTATGTAATGTATATGAAACTATATTATATCTTTCATGTGTTATATCACTTATAATATTATGTTAATTGTGATGATATTTGGGGTTTTACGTCCCATGTTTTTGCAACGAGACTAATCGAGACGGTTGGTGGGTGATTATGAGGATGAAAAACGCCACATGACATCCATGCCCAAGCCAGGATTCGAACCTGGAACGCACAGACCGCGGTTTACTAGACCAACGCCTAATCGACCTCGGCTAACTGCGCTGGCTTATGTTAATTGTAATATTAGCAAATTTTATTGTATTTTTATGATTAGTTCAAGTATAATTAAAACTACTAGCCTACCTTTTTTGTCTTGTCTACAAATTGTAATTTTATAATTTTTGTAATTTAATTTTTTGTAATTTTTTCATAATCAATCAACAAATCTAACATTGAAATCACTTTAGTTCTGCCATCTTGCACTGTATTTTTTTATGTCTCTAACTTATGTTCTGCCCACACTCAAGGCTTGCCTTCTCACTACTAATTAACATATACTGTTATTCCAATAATGTACTTACAAACTGAGAATAAAATGCTTTTGAATTGAATTGAAAAAAAGACGGCCACCGCCCAGTTCCGGCTTGCAACCGGTCATGACGTCTTGCAACTCCACCTGCATCGCTTCAACATTAGCAACGAACCGGCCGCCTGTAGATTGTGTGAGTTGGAAGATCAAGACAGAGCGCACCTATTTAGATGCGCCGCCCTCAAGAAGGACATTGACCCCTGCCCGACTCAATGAGCAGGACAGAGAAGGAGGCAGCCTTGTATTGGATGGCAAGAAAGAAGAATGGTTGAAGAGGCCAACTCTGCACAGAAAAAAAAAAAAGCAAAATCTAATATTATAGACAAAATAATGATAAACAATAGCATAGATCTGGGATAGCTGGTTCGTGACGTCACACAAAATATTGCGCGCACACAAGCAGACGACGCAGTTCGACATTCAGACAAACACACCAGTGATGGTGCATTTAAACTATGGTGGTACCGATGCTTACATCGTAGTTTTAGATGAAAATGAGGTACCCGGGGCAAAATTACTGTACGATGAAGTATTCCGTAGTTCAAATGAACAATTAAAAAGATGGTTGGAGTGCAGAGAATTACCCAAATGTGGTTTAAAAAAACCAGATTTGATATTGAGGTTAGTACAGCTTGGAGATTGCATGCATATCGGTAGGCCTAGGGCCTATTCCAATAAAAGTTTAACCTCTAGTTATGATGTTGTAAATAATTTGTTTTTTCAACAGAGTGGAACAATCTTTAAAGGTTGGCAATATTCCAATAAGCCCAGCTGTGGACGGCGGAAAATGGTACAACGCCAAATTGGATGCAACCAGCAACCAACGAGCTGATACAACAACAGCTTCGTGGCTAAGGCTAGCAGATTCTAGGATTTTCCCTCCAGAAAGATTTAATTATGGTAATGTGTAGCCTACTACTGTACCACCTAATTGAATCTGTACAATCCATAGGCAAATTTGTTGTGCCACAAGCTAATGACAAGACAAGCTCTGACGAAAACTCTAGCCAGCTTCATGACAACAGTGAGAATGTTGATGCTCACACAGCTAAACCTTTAAAAAGAGGTGAAGGTAAAGAACGTAACATTTGTCATGTGTTCTTTATGATAATACATAGAATCACTGTTGCACAACCCATAACAACAGTGCTTGGTAGCCGGTATGTTTGGTTTGTTTGTCTGACTCGAAATCAGTATCGATATAAGAAAGATGGCGGATGCACAATCGATATCTATTTTTAGAATTCAAACCTATGCTATTGCAAGTACAGAGAGTAATCCTCAAAAAGTAGCAGAAACATACATAAACTACTTTAATAACATAGGAAAAGAATTAGCTGAAAACATACTACTAAAAAAGCCATCATCTTCCAACCGTCTAAACACAGATGACTTTCCTGTACATCGTCAAAACGCGTCAATATTTTTCAGTCCAACAGTTGATGAAGAAATAATACGAAATATCAATGAGCTAAAACAGACTCTGCCTCAGGGCCCGACCTTATAAACACAAAAATAATCAAAGCAAAAAAATGTCACATAGTTCAACCTCTCAAATACATCATAGACTTAAGCTTTACCATAGGAATATTTCCAAACATCTTTCAAAAAATCAAGAAACTTTTAACAAAACTGGAAAAATATAGCATCCAAGGTGTAGTTCTACAACTAATAAAAAGTTACTTAAATAACAGAGAGCAAGTTGTGAAAATCAACGATACCTTCAGTAGCTCCTCAATCATTGAGTATGGCATTCCCCAAGGAACTGTTCTAGGACTACTTACTATTTACAGTATATATAAATAGTTTATGTAATTCTAAGTTAAAATGTAAAATTGTCACCTTTGCTGATGACACTGTCCTCATATTTTCTAGCGACGACTGGAAAACTACTTACAAAATTGCAGAGAATGAAATGAGGAAAATAAAACTATGGCTTGATGTAAATCTACTTACACTCAACAAAGATAAAACCTTCCACATTGCATTCTCTCCAACAGAAACTGACCAACCTGTTCATGACTTCTACTTAAAAATACTGTACATACAAATACATGTAACGCTATTACAGTTCCTTGTAACAGCAAAAAAATCGAGAAAGTATACCAAACTCAGTATCTTGGAGTGGTTGTGGACCAACACATGAAATCGGACTGCCATGTTAAAACTACAAAAAAAACTTAGAAACACTCTGTACAAATATTACACACTTAGAAACTTTCTTAATCTATCCGCACTTAAAATGCTCTACTATTCTTTAACACAATCTATACTTGAATATGGAATACTAGCTTGGGGTGGAACTTACCTAAATCATCTTATACCCCTTATCACGATACAAACACACATACTGAAGGTAATAATGAAAAAACACTTTCTATATCCCACAACACTAGTGTATAGTGAAAGCAACATTTTTAACATTCGCAAGCTGTATGCCAAAACTCTCCTAAAATTTGTACGTACAAATCTCAACAGATTTTTTAAAAATATCTCACCATTCGAAAACACGAGGAAATCTCAAACATAATCTTATAATTCCTAGAGTAAACAAAACTCTAGCACAAAAACAAGTTGCATACCTAGGGCCAAAATTGTACAACCAAGTCCCACAAGAATTACGAAATTGTTCAACATCTATTTTTAGTTACCGAACGCATAAATGGATTTGCTCATCATCAGTTAATAAATTAGAGGACATTTTAACTCTCAAACCTCAACGCTGTAACGAAAAAAAGTTAGATAGGATAACCGCTTACTCAAAAACCATCTTACGATTAAAAACCCGTGCCAATTATTTCTCGTTTCTTACAAAACACAATTCTGCTTTCGAGTTTTTTCTTTTTCTTTTCTCGAGTTGTTAGATGAGTTGAATTGAATATGTCCAGATGAGTTGAAGGTAACTTTTGAAAGTTATAAAAGTGTTCGTTTTAGTTTGCTATTCCTAGTCATTAGATTTTATTAGTTTAGAATTTAGATCGCATTTGGAGTTTATTTTTAAACGAATTTCAAAGTACAGACTTATTTTATAATAGTTTTTTTGTCAGTTGTATCTTTATTTTACTTTAACATTATATGAATGAAAATTATGTCAGCACAAATTGGTATCCATAGCAATGTTTTCATACCATAGCGCTGTCAGAGCTAACATTGTCAATAAAATAACATTGCTTCTAGTCGTAGTAAGTAGGATTAGTTTTAAGTATAAATTGTCTATTTTCTTATCAATTAAAATATATTAAAGACTAAACTTGTAACAGGGCAACCACAAACAAGGATTCTTTACTTATGTGGTTGCCTTGATTAAATGATAAAATATCTGGAAATAATATGTACCTGTAAAATGTCTAATAAATTGAAATTGAATTGAAATTGTTCTAACAGAAGAAAAAACAATTTCCAAAGTTCTGGACATAGATTGCGTAGTTTATAGATTTGGAGAGCAGCACAAAAAACTCAGGATTATTCTACATTAAGGTAAGAAGTTGCATCCGCACATAATTACAACAAATTAAATAATTAATCCCTTATCGTTATTATTACTAGGTGAAAGTTAAACTAACTCGGCATGTTTTGCCGTGTTTGGCGCATTCCCTCCTCCCCCCCCCCCCAATGAAAACATGATGATATCTGAACGTGCCCCCCTAGAAAAAGAGTGACCCTACCTTGGCCCCTCCACTCAAAGAATCCTAGCGTCGTCCCTGATAGTGGGCCATACAAACATCTACGCCCCCCCCCCCCCCCCCCCCAAATAATGTGTTATTTCATTTTTTGTTATCTTAATGTTACTATAGAATACTGCAGGTCATACTTTGCAACAAATCTAATCAGTCACTATTTCAGTCCCTTCATTATTGATGTTACTGGTACCCCAAAGAGTATTTTCACTTCAAACACCCATAAATCAGTTACCTTTCCTAAGGGATGAGGCGTTTAAACGTGGAATTGAGTTTAAACGTTTATAAATTTTAATGCGCAGTTCAGGGCTCGAATTTAACGCTCGCCCGGTCACCCGAGGCGAGTACATTGTTACTTGGGCGAGCAAAGTTCTCAATTCACTCGCCCGACGGGCGACTTTTGTTTAACAAACATAAATCCTTAAAAAATGCGACACTTCATTACCACAAGCTACAAAATTCAGACATTGTCCTTGATGCCAATAATTCTTCCCAATAATTTCAGCAACTAGTTCAAAACAGTGTTCTTGGCAAGTTATAAAGTGAGATGTTGATACAAATTAGAAGATAAGGAAATGGTAGGACTAGTGTTTTTATTTTCGAGCTAGTAAATTAGAAACCCCACTTGCTCGATGGGCCAGTGAAAAATAATTTAAAATTCGAGGCCTGGCGCAGTTAAACGTTCTTGATACGGTGTGCGCCTGGCCGCGGTCGGCCGAGTGGCCGGAAGAAGTCGAGCGCGCCGATGTTTGTCGCGGGGGGTGTTCTCACCGTTGATAAGTCACTTCGTTTGTGTGGCAGTCTTGTGCCTTATCTAATTGAATTAATTTTAATTAATTAATTTCACCCTACGCCTAAGTTTCGGAACATTTCGGTGATATTTACTGCATTGGTCGTTCTTCTCGCCTCCTTTGGGGGGGGGGGGGGGGGGGGGGCGCAAAGGTTTAAACGTGAATTTAAAAAAAGGTTAAACGTTTAGGTTACTAAACGTGTTTGCCCATCCCTACTTCCTAAGTTAACTTGATACAATGTCTTGCTTGTTACAACGTCGAAAACCAATAGTCCCTTCAGAGACGTTATATCAAGGTTGTACTGTACTTGAATGCAATTAAAACCCGTACAAATAACATTGTTGGAATGAAAACTGCAATATTTGCCACTTTGCATCACTGTAGGGCAGTGGTTCACAACCGGGGTGCCGCGAACCTCTCCTAGAGGTGCCGCGAAATTTTCATTGAAATTGAAAAAATCTTGTTTCTGAATATTTTGAAAATAAAACAATAATTAGTAATTACTATATCAAAAACGAAAACATATTTATTTAAGTATAATAGCCTGCCCACAATTGAATTTTCACTGAAACATATTACATCGAGGATGCAACGTTTTACCCACTCACCAGTCACCCTCCGGCCCCTCCATCACGAAACAGTTCAGAAACAACATGTAGAAACTGAAAACAGGATCAAATATCATCATAACCATATCATTCTTTACTGACCAGTAACTAATATTGATCCCAAAGAACATTCACTTATGCCATCTATGATAATTAAAATGCAGTGTTGTTAAGTAATGGGCTACAAGTAGCATGTTACTTTTTTTGGTAGCGAGACTGGTGGCGCGCTACATTTGAAAATGCAGTAAAGTAGCGAGTAGCAAGCTACTATATACGAGTATTTGTAGCGAAAAGTCGCCGCTACTCTATTTTTGCAATAAACAAACACACGTTTGTTTCGCCAGCCACAATTCCCACCGTCACAGGTTCGGAATGACGACTGACATTGGCTCTCTTGCTCTAGTCCCAAAACCTCCTCTCCAGCACTGAGTTTCCTGTTTCACCACGTGAGCTGTGATATGAGTATGACTCACTTCCGGACCTTACCGCCGTTTCAATAAATAGCCTAGTACGTACTCTTGGTCCTTTATAAAAAATGAAAGGAGCTGTAAAGTAGCGTCACTACTTTGTTTGAGTAGCTGTACAAGTAGCGAGCTACTTGACAAAATACAGTAGCCTAGCTGAAAAGTAGCTAAGTTACTTTCAAAGATCAAGTAGCTGTAGCTGTAACAGTGCTACTTTTAAAAAGTAGCTTTAACAACACTGTTAAAATGAAATGTAATTTGTACCCACACACAAGCATCATGCTCATGTGGGTACTTGCTTGCTCATTTACAGTTGATTTACAATGTTATATGACTGTGTCTAGTACTATGCTATTGTTTATGATACGATATTGTAATTAAATGTAAACAGAGTAATGAATAAAAGCTATTTTGATTTGATTTGATTTGAAATTTCTTCTGCAGTTTTCACTTTCATGTGTGTGAGTTAGGAGATTGAAAAACCAAAGAAAAGCAAAACACTTCTGTAATGTATTCTTGAATTACCGCCTTTGCGGGTTCTAGTTTAGTTGGCAGTGCCGCTTCGCGCATTGCATTACTTATTATTGTAGGGATGGGATTTGACCGGTCAAATTCAATTTTGGTCATTTGACGGTCATTTGACCGTCAAATACAAAAAAATCAAAAAAGTAAAATCCATCTACCTGTGCCTGTAAAATTAAAATATATGTAGGCCTGCATTTACTACCTGGTTGCCGGATTAATCGATTACATTTCGATTAGAATATTTTATTTAACAATACATGTCAGCATGTTTCCGATTCAGCGTATTCATTCAGATCAGCTGGCCACCAGTAAACACGATATGATTTTGCGTATTTAGGCCTTCTGTTTCAGTTTGTATTTAGTATTTATTGATTATTAAACGTAAATTATTATTGAGTAATATTTAATCGATTATTATTGCTTATATATATCACAGGACCCAATTGAGGGGACTGTGACATAACACGCAGACAAACAACGTGTTGCTAGGCAACTCCATTGTTCTATCTTTCTTTGATTGGTGCACATTCAATATTTGTCCGAAACAAAACACGGCAACATGGCTATTTTTGGAATTAAAGCCCTCTTATACACTTGTTGTTGTTATTATTATTATTTCAGTTTCAATATCACATACAATACCATACAATACAACATTCAGCAGTTGAGCTGCATGTTATTAGCATGTTTTGTGTTTTGGTCAATTGACCAGTCAATTGACCAAAAGTATTTGACCGGTCAAATGACCAGTCAATTGACTGGTCAATTGACATCGTGCAACCCTATTATTATGACATCCTGTCACTTACTTCTGCTGTGCTAGCCTATGTCTAGCGTGATGTACTTATCACATTTCTTTGTAAGCATCTGTTAAGATTATAGTTAATAAACCTATCATGAATAATCTGAACAAGTATTCATTCATTATTATAATGTTATAATAAATAACAACTTCTATCAGTTGAAGGGGAAATTACTCAAATTAGAGTATATTTTTCCACTATATCCAGCCACAAATCAAAGACATTTGCAAAAAAATTGCAAAACTAGATTTCCCACTGAGCTGGTGTGATAATGCATGTTAACTAGGCCTATAGGCTATCCAACTATAAGTAAATGGTTTTATAATAATTAAATCATTTAATTCCCTAAATTTAGTAGGCCTAAATGCTTTTTTACAATTTGTAGGCCTATATATTTTGAAAATTGTTGACTTTAAGCGGGGGCGTGGAAAGGTGGTGAGGAGGGGGGGGGGGGGGGGGGGGTGCCGCGTGCCTAATGAATGTAGGCTTGGGGTGTCTTGAGTCAAAAAAGATTGGGAACCACTGCTTTTGTAGGGTATGTCCGTATGTCCACAGATAGAAAACCACAACACCACAAATGCCCCCCTGGACAAAGTTCGTAATGTTTCTGTCTAGCTGGCAATGTGCTGCCATGTTTGCATGTTGATAACATACAAACCTTTTCGACTAAACAAGTGATTCAAAAGCATACGCCAATAAACCGGCATTTAGGGGGGAACGACCTACCGTACTAGAACGTTGTCTCCCCTGAAGAACGCAAAACGCAAATTAAAGTTTACATGGGGTACTACTGTCAGTGTTTCTATTTTAATATTGTATGTGAACAATGTTTTATATCTATATATGTGTATAGTTACTTAGTCTAAGTTTTCTTTTTTCTTTTTTAGAATAAGAACATAACATTAGGCCTATATCTTATGAAATGACCTGTACAATATCATCAAGAATAAATACAACTGTACGTGACGAAATAAATAAATAAATAAATGGTCGCCGGCATATAGCTTCGATGCCCGAAACACACATTTGCATCCAGGTGTCGAAAACAGACTGGGGTCCAAGATCCAATCGTTAAGTTAAATGAAGCAAAGTGAAAGCTGTGAATGTCAAACATCAAGCTGCACATATCAGCGAGTCAACAATGACGACGCATCTGGCGAAACGTAGCGAAACCCTGCTCACTGAAAATTATCACCCTGTGTAGGCGGCCTATGCAATATTTAAGCCTACAAAAAACCAAAATTGCATTGGAGAACATTCCGATTCGCTACAACCCTGTTAATCTTCAAACGAAGATTCTATTCAGGTGCAAAAGCAAATCGTGTGTTCGTACACAGCTAGGTTGAGGAGCAGACTCTTATAAAGCTGCTGTAATGCGTCTTACCTTGTACAGGACAGCGTAACAACGATGTGGTCATTGGCTGTACTTGCCCGCAAGCCCCGAGCTCCAAAGAGGTGGCAACGAGTCCCATCCATTTGAAACCACAAATCATATTTTAGAATCAGCGAAACATTCATATTCGAGTAGATAGTAGTTTAACGTACATTTTTAAAAGTTAGGTGTCTATCTCAATAGAAGACAATTTCAGGCAATTCCATAAACCATAAGCTTTGTAAAATAGATAGGCCTAACACATTCGTGACGACTGGACAATCAATGGAGTGCAGTTTGGAATGTGACACATGGCCTAAAACTTTTCGTTGCGACCGGAGTCATTATTAAAACATGGCTGTCGGGTATCGCTGCGTCCATTGATGGAAATTATCTGACGTTTCGGGCTGATTGTATGGCCCATCTTCAGAGTTCAGAGTAGGCCTACATAGAATAGGCAACCCAAGACAACCTTTCGTCACAGGTGAGGTTTTCGTAGCCAATCAGCGATCATTATTTGTGAGCGCTTGTCTCGGGCAGTTCGCTGGTTGGCTACGAGTGCCTCGCCTGTGACGAAAGCGTACGTAAGGTAGTCTTGGGTGGCCTTTACCATGTAGGCCTACCAAACCATACACAATTGCCCGGAAACTACTATGTACTAAAATGCAATTTATTGTAGGCCTATAATAAGGAGTTATATTCTATTCTATTCTAAACGGTAACGAAGTTGGATCCTGTGTTAACTTACAACACGATGCACAACCGAGCTTGCAGTTCCAGTACCCCCGGTAATGAAAAAGGTAGGTACGCCAATGTTTAACTCAGCGTTCGCGTTTCCGCTGTCTTCATCGTTGTGCACCGACTTTACGTCTCCTAGACATAGGACTAGGCCTATGCCCTGAGCCTGAGCCATGACTTGCCCACCAGTATGCCTAGGGCTAGGCCAGGTAAGTTACTAGACTAGGCTTAGTGGTAGACGTACACTTGTAGTCGGTTCAAAATTCATATCTACCTAGGGCTGGGCCATCCGTGCACAGTCAAGACAAATACGTAGGATAGGCCAGCCACCACAACTGCGGACGAATAGTTTTTCTGTCAGTGGCCGTCCGTCTAGGCTTAGCTGGGGTGATGACGTTCGCCACTATTTTGGCAATGTTCTCGGAATCCATAAAGTCGATTTAAGTTTGCCGTGGGAATAGGGTTTCAAGCTTTTTTAGGCACGTGGCAATCCTGTCAACAGGGAGGGATTGTAGAAAAGATTATCGGGTAGTTTTCCCGATTAGGCTCCGCGACTTTTTTGCACAAGTAGGCCCTAGGCCTAGGCCTACGCCTACCGTCCCGGAAAGTACTTGAAAGACTTAGGCCTAGGCCCTAGGTAGGCCTACCACTTAAGAGATTAATGTTTAAAATAAACCCAAACTAGGTTTGCTGTCCGCTACAACATTTAAAGTTACCTTTTTCGATGATCTAAGACAGTGTTTGGGGGATCTACAACCCTAGGCCTAGGCCTACCCAAGGCCCTAGGCCTAGACCTAGGCTAAGCCTAGGCCTAGGACATAGTAGGCCTATTTTTTTTTTTTTTTCTTCATGATGTCTATTTAGTTTGTTTTCTGTTTAGTTTTAGTGTTTGTCCTGCATTACTTTAGAAACAGTAGGCTATGTATGTTTCTATATCACTTACACATCTTATGTGCTGACCAAATCAACCTCGGCGCAAAGCGGAATCTAACCTCACATTCAAGCACGAACATGCAAGAACGATGTCGTTGCCGAATCGCGCCGCCTGACAACCGTCCAGGTTAAGTACCGTTATAAAAGAAAATGTAACTCAAAGCAGTCAGTACCCCTTTGCCAGTGAAAGAAATATTAGCTAACGATTATTCAATTTGAATTATAAAATATAAGATGGTATTTTAGGATGTTAAAATAATAAGTCGACCACAACGCACACCTTTCGTGCATGAGAAATGACATAATTACTACTACAACGTTGGCTAAACTGTATTAACATTTCTGCTCACAGCCCTCTTGATGAGTATTGTCCTCAACAAGTGGTTCAAACGCGGTTTATTCAATTTATTCACATTTAAATAAAAACAAAATAATAAGAGTTTATATCATGCTAGAGCTGCCTGTATGATTACTAAAACAAATTGTTCGTGTCCTAATTGAAAAGTAAGGAGAAAGAAATAAGTACAGAGATTCAATCAATTAATATTGGAAGCGCAGCGAATGAATGGATGAATGAATTTCCTTAATTGAACTTGAACCAGAATTAATTTGGATTGAAAGATGTAAAGAGGGTTGCACACGACTGATCAAAGTTGACCAACTGAATCAGCCCAACTTCGTCAAAACCATAACCTCACTTTCGGAGTATTATTTGGAGTATTATCAATTTTTATTAGATGTACGTTAATGTAACAAAACAAAACAAGTTTTCCCAAAGTTGGTGGGTTTTAGAAGGAGTTTCTATAAAAGTTGGCCAACCCACCAACCATATTTTGCAATGCTATTTGGCATTTGAAAATAGTTGGCCAACAGAACAGACGTGTGCAACCCGTTGAGAGTTTGACCAACGTCGACTGCAACGCACGCAGGTCGCTCCTGATTGGCCCAAAACCTCCGTCGCGCACCGTCCCGCAGAACAACGCAATGTCATGAACCCTTTCATGTCTATGGCCCATAGACATAGGGTAAGACGGGTAAGACCAGTGGTTAAGGCTGTGCGAGTCGCGCGCGGAGACCAGCGATGCGCCAACACAACTTCGTGTTTAACATTTTTTTTTGTGCTCCAAAGAAATGGTATGTGGCCGACGATATGATCATTCTTCAGAGATTTTAATGCCCTTTCTTATGGATATTATAGTTTTTCGTTACAAAAATCCATGTTTAACGTGTCGTCAGTTAAATTGTACGGTGTGTTCGGTCCATTTTAGTTTGTTGACAACAGGTTTAATATTTTTGAATGTACAGAGTTGCAAAACATAACAAATGTAGGCGAGTGAATTCTTCGCGCTATAACATGTTTTCTATGTTGATAACTTATTTAGTCTTTTTTAAAACGAGTGGCAACTGTTTGTGCGTAACTGTGCGTAACGGTGTGGAGAGTGTCTCCGCGCGGTGGCAGCGGAGCGGGAGACAAGATTCGAGCGAGAGGCATCACTGGCAGGTGGTGGAATGGCATGCCAGACGTAGGGGTAGGAAGGTGTGTCCTCGAGGCATAGACTAGTCTGTGCGAGGATGTTTTGTCATACCGCACAATAACAACAGACAGACTTCCTGGTCAACCCATCCATTCTATAACAGTTGTTTTGCAGACAGACCAAGATACGAACCGTATAAATAGGCTTGACACGGAACTAATTGGTACATAATTTTTTTGATCAGAAGTTGTTACTTATGTATATCTACAAGCACATTAGAAACTCTACCGCTGTCCGACACCCCTGATTAGCGTAATTAATTAAAATGTAAAAATTAATGCTCATATTGATTATTTTTGAAGATTATTGGTTATTTATATTTTTACCACATCAAGCAATTAATTTTGTTATTTAAAAAATAACTTACATCAATATAAGTACTCCGGTAATCATTAATTAATTATCAATAATTATAATAACAATTTCAATTGAATGCTTCCCGTGTAAAATTGGTACTATTGAATATTGTTTTGACAGTTTTAAATATAAGAATAATAACATACAAAACATGTGTAGAAACTTTACTGCAATCAAAATATTATTTATATGATAAATCAGCATAAATAATAATTAATTATCACGTTAATAACTGACATTTGTACAAATTTGAACATATGCAATATGTTATGCAATATGGTATCAAAAGAAAGCTTCTGATACGTCGATTTTAATATTGGTACTCTCAGGGTCATTCGAACACATTTCCAAAGTTTTTATAGGGGGGCAGAAAGAATGGGAGGGGGGGGGGGGATAAATGAAGAATATCTTCAAACGTATCAAACGAAAGCTATTACGTGGTTATTAGTAGTAATACTTTTAGAGTGATGAAATACGATATAGCCTACCCTAGTGTTGGGCTAATAGAGGGAGAGGGGGGGGGGGTGGTAAACAGTGTTCTCATTTCCCAATTTTACGTCTGATTTTTTTACACTGATTTCACTGTTTAGAGATGGGGTCCGATTACTCTGATACAAAACTTCAGGCTCAAATATCAGAATTTAACAAAATGGGTACTGTCATTACCACGTAGTTTTTTTAACTAAGTACCTAAGCAAAACAGTATAATGCAAAGATTGTGCCAGTGTAACCAAACGAAGTTTTAGTTGATGACTATTTGACGAATACAGTGATTGCATATATTATTACAACGGAATATTAACTCAACTTAATTCCTATGTAAACGAGATTGGTACGTTTCACTTCTTGTCAACCACGTACAAAAATTAAAGCCGCGAACGTTGATGGAGATACAATCGAAGTTGATCATTTGTTGCTTTTCCAACAACTCTTGAGTGTCCTTCGAGAGTCATCAGAGGATGATTTAGACGCATCGCATACCTTGGTCCAGAGACATATCTTATGAAGGGTTATAGTATGTGAAGTGCATGAAAAGCAAATATCATAATACAATTACTGTAGTATTTGATGGCTACGACAATGGGTCATCAACTAACGACATATTAATAATTTTCAAACACCAACGAACAGGCGTTTAGAACGGATGCAGCTTCTTGAAGTTGCATCGTAATTTAGAGCAGACCACTTTACAATTACAACGTAGAATTTGAACAAATATGTAGTGGGACTGGTGGCTTGTCAGTTGGTACAGGAAAAATTGTTTTTTGATAGAGCAGAGCACATCTAAACTTCAACATGCCAAAAGTTTAATAATAATACACTCACAATGTGATAAAGAGACGCTAATGATATAAGTGGTCGAGTCTCACGCTGAATACTGTTTTAGCAGTTATTAATTTATGTGTAAACTTCTGTCATGGCTTACCATTTACCAACAGGCCAATTGCTTTTTCACTGCTTTCAAGAATGTGTAAGGAGATGTGGGATGATTGGAAATATGTGAATTTAAAAAAAATCTTATGCAAATGTCTTGAATAGCAAAGCTTAATCCATTCTACACATTCTTGAAGTAGTGTCACTTCCACTTATTACGCGAATGAATTATTAACCCAGCTTGGTTTTTAATGTAACGCATATTCCATATTTTCTGTTTGGTGGCACCCAGCTTTCAACTCCGATTTCAAGATAAGATCATAAACAGGATTTTCGTGATTGAAGAAATACATACAATTACTAGCAAATCTGAATCATCACTAGTGAGGGTGCTGTTTTCATGGTTAGTTTACTTTACTATTGTAATTACAATTAACACATCGGCGTTATCTTCAGCTTAAAGTACTGTGATGTAAAAAGCTTAGTGAATCTTCATTTTTTTTTATCATTCTATTGAGAGTTGTTCTATGTTTTATATTGACTAACAATGACATATTTTACTCGTATACTTGATTGTATTCTATCTGTTACCACCATTCCGTTTCAAATATGTGACGTCTTTTGGTGATTGCTCTCTATCGTAGCTATCAAATGCTTGGTCTTATGATATTTGCATCTGATGTCCTTTACATTATTATATATTACACAAAGGTTTTAGAAGCTAGACTATCGAGTCTAAGCCAATATATACGATGCAGTAAATCCTATCTATCAATCACAAAACAATTGCGTTAATCTTATTAACCTCAAAGACTCAATGAGTGTCAAATCCGACCCAAAATTGACTTTTGGAGGACGCTCTTTAACCCCCCCCCCCCCCCCCCCTTTAGCCAAACACTAGGGTAGATTGTTTTTTATCACTCTAAAAATATTTGTACTAGCAATACAAAACGTATTTAGCTTTCGTTTGATTTTGATACGTTTGACGATATTCCTTATTTATCCCCCCTCCCCCTCCTTCTTTTTACCCCCCAAAAAAACTTGGGAAATGTGTTTGAATGACTCTGAGAGTACCGATTTTAAAATCAGCGTATCAGCAGCTTTCTTTTCATACCCATTTTTGTCTATGTTCAAATATGTAACTATGTCAGTTTTAATGAAATAATTATTAATTATGCTGATTTACCATACAAATAATATTTTGATTGCAGTACAGTTACTACACTAGTTTTGTATGTTATTATTCTTATATTTAAAACTGACAAAACTATATTCAATCGCACCAACTTTACACGGGAAGCATTTAATTGAAATTGCTATTATAATTAATAGTAATTCATTAATGACTACGGGAATACTTAAATTGTTATAAGTAATTTTTTTAAATTTCAAAATAGATTGTTTGATGGGGTGAAAATATAACTTCTCAAAAATCTTCAAACATAACCATACCATGAGCATTAATTAGTTTTAACATTTTAATTAATTATGCTAATTAAGGGTATCGAACAGCAGTTAAGTTTCTTATGCGCATGTAGGTACACATAAGTAACAACTTCTGATCAAAAAAAAATTCTATACCAATTAGTTCCGGGTCCAACTGTTCGTTGCTTGGACTAAAAGCCAAGCCAGAACCGATGCTGTGGAGGCCTGCACGGACCTACTTCTAAAGCCCCGGCCCCGGCATAATGGCGAGCCCTGCCTGACCGGGGCCCTTAGTGAGTAATCTAAGCAAAAACCGGGCATGGCTCGAGCCCGGGTGAAGGTAAATTGACCCGTATCAGCCCGGTCACCTGCCAATATTAGCCCGCTCAACTGCCAACAAGACAAAATAGACAACATATTAGAAAAGCCCGAAAATGCCCGATTTGATTATAGTCTATAATCGTAGGCACGAACCCGCCAAAATAATATTATCAGTGCCCAAGCCGGATCCTGCGCAGGGCTCTACCAGTCAGTACAGCTGTTCTCTTCCTGAGTTGAGAGAGAGCATGCAACAGAAAGCGTTGTAAACATCATGTTTCGTATTGTATTCGCAAGTGGCTAGTTCCAAGAAACGGTTCGTCACAGTGTCTGGCGGGGTGGTAAAGCCATTAGAATGCCAGCCTCTCTCAACTCGGCTGACTCAAACCCACCCTGCGGCAGTATGAAATGTCACCACGAACAAGCCGAGAGAGCGTGAAAGAAACGGACGTAGCTTCGCCTTCCACGTCCAATCTCAGACTGAACACAATACCTCGCGGTAGCAGGTATAAAACCGAGAACCTTTTGCGCGACGCTGCCCGTTAAAGTGGGGCGGTATGAGCCGGTATGCATACCGTTACTAACAATACCAGCGGTATGCCATACCGACACTAATTTTTATCGGTTGTTGGCATATTGACTAATTTTGTTGTATTTTGATTTTTTATTTGCTCATCCAATGTTTTTCTAAAGTAAATGTTGCAAATTTTGTTTTTTTTCCCTCAAAATAATGTTATTAGCAAGAGTTCTCAACCCCACGACCCCTCTCCGTAGCCATTTAAACCTGTTCATGACAAAATACCTAAACAAAATACTTTGCGGCAAAACTGAGGGACCACGCTTCCCAGTCCCCCCCCCCCCCCCCATTTAGTCTACTGTACACAGCATGATGCATACTGCATACCGTTACTTCTCTGAGTCCACTTTAACCACTGGGTAAGACGGGGTAAAAGCTTCTGTTGGTTACGGCTCCGTCAAGTTGGCCCCCCCACTATTAAGTTTAGGGTAAATTGTTATCTCAATCGTTTGTGCATCGTTAGTGCACGTTTGTGCACGAACTAATTTCGTTTGTGCACATTTAATTCTTAAGATATAACATTTTTTTTTGTGGGGGGGCCAACTTGACGACCAGCCCCCCCACATGTCAAATGTTAACATTTTATAATGTGGATCGTTTGTGCATCGTTAGTGCAGGTTTGTGCACTAAAAATTTTCGTTTGTGCACGTTTAGTTCTCGAGATATAACGGTTTTTCCGAGGGGGGGCCAACTTGAGGCAGCCCCCCATATGTCAAATAAAAACATTTTCTTATGTGGATCGTTTGTGCATCGTGAGTGCAGGTTTGTGCACTAAAAAGTTTCGTTTGTGCACGTTTAGTTCTCGAGATATAACGTTTTTTCCGTGGGGGGGCCAACTTGACGCAGCCCCCCCATATGTCAAATGTTAACGTTTTCTTATGTGGATCGTTTGTGCATCGTTTGTGCAGGTTATAAGTTTCTATGCAAGTCAGTTATATCCCAGCAAACACAAGGAGGTACTAAGGATGTACTCAGTTCATACTACGCCGTCCTAGTAGGAAGATCTTAGGATATCCTTTAAGTATCCTAGGAGGTCCCAGTACTTCTTTAGTCCATCCTCACAACGCGCATAATGTCACAGGAAATAGGAGGTTCATCCTGTTAGTATGCACTGAGGGTGTTGTTAGGAGATCCTACTTATAGGAAGTCTGTACTGAAGATAGCTTCAGTCTGTTCTTAAGAGCTCCTTAGTCTCTCCTACTTAGGACTTAGGAGGCACCTCTTAATTTTAGGATGTCCTAGGAAGGACTTAGGAGGTCCCTCTTAGGACATCTTACAATTAAGAGGTGCCTCCTATTTGATTGCGATCTTAATTACTTTACCTACCCCTGTTTCTTCTTTTTGCACTGGGCCCCATGCTAAAGCATAGAAAACAGTGCAAAACATACCAAAGGTGTAGGTAAATCAATCGAACCTATCAATGGTATAATGACAAAGTATTTACCAGATACGCATTTCAATGCCGGTTAACGTTAACATAATATGTGCTCTGTGATTGGTTGTTGGGCGGTCTGAGGAAAAGCTGAGTTGAGGAGCACATGAGGAACGACTACGCATTTGACCCGTTGTGTGTGTTGTATTTTTTTACAGTATTTGCACATCACTAAAAAACAGGACAGTAATGATTAAATCTCAACAACCTTAATGAAACAAATTCCACCAAATTAAAAATATCCCGGTCGCCAGATGCACGGGCCATACAAAAAAGAAAAACATAAAAAAACCTAGCAAATACTTCCAAACTTAAAATGTATGAGGCCAATAAATACCAACATTTATGATTTAACATATTTTGGTCAACTTTGCTAATTTTAAACACATAATGAATGTTACTAAACAAAAATTGCTAATAATTAATTTCAAGAAAAGAAAAACACGGCAGTCAATTTACACAAGAGACTTTCTAGCAGTTATATCCTAGAATTTAGGCCCCCCAACATAAATGTTTTTGATTTCACTCGCTGACTGCAGTGGCGTAGCCATTCGGCAATTTCATGTTTGATGGCCGAGTGCTTAGCCCCACTGCAGGCCAAGACCTTCGGCACAGCATCTGATGAACAAAAATTCCAGGGTTATATCTATCTAATAGTGTCCATACTTCTGTACACAGATGTGGTGTGCATGAAGCCATGTGGTACGCTTAGGTCACAGCTTAGGTCTACCTAGGCCTACCCTAGGGCAACCATAACCATAAACATGAGGACATATGAACTAAATATAACAAGATGGTATTGGTATTACTCACCAAAGCTTTCTTGACGAAGGATTTTCCTTTACGAACTACACAATTTTAAGTAAACTTATTATTAATAACCCCTATAATAGACTTTATAAAGGCTAAAGCCACTGCGTACAACCTGCGAAATCAAAGTGAGCGTGCCTGAGCCCTCAAGCCTCGCAAGCGTCATTGCATCAGCATTTGTGGATTCTTCCTTTACAGGAGGTTGTTAGGAGGAATCTAGAACATCCTAATAGGATATCCTAATTCTAGCTCTTGCTTCCTAGTTTCAGTACATGAAACTATTTCTATGAGGTTGTTAGGAGGGATCTAGAACATCCTAATAGGATATCCTAGTTTTAGCACTGGCTTCCTAATTTTAGTATCTCCTCAGGAGCTCCTGTGTTTGCTGGGATTAGAGCATGTTAGTTATTAATTCTCTATTAGTTTCTCATTTCATAGTATTAAGACTTATATATAGCATTATACATAGTCCTAGCTCTAGACCAAACTTAATCTTAATTTTCATTGACAACAAAATAAGTATAGAGGCATGTTTTGTAGCTGATCTCTCAAGCTTCTGCTTATGACAGCAACAAATTAAGTTTACACTGTACACATTCTGTATAGCCTACATAATTTCACTTAAAACATGTTAGCTCTTTACTATACTAGATAATAATTGTACTATTATACTTAAACGATCGCAGTGTATACTTAAAAATGCAATAAAAAGGAATCTGAATCTGAATCTGAATCTTGTATTTTATTCGGTGTCCTCGTTTTCAGAATCGGTAGAATCCATGGGCTGAACGTCAATGTTCTCCCCATCGTTCTTACCTTTAATTTTCATTGGCATTTCTTCAAGTTTTAATTGTACACATGTCCGTACATCGGAGTCCATTCATAATACAAAGCAAGGAAGTCAGAAATCAGCTCCAGTACTGCAGTAGGTGCCGGCCGGTTCGCAGCTCATGCAATCAATCTCAATCGAGTCGCCAATATTCTTCCATCACTGAAGATCTTGTGGAGAATTGTTTGGTTGCATTTCAATTTTAAATACTCAGACTCAAATACCTGCCTGGTAGTTGTCTCTAAGTATGTGTTTCAGAAGTATTGGCATAATGGAAGGTTTTGAGAGTCAATAAGTCCCTTCCTCGAACAAAAGAGCGAATAGTTGACATCTGACAAGCTCCAGTGTTTAATGTTGTGGCCTCCTCAATTTTTCAAAATAAATGCAAGGTTCCAGCCGTCTGAGTTCCTCTTTACCCTTTTAACCCATCCAGACATCATTATTTTTCAAGGCAATACCCCTGTATGCACCATTTAATTTGCAGGTAACCAAATAATTTACAACGTCCAAGGTATAAACCACTGTAACTTTTTATTTTTTCGAGATACACCTATGAAAATTGCACCAATTTTTGCCAGATTTATGCAAGGAATAGATTGAGATGATTTACTTATTATTTTTGTTATTTTAATTGTGTGTACAGTCAGTTAAAAATATTATACATTAGCCTAGAAGACAACTTTTCTGGAATCATATCATTCCAATCAAAATTTTAGGACCATTTAAAAATAAATGAATATGAAATATATTTAGAAACATCTCTAGATTGAAATAAACACACCCACTTTAATTTATTTTCCATATTGATGCACCCAGGGAGTTGAAACTAGTTGGATGTTCTGAACTTGCGCGCGTATGCGCATTGGTAGGCCTAGGCTACCTAGCCTAGGCCTACTACCAAATCTTCATCTGAATCACTTTCACTCGATAAATCCTCTTCAAAATCACTTTAAGCCGATACCTCATCCTCAGATATAAAATCTCCCTCCAAATCATCATCATCATCACCATCCAAATCATTTAAAACCGAAGAAATACCAGCCCTTGACAAGCGCGCGTCTTTACTAGCAGCCATCTTTCCGCGTCGTCAAGTTTCTTTGCTTTAGGTTTGTTTGTTTTACATGCATAGTGTAGTGTAACGTGTAAGTGAGTGTAGGCCAATTGTAGGCTTTTACACTTGATTTTGCTTCGCGTCACCCAGAATAAGAAAACGCTTTTTGTCTACACTTTACACTAAGCTTTACACTGACCTACTTACGTTTTGAGGTTATGGTGAGCATGCTCACATTATTTACGAATATAGTCGAAAAGAACCCTAATATACATTTATTATCAATTTTAAATACATTAATTTATTATAAAAGTGCTGCGGTTTTACCATTGGTGGAAATAGAATGCGTTTATCATGATTAGTGATCCCCTTATTTTGAACTGACACATTTGTTTGGCGCCTTTTAATTACACTACACTTGCTGCATGAGCCGAAAAGCAGTTGTAGAAAGTGCTACACTTTGTGTAGCACTGAGGTAAAAGAAACGCCATACACTTGGCTACACTTAATACCCAAACGCCTTTTAGAGAGATTGAGCCTACACTAGTGTAAAGTGTAGATCAGTGTAGGTAAAACAAACAACCCTATTGCAACGCAAAACATTTTCGATCACAATATCAATTATTTAAGATCGTACAAGGCCTGCCATCTATTGACAAGCGTGTAAACTAATACACTATAGTTACCGACACTACAGGAAACTTCTTTACCACCAACAGTGTGACCCATCCTGCGCAAAAAAATCCCCAAATCCCACCACGGGCAGAACTCGTGAAAGTGCTTGAAGGCCCGGGAAGGCGACCACGGGCAAAACTCGTTTAAATGTCTGGATGGGTGGAGAGCTCCAAATAAATATCAGTCACATTCCATGTCTATTCGCGTAGCGCCTCCAGAATCTTGCAATAATCTTCAAAACAAATATCTTGAAACACCGTTGAATGTTGTAATAGAATTTGTTAACTTTTGCACTAAACTCAAACCATCGATTAGATACCGATAGAGGTGGCTCAACGGTAAGACGGATACCCTAATTCAACAGGTCGCTGGTTCGATACCGGCTCCCGGCAATCCTGACTGAAGGTTTTTCCGAGGTTTCCCTCAGTCACAAGATGAGTGCTAGGATTGAGTCATACTAACAGTCCTCGGAAATTCCATCCCAACTACTCCAAAAACCGCAATACCTAGTTTCCCACCTGATAAGGGACATGGATTGTCCCTACGCAGGTTTCCTACGAAACAAATATTATACTTACCACAAATTAGGTAGACCCTACCTATGCTGGGGAAAAGATCATAATATCACTGGTGTCCAGTACGTCCACAGCAGCAAAACTTTCATACGGCTTTATTTTTATTTTTTACGTGGAGCTGCATCTAATGAAGTGAGAGGCCATGAAAGTGATTCTACCTCATGTATAGATGCCTATTTAAAGCAACTAATGTGATATCTGAAAAAAACACTCTATCCGCTCGACGGATCAATATTTTCTCCTTGGTTTAAAGAACAATTTTTTCTTGTTTGTGCCATTAAAGGTCTTTAGTTTCATTCCTTGTATTGCAAGGATTCCTTGTGGTTGTTCTATTTCGAATGACAGATACCTGCATTTAAATTCCTTGTTTTCTGCCTCCCTTTTCTTGTGCTTGTGGCAAATAGTTTGTAATGGATGAGTAACTATCAAACCTTTTGTTTTGTTATACTAACAAGTGGTGATTTTTCGAATGGAATATTCCAGTTTGTCCCCATTACTTCCACTGGGATCATAGCAGATCCCATAGTGAAGGCCCCTTCTTTATTATAGCATCGATATCGTGGTGCTCAATGCCTTTGGAATTTTCTACAATCAGTGAACTATCTAAATAGGTGGAGAAACGTCTCCCTCACTTCTGAATTGAGAATGTACCGCTAAACTACATCTCTATTGCCTCTATCCAATTTAGGACACGATTTTGACTTGTCTCTCGATGTCCAACGTGCATCAAAGATGTTTGTTTGCGAATTATATGGTGGCAAGAACATATCAGAAGTCAACAGCCTTCGCTATTTCCTCTTCTGTTCGAGGAAGGGACTTAAATTGAATCTCAAAACCTTCCACCATGTCAACACCGTTCTGAAACACTTACTTAGAGCAACTATCATATAGGTATCTGGGGGAGTAGGTTCTACTGGAATGCAATCTAAATATTCCTCCAGCAGATATTCGTGGATGGAAGAATAATGCACACTCGATTTTGATTGATTGGATGACCTGCGAGCCTGCCCCTACAGCAAAACTAACAGCAATACTAAAAATACAAACAAAATTGTTTGTACACAATCAAAGATAGCCAAATGACTTATAATTGTTTGATTCATATTCATATTGAATATTACATGTATATGATTTAAATTGTAAAGTAAGGCGATTCTAAAATAAATTATAAAACAAGGTATATTTACATTAGAAACATACTGTTTTGTTGAACAAACCACAAGTAATGTTGATACTAAATTAGGTCTTGTTAATAGAATACACCAAGAATAAACATGATTGGTTTGTATCGTCTTGAGCTTAGTGATTTTAATGTTCGCATACGCTGGCGAAAAAAAAAGGCGTCGTTCATGTTCAAAGCGTCGTGACGCCTCGTTGAGTCGGTGATTTTAAAAGTATCATAAAAGGCGTTATTCTCTGAAGTTCTGTGAATCCAACCATATACAATACACCTTGCCCATATGATTAAGATTATTTTTCACGTTAAATTAAATTCCAAGGCTAGAATAAATATAGTAGGTGTGATAACAAAGCTTGTATTTCACATTGCACAATGTTGATTGTTTTGTTACTATTATTTATATTATTAATATTATTATTATTACTATTATTATTATCATTATTATTATTATTATTATTATTATTATTATTATTATTATTATTATTATTATTATTATTATTATTATTATTATTATTATTATTATTATTATTATTATTATTATTATTACGATTATTATTATTACTATTATTATTATTTTTATTATTATATTATTATTATTATTATTATTATTTTATTGTTGCAATACATACAAACTCGGTCAAAACCGGCATAAACATGTTGTACGGACACAAATGTCAAGTATTTCCATGTGTTTACCTTATTAAAATCTACTTAGAGCTACTTAATATATCATTGTCCACATTATTTTTTCCAATCCGAACTGTGGATGCTATGTACGGTCGTGGCCGATTTGTACTCATCCCAGCATTCGCTCTTTGTACGGTGGAAACCACGAAAACCACCATCGGGATGGAGAACTTCTTGAAGTCTTCATTCTTCTTAGTTCAAAAATTTTCGCACTATCCTACACGTGTTCAAAATAGTTGCTTTTTGCATCTCGATGTATATGTTTGGTTGGAGACCAATTAGTTTAATGCTGTCATGGAGTTTACGTGGAACAATGCCATTTGCTGATATAATTAACGGTATAACAGTTACATTATTCTGCTTCCACAACCTTTTTATTTCAATAGATAATTCCTTATATCTGTTTATCTTTTCCCGCCAAGTTGTCTCTACATTGTGGGCTGTGGCATAAAGGGACGGCAACATCAATTAAAATCGTTTCTTGTTTCTTCTTGTCAATAAATATAATATCCGGTCTATTGTGATGTATGGTTTGGTCTGTTATAACTGCCCGGTCGTTATATAATTTGTAGTCTTTACTATCTAATACCTTTTCAGGCTTGTATTTGTAATACGCAGTGGTTGTGTTTATAAGTTTATACTTCATGGCTAATTTTTGATGTATAATGTTTGCAACTTGGTTATGCCTATGAAGATAATCTGTTTGACAAAGCATTTTGCACCCAGATACGATATGTTCAATTGTTTCGCCGTTCATATTACATTTTCTACATATTTTATCTTCCACTGTGACGTCTTTCAGTATGTATTTCTTGTAATTGTTAGTCTTGATTACTTTATCTTGAATAGCGATCATAAATCCCTCTGTTTCGCTGAAAATGTCTCCGGACGTTAACCATTTGTTCGATGCTACCCTATCGACGCTATCCTTATGAAGTTCTTTATAATGTCTGCTATGTAACGTCTTTTCTGATATTCTGATCTCTTTTGCTGTGTCAGAATTTAGTTTTTGAAGCAAGTTTAAATTTCCGTCATTTAAATTGAGGGGAGAAATAATAATAATAATAATAATAATAATTATTATTATTATCATTATTATTACTATTATTATTATTATTATTATTATAATTATTATTATTGTTATTATTATTTTTTTACCAAAACCGACTATCAACATACAAATACAATCATCCTAAATCATTATCTCAAGTTCTTTAGTGGCATAAAAATCTATGCTACGATAAATATTGATAAGTATAATATACAATCGCATATAACAATGTATCTTAATCTAATTACCTAGGAAATAAATGAGGATGAAGCAAATTAACCATAAATGATAAGGAGGCCGATGACACCCTCTAAACATACTTAGCATATCGTTGTATGTGTGACTGTGATTGTTCACGACTATGATAGGTCAAAGCGGTCGAAATTCGTTTGCAATAGCACTGGCTGTAGATGCGATACTGCGCCGTAAGCGCGCAGCCGCCCCATATACATAATACAGCCTTTCAAACAACGCGAAAATCTATGCTACGAAGTTTACGTAAACGAAAACTGAAAAACACAGTTCTGTAGCCAATGAGTTCGTCTATCTTATGGTGCAACTCATTGTTTTTTTAGATTTTTTTGTTAGCTTTTGATCGAGTTTAAAACCGTGCAATGAGATTTTTTGCTGTTTTTCCTCCATTTTTCTAATGTACCGTACATGGAAATTCATATTGCTGTTGTTTTTCTTCTTATATTGTTAGACACACTTTATACACATTCAGAAATAAAAATTAGGTCAAGGACTTTCTTATGACCGAAGTAGTCGAAGAAAAGAAAAACATCTCAAAAAAACAAAATTGCGTTTCAATATTTTTTTTGACCGTGTTCCGACATGCTTTTTTGTGAAACATTTCTACCAGAGAACCGTGGTACTGTAAGGAACATTAACTGAAAATTTCAGCTAGTTACCTCTCCGACGCCAGTAACTTCTTTAAATGAAGAGCTAGGGCCGACTGTCGCTCTGGCTACTATATATATCTATGAAGTTGTGAATGTGGGCATTTTGTATAAAAGTACATTCTTAGAATTCCAATTTGTTTATAATATAAATAGTTTACATCAATCAAGCCTCTTCCTCCTTTTTCTCTTGGTAGAGTCACTCTTTCTATTGCTGACTTAGGGTGATGACTTCTGTATTGGGTGAATGTTGTGCGGGTGAGAATTTCCGGGGCATGAATTTCTGTCTGTGTCCAGTTAATAATTCTAAATGAATATATAAGTACTGGTATAGCATAAGTGTTAATTGCTTTGATCTTGTTTTTACCATTCTGTTGTGTTTTTAAAAATTATAATTATTATTATACTAACTAGATGAATATGTTTGAGCAAATATTTTTCTCGCAAAGCAGTGTTGTCGCATCTACCTTGTCTATATGGGGGAGGGGAGCGATACACCGTAACGCGTCTCTTCAAGGTAGGTAGGGTGGATCGGGCAACACTGAGGACAGTTTTCAAGTCGCGCACGTTGAATTGATGCTCCGTCATCAGCAAGTGGTTTGTTTCCGACTAGTGTACGCGTGCGCTCTTATTTCACTTATAAATATATTATTAAACAGTATTACATTATTTTATTATTATTACATTTTTTATGACAACATACTTTATTATGACATTCAAAACACCACAAGTTTTTATGGTGACTAATGGTGCACAACATGTATTAACACGTTCACATTTACTAATATTGCTTCACAAGGCACAGCACATATATTACATTATTATAACATATTAAAACATCACAAGTTTATATGGTGACTAATAGTGCACTACATGTATTAACACGTTCACATTTACTAATATTGCTTCACGAGGCACAGCACATATATTACATTATTATAACATATTAAAAACATCACAAGTTTATATGATGACCAATAGTGCACAACATGTATTAACACGTTCACATTTACTAATATTGCTTCACAAGGCACAGCACATATATTACATTATTATAACATATTAAAAACATCACAAGTTCATATGGTGACTAATGGTGCACAACATGTATTAACACGTTGACATTTACTAATATTGCTTCACAAGGCACAGCACATATATAACATTATTATAACATATTCAAAACATCACAAGTTCATATGGTGACTAATGGTGCACAACATGTATTAACACGTTCACATTTACTAATATTGCTTCACAAGGCACAACACATATATTACATTATTATAACATATTAAAAACATCACAAGTTCATATGGTGACTAATGGTGCACAACATGTATTAACACGTTCACATTTACTAATATTGCTTCACAAGGCACAACACATATATTACATTATTATAACATATTAAAAACATCACAAGTTCATATGGTGACTAATGGTGCACAACATGTATTAACACGTTGACATTTACTAATATTGCTTCACAAGGCACAGCACATGTATTGCATTATTATCACATATTAAAAACATCACAAATTTATATGGTGACTAATGGTTCTTTACATGTATTAGCACGCTCACATTTACTTACATTGCTTCACAAGGCACAGCACATATATAACATTATTAGAACATTTTAAAAACACCACAAGTTTATATGGTGACTAATGGTGCACAACATGTATTAACACGTTCACATTTACTAATATTGCTTCACGAGGCACAACACATACATTACATTATTATAGCATATTCAAAACATCACAAGTTTATATGATGACCAATAGTGCACAACATGTATTAACACGTTCACATTTACTAATATTGCTTCACGAGGCACAACACATATATTACATTATTATAGCATATTAAAAACATCACAAGTTCATATGGTGACTAATGGTGCACAACATGTATTAACACGTTCACATTTACTAATATTGCTTCACAAGGCACAGCACATGTATTGCATTATTATCACATATTAAAAACATCACAAATTTATATGGTGACTAATGGTTCTTTACATGTATTAGCACGCTCACATTTACTTACATTGCTTCACAAGGCACAGCACATATATAACATTATTAGAACATTTTAAAAACACCACAAGTTTATATGGTGACTAATGGTGCTCTATGTATTAACGCCTTCACATAAACTAACAATGTTTCACTAGGCACAGCACATATATTACATTTTTATTATGTTTATATAATTATATAAATACATTTATAATTTTTATTTACTTAAAAATGTTAACTCTGTTTTTGTTTTTATTTTGTATTGATTTTGTTGATTTTGTATTGTTGTCATGTAAAGCTCACTTCAATAGAAAATTCTAGTATAGTTCCATTCCATATTTTATTTACCTTATTGTAATCACATGTTCCACTTTTTGTGACGGTCTATACGTATTATATTTTTATTGTTATTCTCACAGTTAAGCCAAGTCTTGGCTTTGTGGACTCTAGGGTCGTCCTTTTGTTATTGTTTTAAAGGGTTAGTCAGAAGGAAAACTAAAAAACTATCATTTGTATATGTCCACCCTCAAATATGGAAAACATGACTAAAAGATACTATACTTTAAAAGCAGGCGTTTAAAAAATTAAAGAAAACCGCGATGTTGTGGCTTGTTGCTACCAAGTAGCACCGAGCAACTCTTCTCCTGGTAATTCCCATATGACAAAAATGTTGCCTCGAAATAGTAAAACCACCGCTAAAATAGGGCACTTATCAAAAATCGATCAGGAGGTTTAATGTGCATCGTTTCCTTACCGATAACATGCTTCTTAGTACGAACGTGTACTTCTACAACATGCCCAGCAATTAATTTTCTTGTGACTTGATGTGAAGAAAAGTGTCAATTTGTTTAGAGCGGTACTGTCCGCAGTCGCCGAGCGTTTCGCGAAGCGCTGGCTGGACTCGTATTACACAATGAGTGCTCTGTCTATCAGGCAGGCGTTAGCTACCTCAGAACCGATACAGCTGTACTACGCTTGAAAAGAAAAATGCAGAAAAGCTATCGAAGTGAATCTTATAGAACAGCTAAATGTTCACTATTTTTTTTCTTGCATTCAAGCAACCTTTATTAATTTTATTTAACACATAACTGAATTTCATGCACTTATGATTGGGTGGTGATTTTTTAGTTTTATCTGACTAATACTTTTAGTTTAACATGTATTATGTATATGTATGTATATGTATATGTACAATTTTTTTATTCCATTTATAAATACTAACAGGCCATTAGTATTAATAAATGATATACATTTTTTTTTAATAACATACAAAAAGCAATACGCTTTTATATAGTAAAATTCGGTTCATAGTTCTTACGTCATCTTGTCAGCACTATTGATATAATATCCTCCACTGTGAACATCTGGGCCCGGATTCACATAAGGTGTTAAATTGTTAGTCAGATGGAAAACTAAAAAACTATCATTTGTATATGTCCACCCTCAAATATGGAAAACGTGACTAAAAGATACCATACTTTAAAAGCAGGCGGTTAAAAAATTAAAGAAAACTGCGATTTTTTTGGCTTGTTGCTACCAAGTAGCACCGACCAATTTTTCTCATGGTAATTCCCTTTTACAAAAAATGTTGCCTCGAAATAGTAAAACCACCGCTAAAATAGGGCACGTATCAAAAATCGATCAGAAGGTTTAATGTGCATCGTTTCCTTACCGATAACATGCTTCTTAGTACGAACGTGTACTTCTACAAAATGCCCTGCAATTAATTTTCTTGTGACTTGATGTGAAGAAATATGTCAATTTGTTTAGAGCGGAACTGTCCGCAGTCGCCGAGTGTTTCGCGAAGCGCTGGCTGGACTCGTATTACACAATGAGTGCTCTGTCTATCAGGCAGGCGTTAGCGACCTCAGAACCGATACAGCTGTACTACGCTTTAAAAGAAAAATGCAGCAGAGCAATCGAAGTGAATCTTATAGATCAGCTATATGTTCAAAAAATTTTTTCTTGCATTGAAGAAACATATATCAATTTTATTTTACACTTAACTGAATTTCATGCACTTATGACTCAGTAGTGATTTTTTAGTTTATCATCTGACTAATCCTTTAACTCTTCTTCGGCTGTACTTGGTCTAACTTTAGGACATCATTGGCTGATACGGACCTGCACATACCATCGACTCGACGTTGCTAAGAATTCCTAGGATGTAACAAAAACTTGAGACCAAAATTTAGGCCCAATCTGAGTTGGTCTTCTCTTTCTTTTTCTCTCGCTTTTCCAAAACATCGAACAAAACTATTAGACAATTCTTTCACAATAAATGCCATACGTACCTGGAATGCCCTACCTATAGAAATAAGGGATGTTCCCCATGATAATTTTAGCCTGTTCAAATTTAAAACGTTTCATTATTACTTAGAAAAAAATAGGAATTTTACATTATGTATTATGCATCATAACAATGAAGATGAAAACGGCGGAGGTGCACAGGAGGGAACACAGGTCGACTCACTGATGTAGGTAGAAGTGGAACTCTAGTATGAATGGGACGGATGAATGCTAAATACGTTTAGATATAAGAATAATAATAATGTAACTAGCTTTATAGTTTCATGATTATTATGTCATAAATGTTTAGTTATATTTAGTGTTATAATCATTACGACACGCAACATCAATTTTTCTCTTTCTCTCTCCTGTATTAACATGTGGTAATAATATATGTTTGTAATTGTTTGACAACGTGGTTGGATGGTAGAAAATGCCTCACGGGCATTAATCCCGCCACTAATAAAGACAGAAATCAATCAATCAATCAATCAATCAATCAATCAATCAATCAATCAATCAATCAATCAATCAATCAATCAATCAATCAATCAATCAATCAATCAATCAATCAATCAATCAATCAATCAATCAATCAATCAATCAATCAATCAATCAATCAATCCTCAAAGATGATTGCGATGCGCATTGGCTTCTTCACAGTGTGAACATAACTAGATATCGTTTACTTACCAAAGACACACGTTTGTATGTTATAAAATTGGAGAAGTATTAGGGAAAAACACCTTTAGAATTGAAAACACAACCTTGCAACATTTCAAGTTCACTGTGATTTCCACGAAAGTAGCTATCAATTGGGATGTGTAGTAGGCCTTACATGGAATTACAATAGCACATATGGTACAGAAGCCTTAAGAACTGACCTCTTGTGAATCCGGCCACTGAACTTGATTGAGTCGAGTCTTATTGCCCGAACAAAACAGTGGCAACCATAGAGTTGAAACCTCGTAGTGTCGAGTCACTTTACCATCGTGCTTAGTGTGTTCACCATCTTGTAAGCAGTATTCATAAAGTCTCCCCCACCGTGAACATCTGAACTTGATTGTGAGTCGAGAGTCTTATTGCCCGAACTGAACAGCGGCAACCGCAGTGTTGAAACCTCGTAGTGTTGAGTCACTTCACCATCGTGTTTAGTGTGTTCACCATCCTGTAAGCACCATTCATCACCTGCAACAGAACACGGCATCAGCGAGTGTAGCTTGTCACTTACCGTCACCCCAGCTCTCGGGCTTATGCGTTTTTACTTCTGTATTCCTTCATCATCTGCTCTAGAGGGCCCAGCCCGGGAGAGCGTTCCAGCAAAGTTTAATGTTGAACTATTGCATCTAGTAAGATAAGAAAAAGTGTAGCTTGTTATTATTTCATCAAACGCGCATTTGTTTGTATACAGATGATAAGCACTATTCTTGCGACGTAACAACGGCCTATTTGATGGCCACCTATTGTACTATTTCAAGTTTGATCATCATTGGGAATGTGTGACATGTCAGCTGTCATACAAGACGAATATGTTTACGGGACAATGTGAAAGTTTGAACACGTATATCTCCTGATTAAGGTTACGAAAATGATTATCTTATGCCATAGTAAACGATTAAAAAAGGAGCCGAGATAGAAGAGTTTATTTGTGTTGTTTGAAACTAATATCATCAAACTATAATTAGAGGACAGTCGGACTTGCACCGAACGCCATCTGAAACCTAGTAACAATGATTTACCAATCCCACGACATTGTGGCCTCCGGTATGGTCGCCATGCACATTATGTGAATAAACCCTATATGGAGTAAAGAAAAACTTATATTTCAAAAACGCAATCGGGAAAAACGTGTAAGTTTATTATTCACACTTTAGTAAACGGTGCTTTAAGTTCTTGAAATATTTAAGATTTAAAACCCGGTACAGACCAATTAATGTGTTGTCAATAGAAGTTTCCTGTACAAACATTCCTAAGGGTTCGCGCACAAAGAAAGCTTTTTACCCACTTACTGGTAACCGGCGCGGGAAAACGGGTTTTTTTATTAAGGAAAACGGAAAGATGGCAAATTTTAACCTGCTTCTATTGGGCATAGCTGCATTTATTTGAAAGCATGATATAGTTGTTGCAAGAAAACATTACGGATGCTATCGTCACATGCATGGGGCTCGTAGCCAATCAGCGATCGGTATTTGAGTGACCTGGGCTCGGGCATTTCGCTGGTTGGCTACGAGTGCCTCGCCTGTGACGAAAGCATCCGTAAGGTAGTCTTGGGTCAAGTAAAACATTCATGACAGTTCAGCGCAAGTATCCAGCGCTGTTAACCAGCGCAGGTAACCAGCGTTTACAGTGTGCGAACCTCAACGGTGATGCTGCTGCTGATGACGTCACTGACCTGAGCGAAGTTTAAGCGTGAAAGAGGGTCGAGCCCCGTCGGTTTCACGTTAAGAGGGACGTTGGCTCGACTCATGATGACGAGCATGGACTTCTTGAAGCTCGGCGAGGCTCCGGTCCAGTCGCTGTTGTACATCGATACGCAGACAGCCTCGTGCTGGATAAATAAATACAATAAACTCCTAACCACGATCGTCGATATCGTATGTGTAATCGGTATCGTAATCGTACTGTTTCATGGTTCAGCCCCAGTCTAAGGTTGGAATTCATAGTTGGCCCCTACACCTAGGGGCGCCCATTGTTACCAAGGTAACAATTGTTTGCATGTTATTTACCATAAACAAAACAAATCCATAGCAACAATGGGTGCCCCTAGGTGTAGGGGCCGACTATGAATTCCAACCTAAGACGGCTCCCCCTATCGCTCCTACTGAGCACCAATTCAGTTTTCATCTCGTTTTCACAATGACCATTGTAGCAGACTGTACCCCCATTCATCCCCACACTAATTCTTATTATCACCCCAGCCCTCAGGCTTATGTGTCTTTACCTCTGTATTCCCTTATCTGCTCTAGGGGGCTCAGCCAGGGAGAGCGTTCCAGCAAAGTTCAAAGTTGAACTATTGCATCTAGTAAGTAAGTAAGTGTAAGTAATTTTCTCAATCTAAACCGTTAGTTGAACAACGCAATAAGAAGCATGCAAGTAAACTCTTTCACGATTTCGGGATTTTGATTGCAGTTCGTATACCGACACTAATTTTTTAAAGTAGGGGCTTTTTGCCTTAATTTATTTTTGTTTACCTGGCCGGCTGTCATCTTCATCACTGTTAACAAAACACGGCGACAAGGAAATGTTGCGGCACTTCTTATGCACAAGAAGAATATATTTTAAAGAAGAGTAAGAAGAATATACTTTGATGGAAATTGTAGCCACTTTGGCCAAAATAATTGATACAAAGACAGATACAAAGCCTAGGCCTAGGCCCAATCCATGTCCTTGAAAGGTACGTAGATCAATTATTGCCTATAGTGGAACCACCCTTGAGATACATAGTAGTTGAATGGAGCCTTGATCTGTTGTTCCCTCTCGGCTCATGCTCTTTCCTTCCCACTCAAACGTCATCTTGAAAACATTGACCCTCACCATTGTAACATTTCAGTTCCTCTGTAATTGAACGCACTTCGAGCGAACGATCTTGGGTTTTATGGTCTGATTTCGTCTCTTTCATGTCTATTGTGTTCAGCTTGACTTATTGTTAGTATAATTTGTTTTCAATTACACAAATTATATAAAGTGGTTGAAATATTTAGCTTTTGTTATAAGTTGCACTTTTTGCCGAGTCGCTACGTTAAAACCCGACCGAGTTTTAGAAGTTTGTACTCAGAAATACAGCAAACTTATGTCATTCACAACTTGGCAAGTTTTTGTCGTAGAGACTTGGCGAGAAGAGTGCAATTGATGAAAAAAGCTAAATATTGCATCCGATAGTCAACTAATAGAAATTATCAACAAATATAGTTCTCAAAAGTACGTTTCCTCGACAACAGTAAGAGGGCAAAGCTATAAAACTATACAATCATAAAACCCTCGGTTTACTCACTTCAATACCAGTGGGTTACCGCCACTGAAGTCGTTTTGTGTCTTTGTCTTTAAAATAGGGTAAGATATCATGCCTTCCAACTCTGTTGTTATCCAATAAAAACAAAAATGTACAACATTTTAAAACTCTCATGTATTTAATTGTGTGGTTCAAATATTACATTTAACTTGAGTTATGAATTGCATTTTTTTTTATCGAGTCGCTACGATTAATGGAAATTTGTCCTCGGAAAACACGACGAATTTACATAATATAAAACTCGGAAATGGGAAAGGAAAAATGTTAAACTTTATAACGTTATAAAAATCAAACGGTGACATTTTGAAGTGAGAAAAGTATATTGTTTATACTTTCGGAGTGAGCGTTTAATATTTTTACACGATGAACAATGGTTCCTTGATTTTTGTTTAAACTGTTCCGTATTTTCACGAGACTGTACTGTTATTGTTTATAATTTCGGAGAAAGCGTTTAATATTGTTGCACGATAAACAATGGTGCTTTGATTCTTATGTTTAATGATGATATTTGGGGTTTTACGTACATATTTTTTGAAGCGAGGCTAATCGAGACGATGAGTGGGTGATTATGAGGATGAATAAACGCCACATGAAATCTATGCCCAAGCCAAAATTCAAACCTAAAACGCAGAGACCGCGGTTTACTAGACCATAGATATAAATATTGTTACCAAGATACGTAACTCACTGCTATCTGGACGTACCAAAACTGATTCTCTTTTGAGATTTCGACAATGGATTATTCTCGGAACGTCGCCATATTGTATATTTAGAAATTATTATTTTCAATGCTGACATTACTACTTTATGTCCAATGGGTACACAGATACTCACGTACTTTCTTGTTATAGCGTGAATTGTCATAACAAGTTAACTATTCTGTATATTATTTTGAATCCATCTTTGCAACAACCATTGATATGCAAACTAAATATTTTGTCATATAAGTAAAACCATACAAATCAATACAATAACGACTATATCGTTGTAAGTAAAGATGTGTTACATTCCTAGCGCGCCGCGAACCTTGACAACAACCTCACCCTAGCGCTTCTCGCTTTGTCCGCTTGGAGCGTGTTGTTTCTTTTTAAATGCAATATTCGCCTTTAAAAAGAGGGTCCTAACCCCACATTACTATGGAGGGTAGAAGGCCTTGGCAAATGTGGTATGGCTGACTATATCAAGCGTAGCAATTGACGACTTGCGATGGGAGGAGCTTATTTTAGTTTCCCGCGCGCTCCAGAGATGGCGCGCGAGAAGTGAGTAAACGTTCTTGAGAAAACGATGGATCCCATGCTATAATTACGGGAGCACGCTTGGGGGAAATGTTTAAATTTGTTCAAACATTTCGAGATGAGTGAAGTTTTTAAGTATTTTAGTCACGAAGGAAGCCAGAGGCTACTCAAAGAAAGTTACAGCTTGTTTGTACCTTCCTTTTTGAAAGAGTTTTGGACCGCTGAAAATCAGGTGGCAGGCACTGTTCTCGTCCAGGCTAGAAGTGTACCTACGTGTTTTTAATTAGTAAATTTAGTTATATTAATGATGCACTCATGTGTCTGCTATTATGCACGGTTTACAGTTAAATATTTCTAGTTTGTAAAACATTAGAAAACATGATTTAACGATAATAATGCAGGCATATGTTACCGCCACTATAATGCACGCCTACTAGGGGCGTAGATGACAGGTTACCTGTCACCTGTCTTTTAAACTAGGGCTATTGGCTGGATTTAGCCTAGCGTAGGTCTACATTTTCCTAGCCACTAGTCTAGGCCTAGCCCTGCCTATGCGTGCAGGCTATTTATGTAACTATTAACTTTCATTAATTAATGAATTAACTGTAACGATTAACTCTGATCCTCGGTGCTTTCAGCTTTCTTGGGGAAGTAAAACTAAACACACTTGGGATTGCATCCTTCTTGAGACAATTTTTGCTGCCGTTTACAACCTCCCTGAAGTCTGTTGGGATGAAATGACTAGAACACACTGTCACTGTTGATGAAACGGCTTGGTTCCTTCTGCTGTCACGGCGTATTTTAATTTCCCATATCTTTCTTAACTTCGCATCTTTGAGAAACAAATGAAATGATATGCCAGGAACTGTAGCATTGTTTTTGCATCTAGGAACACAACAATAACGCGGCATTGCTCATTTGCTATGGAAACCTACGCTCAAACTACTCAAAGCTCCCATATGTTCCATGCAAAACGGCTGCAATGTTTACTCACATACGCAGCCATGTTGGGGGCGGGTTGAGCGCGTCACGTGAGCGTGACGTAGGTGGGAGGGAACATCCGAAGTCGTCAATTACCTAGAAGCTGCACTTGTGTGAAATCACGATGCACACGCAACTTGAATCAGTAGTGACAATGGTAATTGTCTACTTTTCCGTCCCAATCTTTCCATGATGTGAAAATTATTGCTAGGCCCTAGCGTCTCCTTTTCGGTTTTAGTTGTACATTCGTTGTATACAATTCTATGGGGGAGAGGGGGGTATTCTACAGCCCTCAAATACAGTGGCGTAGTCAATGAGGGTAGAAGGGGCAAATGCCCTCTTTGCCCCTTTTCCTGGCGCCCCCCCACGATTGGAATTGTTCCACTTCAAAGTCCCCAAAAACCCGTATGTGAAAAAATAAATACCTAAATCCTTTGTGGAACCTACGTCCTTTGTCGCCTTTGTAGGTGGCCATGTGCCACTTCTTTGAAAAAACCTCGCGCGGAACAGATCATTGTCCAACTGGACAAAGTATGAATTGATGGTGGAGGGGGGAGGGGGGGGGGAATGAGTGGCGGGCAAGGTCTTTTGAATTTGACAAAAGTAGTGAATTTCATTAAATGTAAAAAATACCGTAATAGTGCCTCTTGCTTGACCCAATTACCGACAATCACCAAGCCGCCCAAGTGCCGCCCGTGCTGTATTGCCACCATACGCGATTGCACACAACATACAAAACAAACAAAAATGACATTTCTCATTCGCTTATTGCTGATGAATATTACTCATTCCGTGTTTTATACTGCAATCTGCTGCAGAAGGTGAAAAGCTTAATGTTGACACATTATTGGAATTTTCTCAAGCTAACGACATGCTAAGTGTTTATCCAAATTTGTCCACCTGGTATCAAATCTATCTTACTTTACCGGTAAGTAGTGTGACGGCTAAAGGAAGATTCAGCAGGCTCATGGCAATAAAATCATACACACGGTAAACCATGTTACTAATTTAATTTATCATTGTTAAATATTGAGACAACCCTTGCCGAATCACTTGATTTCGAAAACGTGCTAGCAAATTTGCAAACATGAAACCAAGAAAAAAAACTCCTGTACAAAGAACGACTACAAGCGCTTTCAAAAACGGCAATTCTCTGAGCTAAATAAATATATGACTAAATATATATAGGGGTGTATATGTTGTATATAACTATCAAACTTAAATACAATTTGTGATGTTTTGCAAACTGTTTACCATGAGTTGGCGCCCCCTAAAAAGTTCCTGCCCCCCGAGACCCAAAACCTGGCTATGCTTCTGCTCAAATATCTTCTTGGTCATCGCGGTACTGATACATTCTCTTCGATGTTAATAACAACGTGTTTTCAACATATAAAAAAAATGGCACCAAAATGAAAGTTAACAAAGTCTGACTTGCATTTCATCATCATCATCCTCATCAATATTGAAATTAAGTTGTGCTTCGAGTCGTCGAAGACAGACTTGAAGTCGAGACATTGACTGTGCATGTCAACCTTAGTTTGTATGTTACTCAATTGTGGTGTTTCTACTCACTTGGTCCGAGATGAGTTGCATCATGTTGTTGGTAACGAGGTAGATTAGGGATATCAATATGGTAAAGAACACTAGAATGCTGATGTTGACTCCACTCTTTTCGCCAGGCTGTGAGTAAACAGACCAAAATAAGACTTCACCCGAACAACCATGCTATGAGTAAATAGACCAAAACAAGATTTTACCCGGACACAACATGCGGTGGGACAATAGTCCAAAATGAGATATTATCCCGACGAAACATGCAGTGAGTAAATAGACAAAATTATATTCTACACAAACAAAAAAAATTCTTTGAGTTTATACACCAAAATAAGTTTCTACACGCCCCAACAATCCTGCTGCAAGTAAAAAGACCAGAAAAAGATTCTATCTTGACTAAAAATGCTGTGAGTAAATAGACCGAAACAAGATTCTACCTGGGCCAAACATGCTGTGAGTAAAAAGATCAAAATACGGTTCTACCCAAACAAAAGAGGTAGTGAGTAAATATTCCAAAACATGATACTTACCGGACCAAACATGCTGTGAGTAAATAAATCAGCAAGTGATTCTAACCGGACAAACCATTTTGTGAGTTGATACACCAAGATAAAATTTTAACCAGACAAAACATGCCACGATTAAAAAGATAAAAATTACATTTTATTGAAACAAAATATTCTTTGAGTAAATAGATCAAAATAAGGTTCCACCCCATACAAAACAGGTTGTCACAAAACAGGTAACATTACATAGACCCAAAAAATATACTACCCGTACCAAACATGCTGTGAGTAAATTGACTCCAATTAGATTCTACCCGGACAATAATAATGCTGTACGTTACTAGACCAAAATTAGATTCTACCTGGACAAATCATTATATGAGTTAATAGACTAGGAAAACATTCTAGCGTGACGAAACTTGCTGTGAGTAAATAAATCAAAATAACGTTCCACCCGGACAAAACATGCCGTAAGTTAATAGATAAAAAGATGTTTCTACCAGGACAAAATGTACTGAGAGTAAAAAGAACAACACAATATATACCGGGACATTACATGCTGTGAGTTACAAGACCAACAAAAGTTTCTACCTATAGAAAATAATGATGTGAATGTGAGTATATAGACCAAAATAAGGTTCGTCATGCACAAGCCATGCAGTGAGTAAATAGACCAAAATAAGATACTACCCCAACAAAATATGCTGTGAGAAAATAAACCAAAATAAGAATCTACCCGGATCAAAACATGCTGTTAGTTAAAAGACCAAAATAATGTCCTGCCCTGACGAAACATACTTTAAGTAAATACACTAAAATACGGTTCTACCCGGACAAAACGTGTTGTGATTAAATACACCACATTAAGATTCTACCCGACCAAACATGCTGTGAGTAAGTAGACCAAAATAAGGTTCTACCCAGACCATACATGCTGTAAGTAAATTGTGACATATTATCCTAGAAATCTTGGACCAAAAAGAGGTAACTAAGGATTTTATAGAAAGGCGTTCGGACACGTTCTAAATATTCAATATCGAATAAGATATATAGACACAGAGATTGGCCACTGATGGCGCGAGTGAAAACGAATGAAGCGCTCATAGTTTCAATGTCGCGCAACAACCTGCTGAAGGAGCGTCGTTCTTCCTACGTCGATAATGGCAAATTGTGAAAATTGTTTAATTAAGTACGGCTTTTAAAATTTCTGGGCAGATTATGAATCCCATCAGTAAATCTTAAAAAGGCAAGCCACCATTTTAATCAGGAGACGTTTTAGGCGTACAAACAACAAATAACACAACAAACACAAACAAAAAAAGGCGATAAAAACCAAAACCAAAACACAAAACAAAACAAAATAAATATACATCAACAATAAAAAACAGAACAAACACCAAACAAAAAACAAGATATATCACAATAATATCCAGCACTATTTTCAACCGCGGAATGAAATCTTCAGCAGTTCGTTGCTAAATTTGGCCACATATAGCGCTGTATGTACTATACACGACATTGCCAACACATTATCTATACATATATAATACACGTGGTACAGTGGGGTGAAAGGTACCCTGTGCAGGGAGAGATTCATGCAATAACGCACTCTGTATATCCCTGTGGTTACTATTCACTAGTGTACGAACCTTGGTGACATACAAAGCTGTTACTCCAAACATCAATGTATTCACTACCAGCAACACCATGAATGTAATGTTAGTAACATCCGCCCAAAGACACACGCATCTGTAAACATCAAACACATTGCTGTATGTTAACACAAACTATTTTTGTATATTGTATGTAATTATATATTGTGGGAGTACAAACAAGTCACAAAATCCGATTTCGTAGATCTGAGCAAAATGGTTTTGTAGTTTTTGCCACTTTCTGACTTTAAGCTGTCAATATAAAGTAAATTTGGGAATTGGGTATAGCATACTTTTTATAGGTTTGATGTTTTAAAACACCCAACTTGTTCTTCACCTAGTGATATAAGCCTACGATTATCATTGTCATTAGATTAGTGATAAGAATAACGTAAACAAATCATTTATTGGCTTTTTGAGACGGCAAAAAATAACCAAGGGCACTTATAAACACTTTTGCCTGTCAACAAAACTTTTGAATGGAGTTAGTGAAGAAATATACGCCGTTATTACACAAATCTTAGCAAATACTGTATTTTTAATTCACGGTAAATTTAAAATAAGTTGAAGTACCAGCTTGACGGGAAAAAATAAAAAATGCAACCATGTTTAAACAACGTTGAGGTGCCGATAACTAAGGAACGGGGATGTAATTCCAAAATGTCCTCCGTATTAAAATCGCGTACAGTATAGTTCTTAACGATGAAAAAGTCAAAAAATATCACCTGCCCAGGGACTGCTACCTTATCGTGGTGGGCAGGTTTGCGTGCTTTGTTGATCCCGAGAGCTATGCCGGCGGAAGCGTATGCTTCTGGTAGGGCCACCCTAGCCGGACTGGTCGAGGAGAAGTTAAACGAAGTGCAGTCCACACCCCAATCCCTTTTCCTCCCTTTACCCTTTTTCTTACGCTTCCTCCTACTTGCCCGTTTCCTCCTAAGAATCCCCAATTTCATCTTCAATATCACCCACTCATCGTCTTGATTAGCTAAGTTGCAAAAATATAAGACGTTAAGCCCAAATATCAATCAAAAAATTTCATTACACAAAAATGTGGAACAAATCTGTTTCGGCTTGAATTTAAAAACACGCATTGAAAAATAAACACAATCGGTGTGACGAAAGTTTCGGGACAAAATAAAAAATTTACAAAAAACAGGTTAACGGGTTGGCGTGCGCGATGGTTTGCGGTACGCGTACGCGGTGAAAAGCGTGGAAAGCCAGTTAGAAAACCGCGAAATGTTATATCGTAGTATAGTACGCATACTGTGAACCGGCACTACAATTGTATTATTTGTATTATTTGTGTCACTGTTATTACTACAATATTATTGGTAAAAATATGTTTATGGGCTTCGTAGGAATGTTTTCACTTCACTAACCTTATCAACTTAGTAAACGGTACATTGTAGCATATTCTGTTTCAGTTTCCAGTTTATATTTTGTAGTCATTAGTTTTTACAAACTGTCATGTAGTAGATTATTCTAGTAACTAGTTTTAATAACAATATACATTTATTCGCTCTTTTTACAAAGAATTTATCAACGTACCATGTCTCTTGAAAAAGAATAAACATATCTTCTATTCTATTCTATTCTTTCAGTGACATTTGATACTCAATAGAGGATTCTTTCTGGATCTAATGACATTATTAACTCAGTTTCACCAAAAATTGAGTTAGTGACTCAATTTTACGCCGACGATGAAAGTTATTACATGTATATGTACTATTGTGTGGGTGAGACAAAAATGGAATTTAAATCAAATTTAACTGAATTTAGATCTGATTTTGTTATACAAAATTTAACAAACATTGCAAGCCAGCACACTCGACTCAAATACATTACCTGAGCAGTTTCACGTTAAGATGAATAGCATCGGTTAGATCATCCTGCATTTCCTTGTGTAGTTCTGTAGCAGTTACTCCTTCTAACTCAGACAATACGGTAACATCGGAGTCTTGAGAAACATCCTCTATTGGCATTTGATCTCTTCCACAGCTAGAGCCAGCATCACCTGCTCCATACAGAGTGCTCACCAATGCCAAGTCATCAACCCTGCTAGCACTGAGGGCAGCTGGTGCAGCTCTGAGCTGGGCACCCCGCAGTGCACACACTAGTGGCATTTCATCTCTACCACAGCTAGAGCCAGCATCATCTCCTTCATACAGAGGTCTCACCAATGCCAAGTTGTAAATCCTCCTTGCACTGAGGGCAGCAGGTGCAGCTCTGAGCTGACCACCTCGCAGTGCCAGGCGAGGCGTATCAACCTGTTCGCTTTGTTCGCACTCGATGGTCACAACCGCGTCCTCTGACAGACGAACAGACTCCTTGAGCTTCCTTGCCTTTATCCTCTTTATTGCTACAGGACGGATGTTTTCTAGTTTGTTGTTGAGTATTTTAAAATTCGACCTTAACAAGGCCATAGCTATAATTGTTGCAAATAGTATTGTCAATCCACAGAAGATGGCAAAAACTATTTGATACCATCGGACAAACAGAGTTATTTCAAAAGCCGGTGACGTCGAGGTGTCCCAGGGATACCACTCCCTGGATAAAGAGAGGCACAATAGTTAGACGTGTATTAAACCTACTGAGTCACCAATCCAACTCCGTCGGCTAAGCCTCGAACCCACGGTCCATACAGACGACGGACCCATTGATGTATTGTGGCGTAACTGTAAGGGTGGTTCTCACATCACTGGGACATACTTATTCAGGCAGTTTAGGTTTTAGAACGATAAAATAGGGTTCAAAAATAGAGGAACAGTATTTATTGAATGGCGCTGAGCGCCGCCAAACTTTCTCGTTAGGAACCACTAATAAATCACGCGAAATAAATCTTTTTTCAAGGTCTGCTTGATTCCGGTGAAATATTTGGAAAATAAAATAAATAAATAGATTCGATTTCAAAGTTCTACCCAATCAGTAACAATACTGATTTTCAGTGGGGAACTTTTATTTAAAGCGTCTAAATCAACCCCGTAGGCTCGTAACACTATCCGCGAGTGAGCGATAACCATTGGCCAGTGCGAACACCTGAGGACAGATGCCAGAATCAACAAGGCCAATTCAGAACAACTTTGAATATATTGAGTGCTTCGTTGCTAGGACGGCTCCAAAGTCACCGTTAACTTATTCCTAAGATAGGAAGTGATGAAGTCGAATCCATAGAAGATGTTAAAAACCTTTGGCTGAAGCGGGGTTGGAACCCAGATCCTTCTGCATTGCAAGCCAGGATGATAACCACTACACATACGAGCCACCTATATCTAGTATTCATAGTTCCCACGTGACGTCACAGCGGCCATGATTGCGACACAATTGAGGAGCACCTATCGTAGATTATTGGCAAATACTATTCAAATTTAATAAATAAGCCTAATTTAGAACTTAAAAAGTAAACATAAGTAATAAACAAATAAAATATTAACACACATGCCAATTTTATCTCAAAAACAGACTGAGTTTTAAAGAACTAAGAATTTCTGTGTTCTACCACAACAGCCTTCAATTGTTTCTCCATGGCAACGTCAAAGTTTGATCACAAATGTGGCCGCCACGCGCACAGATGTGACGTACATGCAACCTATGAATATATTGGCTCGTCTACAAGGCTGCGATGCCGAGCTAGAGCTAGGGGCATGGCCCCATGGATATATAATAGTAATGAAGCAATCTAGGTCGAGCTTAGCGTTTAGAGCCCCCGAGAATACTGTAATAGAATGGAAGCTCTACGCCGAGCTTTGTCTCACACAGCGCAGTTACACATTGATCCAACGTGGCAGAGTCATGACGAATGGCAATTCCGGTCTAATGGTGCTAACTTACACAACCTAAAGCCAGCTGTAGTGCCTGTACCTTGGCTTCCCGATGGCTAAATCTGACCCAGTTATGTGGTTCGGCTCCTTGGTCCTGGTCTACTGGTTCTAGCCTACACAACCTAAGGCCAGCTGTAGTACCCTTACCTTGGCTTCCCGATGGCTAAATCTGACCCAGTTATGTGGTTCGGCTCCTTGGTCCTGGTCTACTGGCTCTAGCCTACACAACCTGAGGCCAGCTGTTACCCTTACCTTGGCTTCCCGGTGGCTGAATCTGACCCCGTTATGTGGTACGGCTCCTTGGTCATGGTCTACTGGTTCTAGCCTACACAACCTAAGGCCAGCTGTAGTACCTTTACCTTGGCTTCCCGGTGGCTAACCCTGACCCCGTCATGCATATTTGCCGCAACGATAGCTCTTAAATATTATTATAAATGGTTTACTCTTGCCACCATAAAATGGAATTAGAAACATGTTGGCCTGAGATATAGTCCACCATAGCTCACTATATTCGGTCACGACAGATGTGAAGAAAAACGCATCATTTCACCGTAAAGTATCCATAAAATAATACAAAGTAAAAGTATGATAATGAACAAGAACTAACTTTTGCTCGGCGATATGAACATAAGACGTCAGTTATTCTAGCATTTACGCCGGAATCACTTAAAATAAATTTTTCACCTACCTGACAGGAAATCTTCTTTCTGGTAAGAAACTTGAAAAGAAACCAATAGTAATTCCGATCGATATTGCTGCCATTGACGGTAGTTGGAAGTACTTTACTAATTTTGTACAAAATGTACGCGTTGTTTGGTATATTTCCCTCTGCTCTTTGTTGTCCAACTGTCCTGGCTCTAGCATCTTATCCATCTCTGCAAAGAGACTGTTCATCGCTTTAGGCCTAAAGAACACTGTGCATCCAACCGTGAAAGGTATTGCGTCTGTGATTAAGTTGAAAAAAATTCCAACAACATCGAGGGTGTCACTTTTGTATACGTACATTGCTGTCGGGTATAAAATGAACACATTTATAGCTAACGTAACTAACAATAACCAAGGGTTGATTCGCCGGAATAATCTCAGGGCCAGACGGAGGAAGCGATGCTTGACGAGCAGGTTAGCAAACCGGGGGCTGAAGTACTTGAGGTACAACTCGAGGCCGGGCTCGGCGTCATCCTGCCAGAAACCTGCAAGCAAAGGTCAACGATTACATACATTTGTTTATTCGGATTTGTTAGAGAGTTCTCCAAACATGCATAACAGCCTTTGTAGACAATAACAATATAAAGTTTCTAGATAGAAAGTGCCCTGAACGCAAATTCGTAACATGCACTAAAATGCAAGGTGCGTATTTTCACGGCTTAACCACTCGCCGAGACCACATACCCAAGGTTATATTTGTAAAACAAATCGTTATTTATGGATGTATATCGTATAAGAATTGCTCACGAGTCTTCTACATTGGTATTGGCTTCTATATACACAGATATCAACAGTACTGGTTGCAAAGATACTAATATTATAAATAAAGACTGTTCTTTCAAATTTAGTGGCTATGTTGAGTTGCCTCACCGACCTCATCGTAGCTGCCATCACATAATTTTCGCGGCGACAGTGACGCTATCTATTGACACTTATAAAGGCGAATGTCGTAAACATAGTTCATCCTACAAGGCCTACCTAGAAATCTATTTATTCGACAGACGAAATACTAGGCAATAATTGATCGACATATCTTTCAAGGACATGTATTGGGCCTAGGCCAAGAATTTGCTTCTGTCTTTGTATCAAATATTTGGCCAAACTGGCAACAATTTCCGACAAAATATGTTCTACTTATTCGTTTATTAAATTAATTCTTCCTGTGCATAAGCAGTCCCTCAACATTTCCTTGTCACCGTGTTTTGTTCACAGTGATGAAGATGACAGCCGGCCAGGTCAATAAAAATCAATCTAGAGAAAAAGCCCCTACTTTAAAAATTATATTCGGTATACAAACTGCAACCAAAACCTAAAATCGTGAAAGAGTTTAATTGCATGCTTCTTGTCGCGTTGTTCAACTTAGGGTTATACTGGAGAAACTTACTTATACTTACTAATACTAGATACAATAGTTGAACATTGAACTTTGCTGGAACGCTCTCCCTGGCTGGGCCCTCGAGAGCAAATAAGGGAATAGAGCGGTAAAAAACTATAAACCCGAAGGCTGGGGTGATAAAAAGAATTAGTGCGGGGATGAATGGGGGTACAGTCTGCTACAATGGTCATTGTGAAAACGAGATGAAAACTGAATTGGTGCTCAGTAGGAGCGATAGGGGGAGCCGTCTCAGACTAGGGCTGAACCATGAAACAGTACGATTGCGATCCCGATTACGAATACTAAATCGACATTTGTGGTTAGGTGTATATTGTATTTATTTATCCAGCACGCCGCTGTCTGCGTATCGATGTACAACAGCGACTGGACCGGAGCCTCGCCGAGCTTCAAGAAGTCCATGCTCGTCATCATGAGCCGAGCCAACGTCCCTCTGGAGGTGAAACCCACGGGGCTCGACCCTCTTTCACGCTTAAACTTCGCTCAGGTCAGTGGTGTCATCAGAAGTGGGATCACCGTTATGGTGCGCGCACAGTGAAAGCTGGTGACCTGCGCTGGTAGCCAGCGCTCAACTGTCATGAATGTCACACTTAACTCAAGACTACCTTACGGATGCTTTCGTCACAGGCGAGGCTCTCATAGCCAACCAGCGAACTGCCAGAGATCAGCTCGCTGAAATACCGATCGCTGATTGTCTACGAGCCCCACGCATGTGACGATAGCATCAGTTAGATAGTCTTGGGACAACTATATTATGCCTTCAAATGCAGCTATGCACCATAGCAGCAGGTTAAAGCTTGCCATCGTTCCATTGTCCTCAATGAAATAAACCCGTTTTCCCGCGCCGGTTACCAGCTTTCTTTGTGCGTGAACAATAACGAATGTTTGTACAGGAACCTTCTACTGATAGCACCTTAATTGTTCTGGCCTATGAGTTTTCAAGCTTAAATATGTCAAGAACACCCAAGTTTGTAAAGTGCACGCATTTCTAATTGCGTTGTTGAAATATAAGTTCTTCTTTACTCCAAATAGGAGTTCACGTAACGCGCATGGCGACATTACCGGAGGCCACAATGCAAGTTGATGGGATGGGTAGATCATTGCTTCTAGGTTTCAGATGGTGTTTGGTGCAAATCCAACTCTCCTAACTTTGGTTCGCTATTAGTTCAAGCCAACAAAAATAAACTTTTTTTTATCACGAAAACTCTTTTAATTGTTTACAATGGCATATACAACATTCATTTTTTTTAACTAAAGCAGAGGATAAACGTGTTCGAACTGTCATATTTCCCCGTAAACACATTCGTCTTGTATTGACAGCTTAAATGTCAAATGATGTTCAAACACGAAATAGTACAATAGGTGGTCATCAACATGCGCGTTGTGACGTCACGTGAATACTCCCTCTTGTCTGTATACGATAACATGCGCGTTGTGTCGTCACGTGAATACTCCCTCTTGTCTGTATACGATAACATGCGCGTTGTGTCGTCACGTGAATACTCCCTCTTGTCTGTATACGATAACATGCGCGTTGTGTCGTCACGTGAATACTCCCTCTTGTCTGTATACGATAACATGCGCGTTGTGACGTCACGTGAATACTCCCTCTTGTCTGTATACGATAACATGCGCGTTGTGTCGTCACGTGAATACTCCCTCTTGTCTGTATACGATAACATGCGCGTTGTGTCGTCACGTGAATACTCCCTCTTGTCTGTATACGATAACATGCGCGTTGTGTCGTCACGTGAATACTCCCTCTTGTCTGTATACGATAACATGCGCGTTGTGACGTCACGTGAATACTCCCTCTTGTCTGTATACGATAACATGCGCGTTGTGTCGTCACGTGAATACTCCCTCTTGTCTGTATACGATAACATGCGCGTTGTGTCGTCACGTGAATACTCCCTCTTGTCTGTATACGATAACATGCGCGTTGTGACGTCACGTGAATACTCCCTCTTGTCTGTATACGATAACATGCGCGTTGTGACGTCACGTGAATACTCCCTCTTGTCTGTATACGATAACATGCGCGTTGTGTCGTCACGTGAATACTCCCTCTTGTCTGTATACGATAACATGTGCGTTGTGACGTCACGTGAATACTCCCTCTTGTCTGTATACGATAACATGCGCGTTGTGTCGTCACGTGAATACTCCCTCTTGTCTGTATACGATAACATGCGCGTTGTGACGTCACGTGAATACTCCCTCTTGTCTGTATACGATAACATGCGCGTTGTGTCGTCACGTGAATACTCCCTCTTGTCTGTATACGATAACATGCGCGTTGTGACGTCACGTGAATACTCCCTCTTGTCTGTATACGATAACATGCGCGTTGTGACGTCACGTGAATACTCCCTCTTGTCTGTATACGATAACATGCGCGTTGTGACGTCACGTGAATACTCCCTCTTGTCTGTATACGATAACATGCGCGTTGTGACGTCACGTGAATACTCCCTCTTGTCTGTATACGATAACATGCGCGTTGTGACGTCACGTGAATACTCCCTCTTGTCTGTATACGATAACATGCGCGTTGTGACGTCACGTGAATACTCCCTCTTGTCTGTATACGATAACATGCGCGTTGTGACGTCACGTGAATACTCCCTCTTGTCTGTATACGATAACATGTGCGTTGTGACGTCACGTGAATACTCCCTCTTGTCTGTATACGATAACATGCGCGTTGTGTCGTCACGTGAATACTCCCTCTTGTCTGTATACGATAACATGCGCGTTGTGTCGTCACGTGAATACTCCCTCTTGTCTGTATACGATAACATGCGCGTTGTGTCGTCACGTGAATACTCCCTCTTGTCTGTATACGATAACATGCGCGTTGTGACGTCACGTGAATACTCCCTCTTGTCTGTATACGATAACATGCGCGTTGTGTCGTCACGTGAATACTCCCTCTTGTCTGTATACGATAACATGTGCGTTGTGACGTCACGTGAATACTCCCTCTTGTCTGTATACGATAACATGCGCGTTGTGACGTCACGTGAATACTCCCTCTTGTCTGTATACGATAACATGCGCGTTGTGACGTCACGTGAATACTCCCTCTTGTCTGTATACGATAACATGCGCGTTGTGACGTCACGTGAATACTCCCTCTTGTCTGTATACGATAACATGCGCGTTGTGACGTCACGTGAATACTCCCTCTTGTCTGTATACGATAACATGCGCGTTGTGACGTCACGTGAATACTCCCTCTGGTCTGTATACGATAACATGCGCGTTGTGACGTCACGTGAATACTCCCTCTTGTCTGTATACGATAACATGCGCGTTGTGACGTCACGTGAATACTCCCTCTTGTCTGTATACGATAACATGCGCGTTGTGACGTCACGTGAATACTCCCTCTTGTCTGTATACGATAACATGCGCGTTGTGTCGTCACGTGAATACTCCCTCTTGTCTGTATACGATTACATGCGCGTTGTGACGTCACGTGAATACTCCCTCTTGTCTGTATACGATAACATGCGCGTTGTGTCGTCACGTGAATACTCCCTCTTGTCTGTATACGATAACATGCGCGTTGTGACGTCACGTGAATACTCCCTCTTGTCTGTATACGATAACATGCGCGTTGTGACGTCACGTGAATACTCCCTCTTGTCTGTATACGATAACATGCGCGTTGTGACGTCACGTGAATACTCCCTCTTGTCTGTATACGATAACATGCGCGTTGTGACGTCACGTGAATACTCCCTCTTGTCTGTATACGATAACATGCGCGTTGTGTCGTCACGTGAATACTCCCTCTTGTCTGTATACGATAACATGCGCGTTGTGACGTCACGTGAATACTCCCTCTTGTCTGTATACGATAACATGCGCGTGTTGACGTCACGTGAATACTCCCTCTTGTCTGTATACGATAACATGCGCGTTGTGACGTCACGTGAATACTCCCTCTTGTCTGTATACGATAACATGCGCGTTGTGACGTCACGTGAATACTCCCTCTTGTCTGTATACGATAACATGCGCGTTGTGACGTCACGTGAATACTCCCTCTTGTCTGTATACGATAACATGCGCGTTGTGACGTCACGTGAATACTCCCTCTTGTCTGTATACGATAACATGCGCGTTGTGACGTCACGTGAATACTCCCTCTTGTCTGTATACGATAACATGCGCGTTGTGACGTCACGTGAATACTCCCTCTTGTCTGTATACGATAACATGCGCGTTGTGACGTCACGTGAATACTCCCTCTTGTCTGTATACGATAACATGCGCGTTGTGACGTCACGTGAATACTCCCTCTTGTCTGTATACGATAACATGCGCGTTGTGTCGTCACGTGAATACTCCCTCTTGTCTGTATACGATAACATGCGCGTTGTGACGTCACGTGAATACTCCCTCTTGTCTGTATACGATAACATGCGCGTTGTGACGTCACGTGAATACTCCCTCTTGTCTGTATACGATAACATGCGCGTTGTGACGTCACGTGAATACTCCCTCTTGTCTGTATACGATAACATGCGCGTTGTGTCGTCACGTGAATACTCCCTCTTGTCTGTATACGATAACATGCGCGTTGTGACGTCACGTGAATACTCCCTCTTGTCTGTATACGATAACATGCGCGTTGTGTCGTCACGTGAATACTCCCTCTTGTCTGTATACGATAACATGCGCGTTGTGACGTCACGTGAATACTCCCTCTTGTCTGTATACGATAACATGCGCGTTGTGTCGTCACGTGAATACTCCCTCTTGTCTGTATACGATAACATGCGCGTTGTGACGTCACGTGAATACTCCCTCTTGTCTGTATACGATAACATGCGCGTTGTGTCGTCACGTGAATACTCCCTCTTGTCTGTATACGATAACATGCGCGTTGTGTCGTCACGTGAATACTCCCTCTTGTCTGTATACGATAACATGCGCGTTGTGACGTCACGTGAATACTCCCTCTTGTCTGTATACGATAACATGCGCGTTGTGACGTCACGTGAATACTCCCTCTTGTCTGTATACGATAACATGCGCGTTGTGTCGTCACGTGAATACTCCCTCTTGTCTGTATACGATAACATGCGCGTTGTGACGTCACGTGAATACTCCCTCTTGTCTGTATACGATAACATGCGCGTTGTGTCGTCACGTGAATACTCCCTCTTGTCTGTATACGATAACATGCGCGTTGTGACGTCACGTGAATACTCCCTCTTGTCTGTATACGATAACATGCGCGTTGTGTCGTCACGTGAATACTCCCTCTTGTCTGTATACGATAACATGCGCGTTGTGACGTCACGTGAATACTCCCTCTTGTCTGTATACGATAACATGCGCGTTGTGTCGTCACGTGAATACTCCCTCTTGTCTGTATACGATAACATGCGCGTTGTGACGTCACGTGAATACTCCCTCTTGTCTGTATACGATAACATGCGCGTTGTGACGTCACGTGAATACTCCCTCTTGTCTGTATACGATAACATGCGCGTTGTGACGTCACGTGAATACTCCCTCTTGTCTGTATACGATAACATGCGCGTTGTGACGTCACGTGAATACTCCCTCTTGTCTGTATACGATAACATGCGCGTTGTGTCGTCACGTGAATACTCCCTCTTGTCTGTATACGATAACATGCGCGTTGTGACGTCACGTGAATACTCCCTCTTGTCTGTATACGATAACATGCGCGTTGTGACGTCACGTGAATACTCCCTCTTGTCTGTATACGATAACATGCGCGTTGTGTCGTCACGTGAATACTCCCTCTTGTCTGTATACGATAACATGCGCGTTGTGTCGTCACGTGAATACTCCCTCTTGTCTGCATACGATAACATGCGCGTTGTGTCGTCACGTGAATACTCCCTCTTGTCTGCATACGATAACATGCGCGTTGTGTCGTCACGTGAATACTCCCTCTTGTCTGTATACGATAACATGCGCGTTGTGTCGTCACGTGAATACTCCCTCTTGTCTGTATACGATAACATGCGCGTTGTGACGTCACGTGAATACTCCCTCTTGTCTGTATACGATAACATGCGCGTTGTGTCGTCACGTGAATACTCCCTCTTGTCTGTATACGATAACATGCGCGTTGTGTCGTCACGTGAATACTCCCTCTTGTCTGTATACGATAACATGCGCGTTGTGACGTCACGTGGATACTCCCTCTTGTCTGTATACGATAACATGCGCGTTGTGACGTCACGTGAATACTCCCTCTTGTCTGTATACGATAACATGCGCGTTGTGACGTCACGTGAATACTCCCTCTTGTCTGTATACGATAACATGCGCGTTGTGTCGTCACGTGAATACTCCCTCTTGTCTGTATACGATAACATGCGCGTTGTGTCGTCACGTGAATACTCCCTCTTGTCTGTATACGATAACATGCGCGTTGTGTCGTCACGTGAATACTCCCTCTTGTCTGTATACGATAACATGCGCGTTGTGACGTCACGTGAATACTCCCTCTTGTCTGTATACGATAACATGCGCGTTGTGTCGTCACGTGAATACTCCCTCTTGTCTGTATACGATAACATGCGCGTTGTGACGTCACGTGAATACTCCCTCTTGTCTGTATACGATAACATGCGCGTTGTGACGTCACGTGAATACTCCCTCTTGTCTGTATACGATAACATGCGCGTTGTGTCGTCACGTGAATACTCCCTCTTGTCTGTATACGATAACATGCGCGTTGTGACGTCACGTGAATACTCCCTCTTGTCTGTATACGATAACATGCGCGTTGTGACGTCACGTGAATACTCCCTCTTGTCTGTATACGATAACATGCGCGTTGTGTCGTCACGTGAATACTCTCTCTTGTCTGTATACGATAACATGCGCGTTGTGACGTCACGTGAATACTCCCTCTTGTCTGTATACGATAACATGCGCGTTGTGTCGTCACGTGAATACTCCCTCTTGTCTGTATACGATAACATGCGCGTTGTGACGTCACGTGAATACTCCCTCTTGTCTGTATACGATAACATGCGCGTTGTGACGTCACGTGAATACTCCCTCTTGTCTGTATACGATAACATGCGCGTTGTGACGTCACGTGAATACTCCCTCTTGTCTGTATACGATAACATGCGCGTTGTGTCGTCACGTGAATACTCCCTCTTGTCTGTATACGATAACATGCGCGTTGTGACGTCACGTGAATACTCCCTCTTGTCTGTATACGATAACATGCGCGTTGTGACGTCACGTGAATACTCCCTCTTGTCTGTATACGATAACATGCGCGTTGTGTCGTCACGTGAATACTCCCTCTGGTCTGTATACGATAACATGCGCGTTGTGACGTCACGTGAATACTCCCTCTTGTCTGTATACGATAACATGCGCGTTTGATGAGATCTTTACAAGCTACACTCGCTGATGCTGTGTTCTGTTGTAGGTGATGAATACTGCTTACAAGATGGTGAACACACTAAGCACGATGGTACAGTGACTCGACACTACGAGGTTTCAACACTGCGGTTGCCGCTGTTCAGTTCAGGCAATAAGACTCTCGACTCACAATTAAGTTAAGATGTTCACGGTGGTGGACACTTTATGAATACTGCTTACAATAGGGTAAACACACCAAACACGATGGTAAAGTGACTCGACACTACGAGGTTTCAACACGGCGGTTGCCGCTGTTTAGTTCAGGCTATAGGACTCTCGACTTACAATCAAGTTCAGATTTTCACGGTGAAGGAGACTTTATGAGTACTGCTTTATAATGGTGATCAAACCAAACACGATGGTAAAGTGACTTCACACTACAAGCTTTCAACACTGCGGTTCCCGCTGTTCAGTTCGGGCAATAAGACTCTCAACTAAATTAAGTTCAGGGGCCGTATTCACAAGAGGTCTTATCTTAGGTCAGGTCCTGTCTTACAGTACAGTATGTGCTATTATAATTCCATGGTAGGCCTACTACACAGCACAATTTGATAGCTTCTTGCGTGTATCACAGTGATCATGAAATGTTGCATGGCTGTGTTTTTCAATTCTAAAGGTTTTGTTTCCTAATATCTCTTCAATTTTAGAACATACACATGTGTTTTTCATTTAATCATAACGATATCCTGTTATGTTCGCACTTCGAAGAAGTCAATGCGCATCGCTACGATCTTTGAACAAAGACCTACTCAGATTCGGCCTAAATTTTGGTCTCAAGTTGTTGTATTCTAGGATTTCTTGGCTACGTCGAGTCGAAGGTATGTGCAGCTCCGTAAAAGCAATGACGAGGGCGAAATGCTCAGTATGTGATTTGTTTATGCTTGATGTTGAGTTTGTTTTTATGGAAAATATTGTGAAAGGTAACAATTCTATAAAAATAAATCCTGAACTTCAGTCGATGCATGACTCTGCATACGGCCCAATTGTCCTAATTTAGACCCAGTACAGCCGGGCTCAGATTTTTACAGTAGAGGCTACTTTATGAATATTTCTGACAAGATGACTTACTTCTTACTGTGAACCGATGTTTACTATATAAGCACGTTATGTGAGTAATCTTTTATAATAATGTAATATATGTGCTTTGCCTTGTGAAGTATTGTTAGTAAATGTGAACGTATTAATACATGTAGTGCTCCATAAGTCACCATATACTTTTGTGTTGTTTATAATATCTTATAATATTGTTATATATTTGATGTGCCTTGTGAAGCAATGTAAGTGAATGTAAACGTGTTAACACATGTATTCACTATTAGTCTTCATATAAACTTGTGATATTTTTTATATGTTATTATAATGTAATATATGTGCTGTGCCTTGTGAAACAATGTTAGTTAATGTGAATGTGCTGTTACATGTAGTGCACCATTAGTCCCCATATAAACTTGTGATGTTTTTAATATGTAATAATAATGTTATATATATGCTGTGCCTTGTGAAACAATGTTAGTAAATGTGAATGTGCTGTTACATGTAGTGCACCATTAGTTCCCATATAAACTTGTGATGTTTTTAATATGTTATAATAATGTTATATATGTGCTGTGACTTGTGAAACAATGTAAGTAAATGTGTACGTGATAATACATGTAGTGCACCATTAGTCACCATAAGAACTTTTGATGTTTTTAATATGTAATAATAATGTTATATATTTGCTGTGTCATGTGAAGCATTGTGAGTAAATGTGAACGTGTTAATTCATGTAGTGCACCATTAGTCACTGACATATTATGTGCAACCTAGCCCAACTATTAACTTACAGCTGAGACTTCGTATCTCACTGCCTACTATAAATAAAAGAATAAATATATGTATACATTTGACGCAGTTGCCCTCGGTCTGAGGAAGGAGTAGGAACGGTTACTCCGAAAATTCACCGGTTTTTAAAGTAAGAGACCTAGGTACCGTTTTATAATTGTGTGTGTGTGTTTTAACATATAATCCAGGTCAATGAAATATTGTAACCACCACCGAAGATATTTTGATTATTAAATCGAGTATTTTAATTATAATATTTAGAAATAAAAGTCATACTGATTATAATGTAAGACACAATTTAGAGCATGCTGTATGTAGGGTTTACCAAACCAAAGTGCGTCTTAATTCAGATTTTAGATTTCAAACTCCATTATTGAAATATAATTTAAAAATTAAGTTTTGTGCGGTTTTTGACGTTGTGGTACCATTCGCTCTTAAAACGAATTAAATACACCATGTTCACATTATTTCTCCAGAACCAACTGTAGGTGCTCTATAATGTCCGTTCGTGCCTGATATGTATTCATCTCAGCCTTTGCGTATTTTAATTACTAGGAAATCTCTCTGTGTGACGCGTTAATAAGCGAGCGCGTCCATGTCCACGAAATGTCTGGCAAAATGTTCTCAAAGCTATCTGCATTGTTCAATGTAAGATATAATGATATAGGAGTCGTTAACGGTCAAGTTGTTTCAGCGCCGTTATAATGTTAACACTATATTCATCATCAATATAAGATTGTTCATATTTGTTCATAAAACAAGTATCAACAACAACCAAAACAAAAATGCCGTGAAAAGATTAAGTTTTTTTTTATATAAGTATAGTTATTATACTTTCTACCATTGCACAACATAAGAGTGCTGGTCCTTATAATTTAAAGCTTGGGTTTCTCGGTGTCATCGTTACTTCACTACATTTCAGCAATACAAATGTAATTTGTACATAATTTGTATTATAATTATTTTGTATTACAATGTCAATATTTTACAGTAACTATGGTGTAACTTTCTAACTTGTTCAACGAATTATTATTATTTTTATTATTATTTTTTTTATTATTATTATTATTATTATTATTATTATTATTATTATTATTATTATTATTATTATTATTATTATTATTATTATTATTATTATTATTATTATTATTATTATTATTATTATTATTATTATTATTATTATTATTATTATTATTATTATTATTATTATTATTATGAATATTATATTATATTATTATTATCATTCGATCGCAAGTCGAGGATGAGAGTGGACGTGCTGCGAACGAGCTCCGCATGCTGTTTATTGCTATACCTGAGTCATGTCTAACGCAGAGAAGTGTAGTGTCTGCACGAAAAACCTTCCACTAGACGGGGACTTCGTAAATTGCGCAGGTTGCCACACTAATATTCACTTTGAATGTTCTGGTTCTAAAAAGTCTACTCATAGAGGTTAATCTCAAGTGGCGAGGCTTCAGTGGCGTTGCCCTAAGTGCAAGGCAGAAGGGGCACCCACGGGTAGCGGCTCTGGAACACCGACAGGGATCAGTGATGTGAGTAATATATTTAGTGGTAGTGTTGAAAGTGCTAATCAAAAGTCAATTGGTGAGGTCCTAAAAAGCGTAGTTTATGAGCTTCGTAACGAACTCAGAGAAGTTAAAAAGGAGCTTGAATCGCTGAGAGGGCTTAAGGAAGAGTTAGCTGAAAGTAGGAAGATTATTCATGATCTCACGCAGCGAATGACGAGGTTATAGATGAGCTTAGTGATCGTGTTCATGAGTTGGATCAGTACGGAAGAAATCGAAATATAGAAATTTCAAACGTCTTGGAACAAGAGGGCGAAGACTTGGAGGACGTTGTCGTCAAGATTAGTACTCATTTGGGTGCTGATATTGTGCCTGGTGACATTGACGTAGTCCATCGTGTTAGATCTGCTAATACTAACTGTCCTAAAAAAATAGTAGTTCAACTTATCTCAAGAAAGAAAAGAGAAGAATTGCTCGCTGTTCGTCGCAGTGTATCGGTGGCCAACAAGGACCTGTTTCCCGGGCTGCGGGAGAACGGGAACCTTCCCATATATATCTACGAACATCTGTCGCCATACTACAAACATCTATTGTGGTCAGTTAAAGCCAGAGCAAAATTAACAGGATATAAATTTGTGTGGTTTAATCGTGGGTTAATTTGTGTCCGTAAGGACGAAAATACTCGTGAAGTTGTAAAGATAAAAAACTCACGTGATATTGGCCAACTTGTTTGATTTACACGTAAGTAAATGGAACTATGGAATCCACCGTCACTCGTGGCGGATACGCAGGTAGTGGATAGTATAAATAGTTGGATGCAAGAGGCCGAAGGGCTTACGATTATTCACCTGAACATTCGATCAATAAATAGACACTGGGATGAGTTGCAAGTGATTCTTGAGAATCAATGAGGAAAATTTCACGTGCTTGTTTTAAGTGAGGTAAATGTGCATTGTGTAAGTGATCTGTATGAATTAGAAGGTTATGTAACATTCCATCAGTTAAGAAAAGGTAGAAGAGGTGGTGGGTTAATTTTGTACATTGAGAACTCTGTCTTATTTGAAAGAAATTATGTTTTGTTTAATCACTTTGAAGAAGGACTAGCAGGTAATTTAACGGTAGGCAATAACACTGTGTCTCTGTTGTGTGTGTATAGGCCTCCAAATAACAACACCAAGAATGAGTTTATAGAGGAGATCGAGAGTTATTGGCAAAATACCGAAGTTAATACGGCAATAATGATTGGTGATGTAAACATTGATATTTTGAATGAATGTGATTCATTTGCGCAGCATTATGAAACCAGTCTGGCTGTGAATGGTTTTATGAGATGTATTTCCAAGGCTACGCGTGAGGAGGTAGTAGAGGGCGCGCTTAGAAGTTCATGTATCGATCATGTTTACGTGCGGGCTGTTGACATCCTTATCAAACCAGCCATTTATACATCTAAGTTGTCCGACCACTATATGATAATGATTTCATTGGGATTAGATAGTATTAAAAGAAAATCGGAAAGTATAATATTTGGAAAGTGTATAAATGAAGCTAAACTGCTTCACGCTTTAAAACGTGTTGATTGGGATAGTTTGTTAATTGCCAATAGCTGTGACAATTTGTATCAGGCGATTTATTTTAATTTCAAGATTGCATATGCAAAATGTTCGTTTGTAAAAGAAAGAAGTGCTACGAAAAGAGGTATTAAGTCGTGGGTGTCGCCCGAACTATTGGATGAACGGGCAGCGTTCGTCAAAGAGAAAAGTAATAAGAAAAGGAGTAATCAATCTTGGATGACGTCGGAGTTATTAGAAATGATAGCAAAAAGAGACCGTTTTTTTTTCAACAATGGGAAAAATGTAAATGTTTAAATCTTATGAAAGGTGTATACAGGACAGAATACAATAACCTCCAAAATAAAGTAAACAAAAAGATCAAACTAGCAAAACAAAATTATTACCGTGCACTTTTGGAAAGAAATAGGGGAAACATTAAAGAAACGTGGCAAGCTATAAATACTATATTAGGCAAGAAAAAGAAAGAGTCAGTAGATGAGGTTGGTAAAAAGTATCTGGGTAAAAGTGAGTCATCTGTTACTATAGCAAACTCATTTGCAAACGTTTTTGTGGAAGAGGTTGAGCGTATTGTTCATAACTGTGATGTTGTAGTGAAATGATTCAAGGAGAAAACAGATTAATTAACGTTCAGAGACAATCAGTATACATACCCCCTATTGATGCGGAAACAGTGGGAAAAATTATCGAAGAAATGAATAGTGGTAAACAAGCTGGGTTTACAAAATATTAAGGATCAGATCAGTCCATCACTGGCTTTGCTGAAAAATTTATCGATAAAAGAAGGTGTCGTGCCAGAAATGTTAAAAATCGCTATAGTGAGGCCGGTTTATAAAAAAGGAAGCCACTACGAGTATTCCAACTATCGTCCAATTGCCTTATTGTCTGTAGTCGACAAGGTAATGGAAAGATATGTGGCTGATTGTTTAAATAACTATTTGACTAAATTTTCTATCATAGACAAAAATAAATTCGGCTTTCAAAAGGGGAAAAGTACATCTGATCTTTTACTGAAATTCTCTGATCTTATTAACTCTTAGTTAAATGAAAATTTTCATGTAGTATGTATGTTTGTGGACTTCACAAAAGCATTTGATACTCTAAATCACAAGAAATTATTGCAAGCATTGGACAATATTGGTGTGAGAGGTCCAATTCTACGGTGGTTTGAGAGTTATTTAGATAATAGAAAGATAATTGTAAAAATTGGGGAGGATTATAGCACGGCTAAAATGATCAAATCAGGGGTGCCACAAGATCCTATCTTGGGACCATTGTTATACTTAGTGTATGTAAATGAGATGGCGCGAATTTTTATGAAGTGTTTTGCATTTTTTTTTCGCTGATGATTCTGCACTTATTGCGATTCACAAGAATATTCATATTGCGGAAAAGTATTTGCAAGAAGACTATATAAACTTGCTGAGGTGGACTCATGATGATGGCTTGATCGTAAATGCTATAAAAACTAAAATTGTACATATATCTACTCCTCTGAATACCAATCATAACTCGATAGTTAAAGTTACATCACACTCAGTCCAGTGCTTGCATAATACTTTTAACCAAAATGCCACGGACATAACTTGCAGTTGCGATCAAGTAATTGAGTCGGTTTACAGCCATGAGTACTTGGGTATTGTGATTGATAAATGCTTTTCTTGGGATAAACAGATTGCTAGGGTATTCAACCGGATTAGACCGTGTGCTGTGCAACTTTATCGTTTGAAGGATATTCTTCCATACAGTTTACTTCGCACAGTGTACATCGCCTTGGTGGAGTCTTTAATCTCGTACGCGGTGTTAGCCTGGGGAAATGCTTCTCATATGTATTTTAAACAAATTATTAGCCTACAGATCAGGATGATTAAACACATACTCCCAAATCACATAACTGACCATTGTTCCTCAAATCAGCTTTTTAAATTATTAGACTTGCTTCCTGTAAATTTTTTGTACATCTATAAGTTAATTATCAAATTTTATTTCACTAACGAATTCAAAATTGAAATTGACCATAGCATTTGTACAAGAGCAAAAGCCTCCAAAGTGTACAGAGTTCCCAATTTTGTTAATAAATATGGTGAAAGATCATTGAATGTAAAAGTGCCACAATGTTTTAATATGTTGCCGATTGAACTGAAAGATTCGGATAGAATGAATCAAGAACAAATATCAGTAAAAGAGTTTCTTTTGTTACATTCGCTTTAATTTATTATATTTTCATTACAAGTATCGTCGGTGTTTTTGTCCTTGCCATGTATGGGCCTTCGTTAATTGCAGTGTGTTGTAATATGTAGGTGTTAAAAATAAGTAAGTGATTGTTTGTTTGTTTTTAATTTGTAAGGTATTCTGTATTGTATTTGCATTACGCAACATGTTCATCTTTGTCCGTAACTTAGTCCGTGTTATTATTTTCATTGGTATATATAACCGACAGACAAGCTATGTACTTAGCTTTGTGGGATGTCGAATGTGTATTTAATGATTGTATTGTACAGAACATGGTTATCAGTAAAAAAAAAAAAAAAAATATTATTATTATTAGTATTATTATTATTATTATTATTATTATTATTATTATTATTATTATTATTATTATTATTATTATTATTATTATTATTATTATTATTATTATTATTATTATTATTATTATTATTATTTATTATTATTATTATTATTATTATTATTATTATTATTATTATTATTATTATTATTATTATTATTATTATTATTATTATTATTATTATTATTATAATAATAATTATTATTATTATTATAATGGTTAGCTCACTCACCTTGCCAGTACAACAGCATCCTGTAGTGATCATACACCTGGCCTTCGACATTCTGGTCCACGGACATTGGAGCCTCAATCAATGTCATGACCGTCCTGAAGAGTTTCCAGGGCAGTGAAATGAAGGTGATATTGTTAACACGGGCACAACGTTATATCGTCCTGTCTGTGCTGTGACGTGACCTCTTATGGTTTACACAACACTTTGCTTAAGACAGACATTGGAGCCTCAATCGATGTCATAACCGTCCTGAAGAGTTTCCAGGGCAGTGAAATGAAGATGATATTGTAAACACGGACACAACGTAATATCGTCTTGTCTGTGCTGTGACGTGACCTCTTATGGTTTACACAACATTCGGTTGCTACGTTCTCGAAGTTCCAAGGTTTGCTTGCGTGATGGTAAAGTTTTCTACGAACATAACTAAAATGTGTAAAATATAGTATGTAATTTGAATACCAAATGTATTATATACAACGTACGATTGAGATAAGTAGTAGGTTAGTTCACTTTGTCAATATAATATTCAAGGAAAAATAGAATACTTAGTATATAATTTCAGCGAATATACGGTAATGTTATAGAAATGAGAATGGAAGGTACACGTCATGAGTTTGGGTAACAGAAAAGCAGCCGCTATCAAAACTCTAGCGTGACAGTGTGACTATGCTTATTTGTGATCGATTCGTTTTTGGGTTTTTAATACGACCTGGGTTCAAATCCCGTTTCAAGTTGAAGTCTTTAGGTCCCGGGTACAATTCCCGCTCTAGGCAGAAGTTTTTTAATTTTCATATTTATTCAATAGAGAATGTTCATAAAAAATAAATAGTGTTCAGAGTACCAAAAAATGATAGATCCTTATCCAAAAATTACGAGGATATAATGATTATGTTTCAAGAATTCATAGTTCCAGTTCTATTAGCATATAAAGTTTGACATTCCTACCTGCATTGTGAAACGGTCCATGACGTCAAACGTTGGTAAAGAAGAAATTTTATGAATTAATTTATCTAAGCTCTTTGGAATTCACAACTATTTCGCCTGTTATAACAGCACTTCATTGTTGTCGATCTTCAGACGTTCTATTTTAAAACCACAATGTTTTCAAATATTGTTTAGAAATACTGTAATTATTGATTGTATTCGCATAAATTTATGTTAAATAGTATTTATTGAACATTTTAGAAACAAATTTTATACAAAACATTCTATTGTGAGTGAAATTATTAGCAAAACAGCGTTTCTTGATATGATTGGGTGGTTGTGATCCAAACGTTTGACGTCATTTCCCGTTTTTCCCGCCATAACGATTGTGTGAAAGTTTCGGGTGATTTTTATCTATGAAATCTATTCCAAACACATACAAAAATTAATATGATTCTTTATAGAAAATGAAATTCAACTAGATGGAACTATAAAAAAATCATTTGAACATTCCCTATTCCATCACGTCTTGACTAAGGTATAAGTAAACGGTGTTTGAAGCCATCCTAGCAACGAAGCACTCAATAAATTCAAAGTTGATCATAATAAGCCTTGTTGATTTTTACATTTTTCCCCAGGTGTTCGCACTGTCTAATCACTGATTCATGTGTTTCATATTTGAAATAAAGATCTTTGATTGGTTATCGCTCACTCGCCGATGGTGTTTGAGCCTGCAGTGTTGGTTTAGTAGCTTTAATTTAAAGTCTCCCACTGAAAATCAGTTATGTGACTAAGAGGGTAGACTCAAAATATGAATTTATTTATTAATCTTACTTGCCCGTTTCGTTCAGCTTCGGCTATCGTGCGTTTATAGTAACATTCCATTTGGGGACACATTAAAAATTAAACTGTCATTTCACAACAAGTTTCCTGTAAACCAATACTTGGGCTATGCCCGACTCGTAATACTAAGCCAGTTCGTAGTTAGATCGTTACTTATTAAGAAATAACGGGTAAATTGTACCAGTGAGTAGAATGGACAAATTCATTTAAATGTAATTTAAACATATATCTACAATAAATAATATATCTTCCATATCAATGTTGTGTCAACGTTATTTATTTAGTATCTAGATAAAGTTTAAGACAATAAGGAAGTCTCACCAATTCCAAATATATTTTTCCTATTTCTTCGTTATGTGAAACTCTCGACAAAATATATAGATATTTTTTTAACGGAGTGGCTATTCCCACGATTATCGAGGCACGAAAACACGATTATCGTGTCACCATAATCGTGGGAATAGTCTTCCCACTGAACGGAAGCTATTCCCACGAGTTGCTCGTGTACCTTAAACTCGTGCCTGCAAATCGTGGCGATAGCTAGAGCGCCAAGTAAAAGCTATCGCCACGATCAGGCCACGAATACGTGCGGTACGAAACGTGGCAACCATGTAAACCTCTAACTCGTGGTGATAGCTAGAGCGCAAAAAAAAAAAAAAAAAAAAAAAAAAAACACGACATAATATACTTGTGGCCCACGAGTATCGTGCGTTATAAGGAATGCGGAAACCTTGCAAACCTCCCTTTTTGTTTGATTTGCACCTCTGGATCATGTCCTGTACTACCAAAATTGACACGTGACTTAATGTTATTGCATCTGTCAAGACTCGATCATGCGAACTTTTACCTGTCAAAGTGTAATTTTATCAGTACAAAGAATTACTGTACCTCTTATCAATTTTATTTCTTTTGCGGATCCGAAACTAGTATCCAAACAACACAACAAATACAATCTGCTCAGAGAACAAAATGGAAGATGGGATCAACAATGCTGGAAAGAAAATGGGAAGACTTACTATTATAAGAATTATAAAGTATATTATTATAATTATTATTATTATTTTTATTATTATTATTATAATAATTATTATTATTATTATTATTATTATTATTATTATTATTATTATTATTATTATTATTATTATTATTATTATTATTATTATTATTATTATTATTATTATTATTATTATTATATTATAACTCGATCACTAGACTCCATACAGAGCGGACGTGTTTACGAGCTGCTCTGAGCGCTAGGTTAGTCATGTCGTTAACGTGTGCGATAGTGGATTGTAAGGATAAGTTGCCGAGTGATGGTGATTTTGTCGAGTGCTTAAACTGCAATAATAATTACCATTACGAGTGTGCGGGCGTAAGCCGAGCTACGCAAAAAGCTAAAGGGAGAAAGAGTAAGCAAGATTGGCGGTGTCGTGATTGCCGTTCATCAAAATCAGGGGACACATCATTGAAGGACATTGGGCGCGACGGAGGTGAGTTTGCTAAGCTTCTTTCCGAGTTCCGTGCTGAGTTTCGTGAGAGCTTTAATTCATTACGAGAAGAAATACAAGAAATTAGAGACGAGTGGTCGTATGAACTAAGAGAGCTTAATTCGGCTGTTGTCACGTTAAAGAAGCAGAACGAAGAAAAAGATCGCACGATTGAGGCTCTGACTGCGCAGGTCAATTTGTTAGACCAGTACAGCAGGAATAGAAATTTAGAATTGGTTAATGTCGAAGAAAGCGACGAGGAAGTGATCGAAGAAATTGTCCTCACCCTTGCTAAGAAACTAGACATTGAGTTGGAGGCTGACGATATCGAGACAGCTCATCGGCTGCCATCTAGGAACGCAGATCGACGTTCACGCACTATTATTGTTCAACTCGCGAGTCGCAAGAAGAGAGATCAATTTATTAAAAAACGCCGTACCGTATTAACAAGCAATTCATTGACCGGTGGAAGTGGACAGGTAGGCCAACAACGAGTTTTTATAAACGAAAACTTAGCTCCGTTCTACAAGGAACTTCTCTGGAGAGCCAAAACGCGGGCAAGAGAGGTGGGCTTCAAATTTGTGTGGTTTAATCGAGGGAAGATTTTCGTAAGGCGAGACGAGACCTCAAGGCGACCAATTCAAATTGCCACGTTTACTGATCTCGATAAAATCACGATCTCGTAGTGCAGTGCATTGGCTATAGCCACTTTGTGCGTGTTGTTAAAGGTCGTATTTGTTTTTGTATAACGGTACTTTTGTTGTGTTATTTACAATCTTCAGTTAGGAATTAAATGGACTTTTGGAGACAACAAGACAAAGAAAATGTAAAAACGGACATTGTACCCGATCTCGACGTGTGGTGTCAGGAGCAATGTTGTGGTCTTACAATTGTTCATTTAAATATAAGATCTGTCATAAAAAATTGGGATCAAGTACTTCTAGTTTTAAAAAACCAGTTAAATAATAATGTCTTAATTTTAAGTGAAATAGATCTAAGAGATGAGTGTAATGGTTATGAACTTGACGGGTTTACTCGGTTTTGTAAATTAAGAGATGGAAGAAGAGGTGGTGGGTTGATGGTTTTTGTTTCAAACATTCTTACGTTCGTGTGTGACAATGTGTCATTTATTAATTTTGAAGGGATATCTGGCAAACTTGTTTTAGAAAACAAAGTTGTGATTGCATTATTATGTGTTTATAGGCCCCCTAACAATGCTACGAAATATGATTTTATTGCAGAAGTTGAGAAATATTAGGAGCGTGTAGACAACAAATACGCCGTGTTTATTGGAGATGTAAATATTGATACTCTCAATCAACATGATAATACCGTTCAATTATATGAGGCAGAGCTTTCTGTAAATGGATTCATTCCTTATATTACGGAGGCTACGCGGGAGGAAATATGCAATGACAGGCTAAGCAGTACGTGTCTTGATCATGTTTATATACGAGGCATTGATGTAAACGTACGTACAGCTGTTCATACTTCAAAGGTCAGTGACCATTATATGATTATCGCAGTAATAGATGGTTTAGGTGAATTGACTCACGCTCCCATAGATGCACTAGCGATCAATAAATGTATCAATGAAAATAAGTTACTTGTCCACTTACAAAGTATTCAATGGCAAAGCTTGTTGTCAATTACAAGCTGTTGTCAGTTGTACGATGCAGTGTATCATAATTTTAAAAAAGCATATGACAAGGCGACTTATTATAAAAACAGGAAATCTGAGTGCAGAATTAATAAAAAGTGGATGACTAATGAGTTATTAGAGTTAACAAAGCAAAGAGACCAATTGTTTCGTAAATGGAAAAATTGCAAGGAATTAAATATTTTCAAAAATATGTATAGACAAGAGTATAACTATTTCCGGAACAAAGTAAATAAAAAAATACATGCTGCTAAAAATCAAAATTTCAAAGTCGTCATTGAAAGAAATAAGCATAACATTAAAGAAACTTGGCAGTCAATTAATGACATTACAGGTAAGCGTAAGAAAGAGTCAGTTGAGGCAGTAATAAACAGGTATTTGGGTAAAAGCGAGAGTCAACAGGTAAATAAATTTGCCAATTCATTTGTTGATGAAATTGATAAAACTATTCATAAATGTAAAGTTCAATGTTTACCTATTGAGAGTGGAGGCGCAATTACAAGCTATCAGCAGCCACAATCGATGTTCATACCTCCTATCGATGAAGTTGAGGTTAAAAATATTATTAGCGGTATGAGTCCTAATAAGCAAGCAGGCATAGATGGTATACGAGTAAAAGATTTGCAAAGTATCTCTAGTGAGATAAGTCCGGTTATTGCGCGGTTAATTAATTTGCCATTGACTGAGGGCATAGTTCCTGAAAAACTAAAGACATCGATTGTGAGGCCAATTTATAAAAAAGGAAACACCTTGAATATTCTAATTACAGACCTATCGCGTTGTTGCCAAGCATTGAAAAGATTATGGAAAGATACATTGCAAATTGTTTAGTCAAGTACTTAGAAAAATTTAACATTATTAATGAGCATCAATACGGATTTCAAAAAGGGAAAAGTACGTCGGATCTACTCTTAAAATTTTCTAATTTGATCAATTTTAAACTTAACAAAAACTGTCACATTTTATGTATGTTCATCGACTTTACTAAAGCTTTCGATACCCTAAACCATAGAAAATTGTTGCTTGCTCTTGAACGGATTGGCGTAAGAGGTCCCTTGTTAGCATGGTTTGAAAATTATTTGTCAGATAGGAAAATTATTGTGCGAGTGGGTGAGTTTGATAGCGAAGTTAGACCATGTCAAACGGGGGTACCGCAAGGGTCCATATTAGGGCCAGTTCTTTATTTAGTTTATGTAAATTTAATGGTACTGTTCATAAAGAGGTGTTTTTCTTTTTGCTTTGCCGATGACACGGCATTGGTAGCAATTCATAAAAATATAAAAATGGCTGAGCTTTATTTGCAGGAGGATTTTATTAACTTGTTGAGGTGGACACATGATGATGGACTTATCATTAATTCAGTTAAAACAAAAATAGTACATGTTTCGTCCCCTCATAATATTAATCACAATGAAAGTATAAATATTTTTACCCATTCTTTTGATTGTTTGCATAGCAATGTTTGTCAAAATGTTAGCAGCATCCAATGCAAGTGTAAAAGTAAAATTAAAATTGATTCAGTTTACAGCCATCCGTATTTAGGAGTGGACATCGATCAAAACTTTTGCTGGGATGTACATATTATATCACGAGTGTGTAGTAGGCTTAGGTCGTATTTGAATCAACTGTACAAATTAAAGTTCATACTGCCTTTTACTCTTTTAAGAACGGTTTATATTGCGCTTGCTGAGTCCGTCACTTCATACGCCTTGACAGCATGGGGTAATGCTTCGTTTTCAAATATAAAACATATTCTTTTACTGCAGAACAGAATGCTTAGGTTAATATCGTATAATAAACCAAATGATTTATGTTTTACAATAAGTGGGTTATATAGATTGTGTGATGTCCTTCCTGTTAATACATTATTTATATATAAATTGGTGTTGAAGTTTTACTACCAGGAAATGTTTAAAAACGTAATAGACCATAGTTTGTATACTCGTGCCAAAGAAGCCGAGTTTTTTAAAATACCTAAGTTTGACAATAAGTACGGCAAGCGTGCTTTGGAATATTGTGTGCCATTTAATTTTAATAAGCTTCCCAAAGACCTGAGGAACTTGGATAGTATAAGTACTGTAAAAAGGGAATTAAAAATGTTTTTGTTACGTGACACTATCGCACTATGTTAATAGCATTTGAAGAATGCATAATGTTTTTGAATTTTGTATTATATTATATTATTATTTAATTATTTAGTATTAAGAAATGTATTAATGTTGTAATAGGTGTTGGAGTTTAGATTACTTTAATTTAGTTTTGTTTGTTATCCCCACAGACAAGCTACGTGTGTAGCTTTGTGGGATTGTATCAAATGTTATTAACTGGGTTCTTATAATAAAGAAAAAGGAAAAAAAAAAAAATTATTATTATTATTATTATTATTATTATTATTATTATTATTATTATTATTATTATTATTATTATTACTATTATTATTCTTGTTATTATTAGTATTATTATTATTACATTTTAAATGTTTTAGTTTTTAGTTGTGTGTATATGTTATATGGTTATTAGTAGGCGGCGGCACAGCAAATACATACTGTTTTAACTACATTGTGAGCTTACCACCGCACTAGCAAAGTGCTAATGGTGGGCTTATGCCAAAATAAGTATATATGTATTTTTGTGTCGATGAAATTAATGAATTGAAGTGAAAATTATTTTTATTATAATAATAATAATAATAATTATTATTATTATTATTACTTTTATTGTCATTATTATTATTTTATTAACATAAAACCAATGATAAATCCCTCGTACTGTACAGTGTTATGTAATTTAATATTAAATCAATACATGACACACGATTGAAAATATTGAAATATTATTCTTATTATAAGGTTCATTTAAATGCATGTCAATCTCACCCTCACCTGAAGATGCCCGGTAAGGTGGTGATGACCTAAAATAGATTATATTCGCCTAGCTCAGTTGGTTTCACACAATTACGGCAAATAAAATTAACATACATTTGATAGGATGCACAGAATATCAGAAATTAATCAATGAAATTGTTTCCATGGACTCTTAGCATATTATGAAACACAGCAACAACAACTACCTACTTGGGCCCAGTGATTTATAATGCTCAATCCCCTTATCAACTAATCCTTCAACCAAGTTGCCAAAATGTTAATATTAGTTTTTTATCTTATTAATGTTACATGTTCGTAATATTCCTGGGGTTCCGGGTTATTCACGGATTGTAGATCGAGTTGTGGTGGTGGTAGGATGGTCTTTGTTACGTGAAAGATGTCGTCGTATTTCTTCGATTGGTTTCTTCACGGCTTGAAGATCTAGTTGATGGTGATTACGGAAAGATGATTGTTAATTGAATGTTACTGATTGGTTAGTGATGATTGATTTTAACACATTGAGGTGTTATGATTATGATGACGCTGCCATTTCACACACGAATTAAAGCCACAACTTAAATATTTGACGATTGTGCTGACGCTGACATTTCACACACTTGACTTAAAACAACAACTTAAACATTTTACACCATATTAAGATTAGCAACTCGAGGTAATGTGGTAATATAAGCACGCACATCTACGCAACCGACCACATCTCTATTTTAGTTGGCAGGAGGTTGCCTCCGTACGTTCGACTCTACCACAAACCTACCCGTTACTTGGTTTTGTATTCCCAAGGTTTTCTCAATACCCCCACTCCTCCTTGAGGTGGTATACCCGGTTCAGGATTTGATGCGTCCCAACCATACGCTCGACAGCCTGGTTTCGGTTCCCCCTCTCCATTTATTTATTAATCTCTGAACATTTTTCTAACCCTTCCTAGCTTCCAGAACAAACCTAACTGCGTAGCGCGGTTGCAAGATGCACCACGTAGGCCAGGCGCGCCATTATGTCTCGTGTCTAGTGAAGCGAATATTAACCCCAATGATATTGTGTTCCTGTATTAAATGCTATGCCAAAATTGTATACTGAAATCCAAATTACTCCCTTACTAATGATCAGATTAGGGTTCACCCAATGCTGGTAATTTAACGGGTCATGTCCTCTGGCGATTGGTTAACTTTTGATTGCCGAAGAACTTCGTTAATTACTTTTAATTAGTTTAAATACTTATTGTTTAGGTTTAGATTTGTTCAAGTCTTACATTGTTATCGAGGTTGTTTTTATAAGCTAGCTGAAGCATTGGGTTTGAAATATATTTCAAACCCAATGACTGAAGGCTTGATTAATAGTTTCTGATAGTTTAACATACACATTGATTTCTCATTACTAGTTTACTTGAATTAATGACATTTATTTGCATACCCTTTGCTTATACTAAGTCAAAATGGACGGTGAGCCAACCGTACTGTTACATGCACATACTGCATATTGTCGTATCACAGTCTAAGAGATAAGAGAAACATATCTAGTGGTTTAACTAGACCAACGTTTTTAAAGCAAACACACGAGACAACACCTATAGACATGTTACGCCCAAAACGACTCTCAGCTGGCTCTTATCTACTGTGGAACGTCAGAATCGTGCCCCTAAGAACAAGCTACTTCATGGTGACATGGTACGACCCATATGGGCACGAGTTAGTTAATAAAGTATAGTAATATATCATAGAGTAACATTAGTCCCAGGACATTGTCCACCGGACATTTACGTTGCCGCCTGTAGGCGGACATTTTACAGCAACAATGTCATATTTGCCTCCGAGGATGGAGGATGATACTGTTAGGTCGGTTTTATTGGGTGTAACTGCATCTTTTATTTTAATAAGTGAGTCTCATAAAAAAAAGCGAAAACGTCCAAAACAGCACTAGCAAAGAAAAGTTTATACATAGTACGTCAAGAAAGTCTTTTATTTTCTTTTTATAATCAGGATTGTAAACATTCCACAACACCTGCATTTTACCTAATTCTTCAATAAAATTCAGAATAATTACCTTATCCCATTCCGTATTTGTTTGCCCGTCTGGGCCCGGGGAAGAATAGGCCCAGAGTGACTCTGCTAGTCGTAAGAGGCGACAAAAAGAGACCCTGTCCCTTCCCTCCCACTGTCCCGCTGAAGATTTCTCCTCCCACATGGCCCTGCCCCTCCCTTGCTGGACTCCCGTATGACGACCCACGCGACGTACAATGGACCTGATTTGGATGTGGCTTTACTCTTCATCATCATCTTTCTCATCTTCATTATCACCCGCTCATCGTCTCGATTGGCCATAGTTGCGAAAATATGAGACGTTAAGCCCCATTAATCAATCAATCAATCATTGAATTTAAACGAGTCTTACCCATTAACACGAGATTCTACAATGAAATGCCTTAACCCCGGTCATGGTATGTGGTTTAGGGGCGGAGCTACAAGGGTGTGCGCGTGCGCAGTACAAAATGTCCAGCAGACACCTAAAAGTCTTCCACTTGCCACGGATAACGCAGGACAAGCCGAATTTTGTCCAGGACACGGCTCTACAAAAAATGTGTCTCAGGACACGTTTTTGTCCGTCGGACTTTGTCCCAAGGAATTGTCCTGAGACAAAGTCCACTTGGCGGAAACGCAGCTTTTAAGGGCTACTTTTGTGCACGCTCCACGAAGGGTCGCAAAGGGGTGAGGGGATATACCTGACTAGCCAATTAAAAATAAAGACAATTATTATTTTAATTATTATTATTATTATTATTATTATTATTATTATTATTATTATTATTATTATTATTATTATTATTATTATTATTATTATTATTATTATTATTATTATTATTATTATTATTATTATTATTATTATTATTATGTTATTTCCCTTCTTCTCTTCTCTCATTTGCACCATCGGGCTCCTCTTGAGCCAAGACGATGCGAGAGTGCACCCTAGGGTGGCGGCCGAAAGATGGTGGTGACAATGTAGCTCATAGGCTGAGGACCTTGCGCACGATATTAGTTGTGCCGAGGATTGCAGCCTTCTGCATGACACGCACGTGCTTGTCCTTCAGGTGGAGCTTCTATTATTTTATTATTTTATTATTATTATTATTATTATTATTATTATTATTATTATTTGTATTGCTATGATGATTATTATTATTATTATTATTATTATTTGTATTGCTATGATTATTATTATATTTTTTATTATTATGTTAATAAAAATAATTATACACGATAATAATAATAATAATTATTATATTTATTATTATTATTATCACATTATACTTTCTTGAGCAGATGTTCTTCTCGCCAAGCTGTGTTGTCGCATCTTCCTTGACAATATGGGGAGTGAGGGAAGCAATGCATCATAACGCATACATCTCTTCAAAGAAGGTAGGGTGGATCGGGCATAAATGAGGACACTCCGAATTCAAGTGTGCGTGTGCGCCTGCATATGCCACTCATTAATATATAATTATACAGTATTTTATTACTAATACATTTTCATGACATGACATGCTTTATTACAACATATTAAAAACATCACAAGTTTAGATGGTGACTTATGGTGTACTACATGTATTAACACGTTCACATTTACTAACATTGCTTCACAAGGCACAGCACATACATTACATTATTTTAATATATTAAAAACATCACTAGTTTATATGGTGACTTATGGTGCACAACATGTATTAACAGGTTCACATTTACTAACATTGCTTTAAAAGGCAGAGCACATATATTACATTAGTATTACATATTAATAATATCACCAGTTTATATGGTGACTGATGTTGCACTACATGTATGACCACGTTCACATTTACTTACATTGCTTTAAAAGGCACAGCACATATATAACATTATAATAACATATTATAAATATCACAAGTTTATATGGTGATTAATGGTGCACTGCATGTATTAACACGTTCACATTTACTTACATTGCTTTAAAAGGCACAGCACATATATTACATTATAATACCATATTATAAATATCACAAGTTTATATGGTGACTAATAGTGCACTACATGTATTAACACGTTCACATTTACTTACATTGCTTTAAAAGGCACAGCACATATATTACATTATAATACCATATTATAAATATCACAAGTTTATATGGTGATTAATGGTGCACTGCATGTATTAACACGTTCACATTTAGTAACAATTGTTCACAAGCCACAGCACAAATATTACATTTTTTTTTTATTTATTTATTTTTCTCATGTTGTACATTACACATTTGGATTGATGATCATACAGCTTGATCATGCATAAATTACCTGAACCAATAAACATAGGTTTGTGGCGGTTCAGGTTTACATATAATCTACCCTTTTTGTAAAATATATAGTGTACATGGACTAAGATTAATTTTGATTGTAAAATTGAATGCCTTAAAGTAAACTTAACTTAACTTAATATTATACATGTTTGTTTTATCTAAAAAAACAAGCAATTTTTTTATATTTCATCTATGCCCTTTGGTGTAGAAAAGAGAAAAATGAATTTTATCATTTATCATAAGCAGCTATATATAAGATATGTGAATAATTACGAAAGTTAATTGAAAAAAAAATCCCGGTATTACACATTTCTCTACAAGACCTTGTTTCAATGTTACCAATAGTATGTTTGAAGGCCTGAGTTGGGATGGAGGTCATATGAAATACTTTTCATTATTACTTTGGTCCTGAGACATAATCTAGCTTTTTATTTTATGTTTGATTGACAGTGTTAGTTTATGGGTTTGCAATTCTGGCGGTGAATCATTAAATATTTTTGGCCCTAGATAAACTACATAGCGTTGTCCTGCAGATTTATATTTCTTATGGATTGCAGGAGGTTATTGGTTTTGTTGCGAGTTTCATGAGTATGGTGAATGTGCTCTCCCAATTTATATTTTATGGTGTAAATGAGCGCCGCTTTAGTGTAGAGCTGGCGTATACTTAGAAAATTATTACAACATGGATTATGACAACAATGGAAAATTATAACAACGTTCATTATTGTAACATATCAAAAACGTCACAAAATTATATGGTGCCTCATGGCGCACCACATGTATTAACATGTTCACATTTACTAACGATGCTTCACAAGGCACATCACATATATATCATTATTATAATTGCTTACAAACATCACAAATTTATATGGTGGCTAATGGTGCACTTTATATATCAACACATTCACATTTACTAACACTGCTTCACAAGGCACAGCACATATTTTGTCATGTAGTCGGCATTGTAACTAGATGAATTTGGACTTCGAAATTAACCAATTAACCATAGCAATGGGGGAAACGTAGCGACAATCCCAGTTGCAATACCGTACATGCCGGGATCCTGGAGTGAGTGGGAAAAACAGAGTTTTTTTTATGTTCTTACGAGAAACGCTGTTCAGGCAAAAGACAACCATTGTTTATTACATAAACACAGCAGATCGAGTGCGTGTTATTGTTCTGTCTGGTGTATGCGTGGAAAAACGACTATTTTGTCTTACCGTTGTCTCCATTTTAAAACAAATACTAAAGTGGATAACTCGTGGTTCAGACCGCTGCTGGGCTGTAAAGTCCCCGCTTCCTGGACCCCTCTAGCGTCTTCCTCAGGACCACCCTCTTCTCGGTACTCGCCCCCACACACACAAACAACGCACTACGTCGACCCCTCGATGTGTCTCGTGTGAAGTCCCCGCTTCCTGGACCCCTCTAGCGTCTTCCTCAGGACCACCCTCTTCTCGGTACTCGCCCCCACACACACAAACAACGCACCACGTCTATCCTCGATATATCTCGTATGAAGTCCTGGATTGATCTCTGTTCCCGTCTCGTCTCCGAGTTACCTCGCATCGCATTGCCTTTTATTGTTGCATTTCCGGTTTTCGCGCTCTGTACACGAGTAACCTATATCGTTGTCTATCTCACTCATGCTGAGTGTGCTTGCGCAGCCTGGGAAACATGGGACGTATCATGTGTAACTTGACGATGTCGTGTCCGGTCGTCTTTGCACGTGTAGCTTGACAGAAGATTATAAATCTTGTCCACTGCACTGGCCCCAAACATGAATAACCAATATTCATTACAATATTACATTATTATAACATATTACAAACATCACAAGTTTATATGGTGATTAATGGTGCACTACATGTACTAACACTTTCACATTTACTAATATTGCTTCACAAGGCACAGCACATATAACAGATTACAAACATAACACGCTTATATTATAAAAATTGGTTCACAGTTAGGAGGTTCTACGACATCTTGTCAGCAATATTCATAAAGTATCCTTCACTGTGAACATTTGGGATCGGATTTACAAGGGGTCTAAACTCCGGCTGTACTGGGTCTAATTTACGGACACAAGGGCTGTATGCAGAGTAGTGTCAACTTAAGTACAGGATTTGTTGCTATGGAATTGAATCATTTCACAATATTTTCCATAAGAACAAACTTCACAGCAACCATAAACAAATCACATACTGGGCATTCCGGCCTCGTTATTGGCTAATACGGACCTGCACATACCTTTGACTCGACGTTGCTTAAAAATCTTATAATACAACAAAAACTTGAGACCAGAATATAGGCCCAATCTGAGTCGGTCTTTGTTCAAAGATTGTAGCGATGCGCATTGACTTCTTCAAAGTGTGAATATAACTAGATATAGTTAACTAACCATGACGCGCACATTTGTATGTTCTAAAATTAAAGAGGTATTAGGAAACAAAACCTTTTGAATTGATAACACAGCCTTGCAACATTTCAAGTTCACTGTGATTTCCACGAAAGTAGCTATCAATTGGGATGTGTAGTAGGCCTACCATGGAATTATAATAGCACATACGGTACAGTAAACTAAGGACCTGAGTAAAGATAAGACCTCTTGTAAATACGGCCCCTGAACTTAATTTAGTTGAGAGTCTTATTGCCCGAACTGAACAGCGGGAACCGCAGTGTTGAAACTTCGTAGTGTCGAGTCTACCATCGTGCTTAGTGTGTTCACCATATTGTAAGCAGTATTCTTAAAGTCTCCCCCACCGTGAACATCTGAACTTGATTGTGAGTCGAGAGTCTTATTGCCCGAACTGAACAGCGGTAACCGCAGTGTTGAAACCTCGTAGTGTCGAGTCACTTTACCATCGTGCTTAGTGTGTTCACCATCTTGTAAGCAGTATTCTTAAAGTCTCCCCCACCGTGAACATCTGAACTTGATTGTGAGTCGAGAGTCATATTGCCCGAACTGAACAGCGGAAACCTTAGTTTTGAAACCTTGTGGTGTTAAGTCACTTTACCATCGTGTTTAGTGTGTTCACCATCTTGTAAGCAGTATTCTTAAAGTCTCCCCCACCGTGAACATCTGAACTTGATTGTGAGTCGAGAGTCATATTGCCCGAACTGAACAGCGGAAACCTTGTGGTGTTAAGTCACTTTACCATCGTGTTTAGTGTGTTCACCATCTTGTAAGCAGTATTCATCACCTACAACAGAACACGGCATCAGCGAGTGTAGCTTGTAAATATCTCATCAAACGAGCACTTAATCGTATACAGACAATAGGTAGTATTAAAGTGACGTCACCGCATCATTTTAATGACCTCGTATTGTACTATTTTATGTTTGAAAATCATTTGACATTGAAGTTGTCAATACAAGACGAGAATGTTTACGGGGAAATATGACAGGTTAAACGCGTATATCTCTTGATAAAGTATACGAAAATGATAATTGTATATGCCATTGTAGACGATTAAAAGAGTTGTCGTGATAAAAGTGTGTATTTATGTTATTTTGAACTGATTTTGAACGGTTGGATTAGCACCAAACACCATATGTAACCTAGAAACAATGATCAACCCATCCCATCAACTGCCATTGTGGCCCCGAGTATGGTCAGAATGCGCATTACGTGAATACACCCGATATTTAGTAAAGAAGAACTTATATTTTAACAACGAAGGTGGGTGGTCTCGGTCAGTTTGCTGGTTGGTTACGAGCTCCTTGCCTGTGACAAAAACATCTGCATGGTATTCTTGGAACAAGTATAACTTTCATGACAGTTCAGTGCAGGCAACCAGAGCAGCTACCCATCCTTCACTGTGTGCGCACTCTAACGGTGATCCCGCTTCTGATGACGTCACTTACCTGAGCGAAGTTCAAGCGTGAAAGAGGGTCGAGCCCCGTCGGTTTCACGTCCAGTGGGACGTTGGCTCGGCTCATGATGACGAGCATGGACTTCTTGAAGCTCGGCGAGGCTCCGGTCCAGTCGCTGTTGTACATCGATACGCAGACAGCGTCGTGCTGGATAAATAAATACAATCCACTCCTAACCACGATCGTCGATATCGACATCGCATCCGTAATCGGGATCGCAATTGTACTGTTTCATGGTTCAGCCCTAGTCTGAGACGGCTCCCCCTATCACTCTCACTGAGCACCAATTCAGTTTTCATCTCGTTTTCCCAATGACTCCATTCTAGCAGGCTCTCTCCCCATTCATCCCCACATTTATTCTTATATCACCCCAGCCTTCGAGCTTATGGTTCTTCACCTCTGCATTCCCTCATCTGCTCTAGTGGGCCCAGCCCGGGAGAGCGTTCGAGCAAAGTTCAATGTTCAACTTTTGCATCTAGTATTAGTAAGTATAAGTAAGTTTTACCAGCATAAGCGTAAGTTGAACAACGCGATAAAAGCATACAATTAAACTCTTTCACGATTTAGGGATTTTAGTTGCAGTTCGTAGACCGAACATAATTTTTTTAAGTAGGTGCTTTTGCTCTAGATTGATTTTTGTTGACCTGGCCGGCTGTCATCTTCATCACTCTTAACAAAACACGGTGACAAGGAAATGTTAAGGGACTGCATAGAAGAATAAGAAGAATATATTTTTTTCGGATATTGTAGCCAGTTTGGCCAAAATAATCGATAAAGAAGACAGATCTAGCCAATACATGTCCTTGAAAGGTACGAAGATCAATTATTGCCCAGTATTTCGTCTGACGAATAAATAGATAGGCCTAGTAGGGGTTTCTAGGTAGGCCTAGTAGAATGATTAATGTTAACGAGAGGCGCCTTTAAAATTTTCAAGGGATAGCGTTACTGTCGCCGCGAGAATTATGTTACGGCAGCTACGATGAGGTCGGTGAGGCAACTCAACATAGCCACTAGATGTGAAACAATAGTTTTTATTAATAATATGAGTATCTATGCACCCAGTATGCCTACTTTTGATATCTGTGTATTTAGAAGCCTATACCAATGTAGAAGACTTGTGAGAAATTCTTATACGATATACATCCATAAATAACGATTTGTTTAAAAATATATCCTTGGGTATGTGGTCTCGACGTGCGGTTGGGCCGTGAAAATACGCACCTTGCATTTTACGGCATGTTACGAATTTGCGTTTAGGGCACTTTCTGTCTTGAAAGTTTATTTTGTTATTGTCTACAAAGGCCGCTACGCATGCTTGGACAACTCTCTAACAAATTCGATATTTAGATTTTCGCCAATTGAGTCGGAGAAAGTAAACAAAATTCTAGAGTTGTCTAACTCCGATGCGTGAATTGTCATAACAAGTTAACTATTATGTATATTATTTTGAATCCATCTTTGCAACAACATTGACATGTGAACTAAACATTTTGTCACATATGTAAAACCATATAGATCAATACAATAACGACTATGTCGTGGTAAGTGAAGATGTGTACCATTCCTAGCGCGCCGCGAACCTTGACAACAACCTCCCTCTAGCGCTTCTCGCTTTGTCTGCTTGGAGGGTGATGTTTCTTTTAAAGAGAATATTTACCTTTAAAAGAATGTCCTAGCTTCACATTACTATGGAAGTTAGAAGACCTTGGCTAGTGATGTGGTATTGCTGACTATATCTAGCGTAGCAATTTCCTACAAGATGCCACTTGTGTGAAATCGCGATGCACACGCAACTTGAATTAGTAGTGATAATGGTAGTCGTCTACTTTCCCGTCCCAGTCTGTCTTTAATTTGCAAATCGTGCATAATTGCTAGATCCTAGCACCACCTTTTCGGTTTGAGTTGTACATTCGTAGAATTCTATGGTAAGAGTGTAGAGGGGGTGGGGGGGTTGGCAGAGGCACATTCTTAAAATATCTACTTGATCATCGTAGATCAAGTACATCCTCTTCGATGTTAATTAAAATGGTTTCTCAACACATTAAAAAAAAAAAAACATGGAGCCAAAATAAAAGAAAACAAAGTCTGTCTTGTTGCTATTTCTACTTACTTGGTCCGAGATAAGTTGTATCATGTTGTTGGTAACCAGGTAGATTTGGGATATCACGATGGTAAAAAACACTAGAACGCTGGTGTTGAGTCCACTGTTTTCGCCAGCCTGTGACGAAACAGACCAAAATAAGATTTCACCATAACAAAACATGCTGTGAGTAAATAGACCAAAACAGTGTTCTGCCCCGAGAAAACTTCTAACAGACAAAGATTCTAACGAGATTAAATCATGCTGTAGGTAAATATACCAAAATAAGGTTCCACCCGGACCAATGATGCTGTGAGTAAATAGAGCAAAGTAGGGTTCTACCAGGACCAATGATGCTGTGAGTAAATAGACCAAAGAAAAGTTCTACCAGAACAAAACATGATGTGAGTAAATCGAGCAAAGTAAGGTTCTACCAGGACCAAAGATGCTGTGAGTAAATAGACCAAAGTAAGGTTCTACCAGAACAAAACATGATGTGAGTAAATAGACCAAAATAAGTTTCTACCCAGGCAAAATATGCTGTGGGTAAGTAGTTCAATATAAGGTTCTACCCGAACCAAAAAATGCTGTAAGGAAATAGGCTGAACTAAAATTCTACCCGGACCAAAACAAGCTGTGTGTAAATAGACAAAATAATGTTCTACCTGGACAAAACATGCCGTGAGTGAATATTTACAAATATTATCCCAGGAATCTTGGACCAAAAAAACTCACTAAGGATTTAATAGAAACGCGTTCGCATACGTACTAAATATTGATATAAATGATGGATATTATGAATACATTGTACAGACATTATCTTGTCATATTGAATTAAAAAGGTACAGTCTAGTGAAAAGTAGCCTGTGCAGGGAAAGGTCTATGGCATAGACCTTTCCCTGCACAGGCTACTTTTTTTGCATAGACTCTTTGCAATACCGCCCTCTGTCTCACCCCGTTCTTATTACACAAGTGTACGTACCTTAGTGAGATATAAAGCTGTTACACCCAACATCAATGTATTTACTACATGCAACACCATGAATGTTATGTTCGTAAGATCGGCCCACAGACACATGTATCTGGAAACATCAAACACCTTACTGTATATTTCTAACATTGTTAGTGCATGTTGTATGTTATTATATACCGTGGGTGTACAAACAAAAGTCACGTTCTCCGTTTACGTAGTTCCGAGCAAAAGGCTTTTAAGTTTAAGAAGCCGCTCAAAGATTTTTGGCAGTCAAAATGAATTAAAATTGGGAAATTGGGTATGGAATACATTTTACAGGTTTGATGTTTGTTAACACTTACCTTGTTCTTTACCTAGTAATGTTAGCCTACGATTAACATTGCCATGAGCTTAGTGATTAAAACTACATAAACGGACAGAAAAAATAATTAAGAGCATTTTCATTACTTTTGCCTGTCAACAAATCTTTTAAATATAATTAATAAAGAAATAAAGACCGTTGTTACACAAATCTGAGCAAAGACAGTATTAAGTGATCTTTAGCATTTAAAAGAGGATTCTTTCTTAATCCTTTGAGATCAATTTCACCAAATATTGAGTAAGTGACTTGGTTGTACTCAAAACGGTGTATTGTATTACATGTTTATGTACTTTTGTATGTGTGATATTAAAATGGAATTTAAATTAAATGGAACTGAATTTAGACCTGATTATGCCATACAAAACTTCACACACATTTTGCACAGCAAGCACACTACACTTCAGTACATTACCTGAGCAGTTTCAAGTGGAGATGAACAGCCTTGGCTAGAGCATCCTGCATTTCCTGGTGTAGTTCTGCAGCAGTTACTCCTTCAAACTCGGACAATACGGTAACATCGCAGTCTTGAGAAACATCTTCTATTGGCATTTGATCTCTTCCAGAGGTACGACCAACATCGCCTGCTCCATACGGAGTGCTCACCAATGCTACGTCATCAATTATGGTATCGCTGAGGGCAGCTGGTGAAGCTCCGAGCTGGGCACCCCGCAGTGCAAACCCTAGTGGCATTTCATCTCTTCCATAGCTAGAGCCAGCATCTCCGGCTTCATACAGAGTGCTCACCAATGCCAAGTTGTCAACCCTGCTTGCCCTGAGGGCAGCAGGTGCAGCTCTGAGCTGACCACCTCGCAGTGCCGGGCGAGGCGTATCAACCTGTTCGCTGTGTTCGCACTCGATGGTCACAACCGCGTCCTCTGCCAGACGAACAGAATCCATCAGCTTGCTCGTCTTTATCCTCTTTATTGCAATAGGACGGATGTTTTCGAGCTTGTTGTTGAGTATTTTGAATTTCGACCTTGGCAAGATCATAGATTTAATTGTTGCAAATAGTATTGTCCATCCACTGATGTTACTAAAAACCATTTGATACCATCGGCCAAACAGAGTTTTTTCAAAAGCCGGTGACGTCGAGGTGTCCCAGGGATACCACTCCCTTAATAAAGAGAGGCACAATAGTTAGACGCGTATTAAACCTACCGTGTCACCAACCAACTCCGTCGGCTTAGCCTCGAACCCCCGGTCTCCACAGACGACTGACCCGAAGATGTACTGGGGCGTAGCTCCAAGGGTGGTTCTCACATCACTGGGATCGGGACATACTAATTCAGGCAGTCTAGGTTTTAGAAAGATAAAATAGGGTTCAAAAATAAATAAATAAATTTCAAATGTTAAAGAACATAATATTAACCCTTATATAAGGAAGTTCGGTCTTAACAAAGTAATTTTTAACCCCCTTCACCTTCGTTAAAAGTGGGCTTGACTGTAGTGGATATTTAATCTAGGTATGTTTGCAATGTTTTTAATGTCTTGAACATTTATTCTGGATAAGTTAGTTTATTGCTTTATAAACATGTCCAAACAAAAAATCTACGTATGTTTAAAATGAATTCTTTTTTCTTTTTTTTAGCCCTATTTTTTTCATGTGATACAGAACAATAAAAATGATTCAATTCATGTAATTTCCTTCCATGTATTGCAAACTGTAAGTTCCCTACAACGAGGAAACTCGCTGGGAACCAAATAAATAAACAAATAAACAAATAAAATAAAAAAAAACCTGAGGGTAGCTGTCGTACCCTTACCTTTTCTTCCCGGTGGCTAAGTCTGAGCCCGTTATGCGGTACAACTCCTAAGTCCATCTCCGCGATCGGTCTCCAGACTCTTCCATCTTTGTTTTCCCTCGTTCTTCCCACCGTTCCACTTTGGTACAGGTCTCCCTCGTCTGCCGTTCCGTGACTGAATGGCCCGAATTACACACGTGTACCCTAACACTTAGACTTTCCTTCGTCATACCCACGTCAATCCCCTCTCAACGTACGCTGGCCGTAACAAGTCACAGATTACCAATAAGACTACTCGGTTCGACCCCCTTGCAAAGGAATCACGAATGAGTAGGGGCCAGGCCCCACTGACTACATCAAACCAGAGCCTTCTAAAACCGAAGTCAGCATATTTGCCGCAACGACAGCTCTAAAATATAATTATAAATGGTTTACTCTTGCCACCATAAAATGAAATTAGGAGCATGTTGGCCTGAGATATAGTGCACAATAGCTCATTATATTCGGGGACGACAGATATAAAGAAAAACGCATCATTTCACCGTAAAGTATCCATAAAATAATACAAAAATGAAGTATGATAATGAACAAGAACTAACTTTTGCTCGACGATATAAACATAAGACATCAGTAATTCCAGCATTTACGCCGGAATCAAATAAATGAATTTTTCACCTACCTGATAGGAAATCTTCTTTCTGGTAATAAAACAGAACAGAAACCAATAGTTATTCCAAAGGTCAGTGCTGCCAGTGTCGGTAGTTGTAAGTACTTTATAAATTTCGTACAAAATGTACGCGTTGTGTGGTATATTTCCCTCTGCTCCTTGTTGTCCAACTGTCCTGGCTCTAGCATCACATCCAACTGAGCAAAGAGACTGTTCATCGCTTTAGGCCTAAAGAACACTGTGCATCCAATCGTTAAAGGCATCCCGTCAAGGATGATGGCGAAAAAAATTATAACAACATCGACGGTGTCATTTTGGCATAAGTACATTGCTGTCGGAAATAAAAAGGAACACATTTATGGCTAACGTAACTAACAATAACCAAGGGTTAAATCGCCGGAATAATCGCAGGGCCAGACGGAGGAAGCGATGCTTGACGAGCAGGTTAGCAAACCGGGGGCTGAAGTACTTGAGGTACAACTCGAGGCCGGGCTCGACTTCGTCCTGCCAGAAACCTGCAAGCAAAGGTCAACGATAACATAGGCTGTTCTTCTTCTTCTTCTCATCCTCCTTCTCCTTCTCCGTCTCAGTCTCAGTCTCAGTCTCAGTCTCAGTCTCAGTCTCAGTCTCAGTCTCAGTCTCAGTCTCAGTCTCAGTCTCAGTCTCAGTCTCAGTCTCAGTCTCAGTCTCAGTCTCAGTCTCAGTCTCAGTCTCAGTCTCAGTCTCAGTCTCAGTCTTAGTCTCAGTCTCAGTCTCAGTCTCAGTCTCAGTCTCAGTCTCAGTCTCAGTCTCAGTCTCAGTCTCAGTCTCAGTCTCAGTCTCAGTCTCAGTCTCAGTCTCAGTCTCAGTCTCAGTCTCAGTCTCAGTCTCAGTCTCAGTCTCAGTCTCAGTCTCAGTCTCAGTCTCAGTCTCAGTCTCAGTCTCAGTCTCAGTCTCAGTCTCAGTCTCAGTCTCAGTCTCAGTCTCAGTCTCAGTCTCAGTCTCAGTCTCAGTCTCAGTCTCAGTCTCAGTCTCAGTCTCATTCTCATTCTCATCCTCATTACAATTCTCATTCTCATTCTCATTCTCATTCTCATTACAATTCTCATTCTCATTCTTATTCTCATTCTCATTCTCATTCTCATTCTCAGTCTCAGTCTCATTCTCATTCTCATCCTCATTACAATTCTCATTCTCAGTCTCAGTCTCAGTCTCATTCTCATTCTCATCCTCATTACAATTCTCATTCTCATTACAATTCTCATTCTCATTCTCATTCTCATTCTCAGTCTCAGTCTCAGTCTCAGTCTCATGCTCATGCTCATGCGCATCCTCATTACAATTTTCATTCTCATTCTCATTCTCATTCTCATTCTCATTCTCATTCTCATTCTCATTCTCATCCTCATTACAATTCTCATTGTCATTCTTATTCTCATTCTCATTCTCATTCTCATTCTCATTCTCATTCTCATTCTCATTCTCATTCTCATTCTTATTCTTATTCTTATTCTTTTTCTTATTCTTATTCTTATTCTCGTCAATATTGCTAGTGTTTCAATACATCTAAACTTGGTCAAAACTGGCGTAAGCATGTTGTACGGACATAAATGTCATGTATTTACATGTAATTACCCGTAGAAAGTTTCATTTTTGTATTATGTCTCAAGAATACTTCACGAAATCGAAAATCGGAATCACCAGCGCACGGTGTTTTGGTAAGCCCTACAGACTGAAAGAAATATTATACCGAAGATATTTCGATTATTAAATCGATATTATTAACAATAATAGTTTGAAATAAATGTAATACTGATATAAGTGTAAGACACGATTCAGAGCTTTCTGTTTGTAACGTTTACAAAACCAAAGTGCGCTCTTAATTCAGAGTTTTGATTTCAAAGTCTATTCTTAAAATATAATTTAAAAATGAATATTGTGTGCAGTTTTTGACGTAGAGGTACCGTTCGCTTTTAAAACGAATACATCATGTTAACATTATTCCTCCAGAACCAAAAGTAGGTTCTATATAATGTCCGGTCGTGCCTGATATGTATTCATCCCAACATTTGCGTATTTTTATTACTTGGAAAACGCTCTGTGTGACGCGCTGATAAGCGAGTGTGTCAATTTCCACGAAATTTCTGGCGAAATGTTCTCAAAGCTATCGGCATTGTTCAATGTAAGAGATAATGATAAAAGTGTCGGAAACGGCTAAGTTGTTCCAAAGCCGTAATAGTGAAAACACAATCATCATCATCAATTCAAGAATGTTCATATTTATTCATAAAACAACTATCAACAACAACCAAAACAAAAATGACGTGAAAAGATAAGAATTTTTATTGTCATAGTTATTTTACTTCCTACCATTGTTCAATTAAAAATTGATTGTCCATATAAATTTATGCTTGGATTTTTGTTGACATAGTTACTTCACTACTATCGTTGAGTGAGAAATATATTTCTCACTCAACGCTACTATTCAGCAATTTAAATGTAATTTGTCATATTTACTATGTTAGTATTTTACAGTATTTATGGTCTAACTTTGTAACATTTGAAACGAGTTTGCAACACAAAACTATAAACCTACAATCCACTTCGAGACTTGTAGATGGACTTAACTTCAACTTGATCGGACTCTTCGCTCGACCGGTATCGACAGAGATAAACAACCTAAATATATTATAATAATAATATTATTATTAATAATAATAATAATAATAATAATATTATTAATTATTATTATTATTATAACTTTTGTTATTATTATTATTTTTTTTATCAGTTTTATTATTATTTTTGTTATTATTATTTTTTTTATTATTATTATTATTATTATTATTATTATTATTATTATTATTATTATTATTATTATTATTATTATTATTATTATTATTATTATTATTTTTTTTTTATTGTTGCAATACATACAAACTCGGTCAAAACCGGCATGTTGTACGGACACAAATGTCAAGTATTTCCATGTGTTTACCTTATTAATATCTACTTATAACTACTTAATATATCATTGTCCACATTATTTTTCCAACCCAAACTGTGGATGCTATGTACGGTCGTGGCCGATTTGTACTCCTCCCAGCATTCGCTCTGCGTACGGTGGAAACCACGAAAACCACCATCAGGATGGAGAACTTCTTGAAGTCTTCGTTCTGTTTAGTTCAAAAATTTTCGCACTATCCTACACGTGTTCAAAATAATTGCTTTTTGCATCTCGATGTATATTTTTGGCTGGAGACAGTTTTATACTGTCATGGAGTTTACGTGGAACAATACCATTTGCTGATATAATTAACGGTACATTATTATAATTGTTATTATTATTATTATTATTATTATTATTATTATTATTATTATTATTATTATTATTATTATTATTATTATTATTATTATTATTACTATTATTATTATTATTATTATTACTATTATTATTATTATTATTATTATTATTATTATTATTATTATTATTATTATTATTATTATTATTATTATTATTATTATTATTATTATTATTATTATTATTATTATTATTATTATTATTATTATTATTAGTATTCGCATCCATTCGCAGTCTTGGAGCGGTACCGGTCGGACGTGCAGTTGTTTTGCTCCGTACATGAGAGTATTACAGTACAACTGTAGTGATGTCGTGCGCGAACGCTAAATGTAAGCAGAGTTTGCCGGCGGATGGTGACTTCATTGAGTGTTTTGGCTGTGATGGTCAGTACCATTTTAATTGTGCCAGCTTGCAGAAATCAACAAACCGTGCAAAATCTCAGGATGCTTAAGAAAATTGGCGTTGTGTGAAATGTCGTGATCTAAAAAAATCGGGCCAGTCAACACCAGTGGACGCCCACCCGATGTTCTCTGTGGCCATTGTTGAGGATCTTAAAGCTGAATTCCGCGCGAGCTTTAACAGTCTATCTGAGGAGTTACGTGAGTTCCAAAAGTCTTTTTCGTGTGAGTTTGATAAATAAAAAAACGCAGTGTTAAAACTTGAGCGACAGTGTGAGGATAAAGATAGGGTTATTGAAGACTTGACTGCTCAAGTAGTGGCTCTGGACCAACTTAGCCGGGCCAAGAGCTTTGAGCACATCGAACAATTCCAGGGTGAAAACGTAGAGCAGCTTGTTCTGAAAGTTGCTGAGGAGCTTGCCATTCCGTTGAAGGAGAGGGACATCGAGTCCGCCCATCGTCTTCCTTCTAGGACAGGGGGCCGGGACCGGAGACCACCTCGAATCATTGTACAATTAGCTAGTAAGAAGAGAGACCTATTCGTAAGTAAGAAACGAGAAGTTGGTCAATTGACAAGTGAGGTTATAACTCAGATCCACAACTCATCGCAGGATCGTATTTACATCAGCGAGAACTTGGCTCCGTTTTATCGCGACCTGTTGTGGAAGGCCAAAGCTCGTGCTCGAGAGGTTGGCTATAAGTTCGTGTGGTTCAAGTTTGGAAAAGTTTTCGTTCGCAAAGACGAAAATACACGTAACGTTATAAAGCTATTTTCTTATAAGGATCTTGAGAAAATTGCGATCTAAAGGTTATTGGTAGTAATTGTTTTGTGTCATGTTTTCGGGTGTGTTGCTGTTGACAAACCTGGCAATGGATATTGATCACGAGTTTGAGGAAGTAAAAACATGCGAGGTTGTTGATGATTTACGCGAATGGTTTAGTGAGGTTGAAGGTTATACTTTCATTCATTTAAATGTTCGATCTTTATCTGAAAGCAGATGGGATGAGGTAAAGGTCTTGAGTAATCAGGTTGGCATTTTTGATATTCTTGTGCTAACTAAGATTAGAAATGTAGAGGACAGGTTTATTTGTTTTGATGGTTACGAGTCGGTGCATAGAACTAGACCGAACAACAGAGGTGGGGGAATTTTAATTCTTATTAAATCAACTATAAGTTTAAGGCTAGTTGAACAGAATATGTTGTATTGCGAGACTCTAAGTTGCTTTTTAACATTACCAAATAAAATTAAAATTTCACTGATGGCAGTATACAGACCTCCATCGCAGTCAACACCTACGGAAATGAAAATGAATTTCATTAGAGAGCTTGAATCTGTGTTAGTGTGTGATAACAATCCTAACGTTATAGTCCTGGGGGATATGAACATAGACTTACTTGAACAGAGCGACGCATGTGTTAATGCATACGAGAATTGTATGGCGGGTTTGGGTTTTTTAAAATGCATTGATGGCGTAACGAGAGAAGAACCAATTAGGGATATGTGGTCACAAACATGTATTGATCATATTTTTGTCCGAGGGAAATTTGATTCTGTAAGATCTGAAATTTTTCGATGTAAAGTAAGTGATCACTATATGGTTATGACGTCAGTGGGGTTAAGTAATGTTGTTACCGGTCAGATAGAGAACCAGCGTCAAGTACTGTTAAATGAAAGGAAAGTGTTGTCTGCATTGAAAGATGGTAAATTGGACAGTCAAATAAAATATTGTAACAAGCTGTACAATTCTGTTCGAAATATAATAACAAATATACACGGCAATTCTACTCTAACGTTATCGGGGCGTAGGAGGAAAAGACCTAACAAGGCGTGGATGACTAATAACCTTGTCATTATGACACAGCAGAGGGACCAGTTATTTCGTAGGTGGAGAAATGTTAGGCCAACAAACCCTTTGAGGCGGGAATACGAAACAGAATATAAACGTTTTCGCAATTTAGTAGCGAAAGAGATTTTTAAAGCCAAGCGTGAGTATTATAAGAATAAATTTGAGGAATATAAAGGAGACATTAAAAATACGTGGCAGGTAATAAATGATGTAATGGGGAAACCAAAGCGTCAATCAGTAGATTCTGTAATCAACAAATATTTATGTACTCTGTACAGTGAAGAAGATGTGGCAAATAGATTTGTTGATAGTTTTGTGGAAGAGATTATTGGGATTCAACATCAATGCTCAACTGAAACCTCAAAGCGGTTGTCTCGTTCCACTCAGCGACAGTCAATGTATTTCGGGAGTGTCAGTTCGGCTACTGTTCGCAAAATTATTGAAAATTTAAGCGTTTTCAGTCACGAACGAGGGGTTAATGCTGGGGTTCCCCAAGGTTCAATTTTAGGTCCTATTTTGTTTTTAGTGTACGTAAACGATTTGGTTAAATGTTTTGATTGATTGATTGATTAATGGGGCTTAACGTCTCATATTTATGCAACGATGGCTAATCGAGACGATGAGCGGGTGATAATGAAGATGAGAAAGATGATAATGAAGAATAAAGCCACATCCGAATCAGATCCATTGTACGTCGCGTGAGTCGTCATACGGGAGTCCAGCAAGGGAGGGCAGGGCCAAGTGGGAGGAGAAATATTCAATGGGACAGTGGGGGGGAAAGGGGATTGGGGTGTGGACTGCACTTCGTCTGACTTCTCCTCCTCGACCAGTCCGGCTTGGGTGGCCCTACCAGAAGCATACGCTTCCGCCGGCATAGCTCTCGGGATCAACAAAGCGCGCAAACCTGCCCACCACGATAAGGTGGCAGTCCCTGGGCAGGTTAAATGTTTTCAATACTGTTATGTTTTTATGTATGCTGATGACATTTTGTTAGTATCGGTTCACAGAGATTTTAAAATTGCTTAGT
>OX246747.1:19377685-19447685 GCA_945910005.1 Isoperla grammatica
ATATTTCTTCCTCGGAATACGTCGGTTCGAAGCTATAAGGTGCTACGGGCCCACCAGCCATTACACGGCCTATCTCGTCCGTGACTGCCGACCGCGTAGGCGTAGGCTACTGTACGACCACGAGCGCGAGGCACCTGCCGTATGGCTCGCACAGTCAGTCCCCCCCAGTGACGTCACGGAAGGTAGGCAACCCGCAACGCACGTCTTTGCGTTTTTGATTATATATTCGCATCTACTCGGTCGATTCTCTCCCTTTTTTTTTTAATCACCTACTAAGAGTATGCCTTTGAATCACATGGCCATCAGAACCAAAACTTTACTGGGCCTTTAACACCTGCATTAAATATAGAACCTGATTACTTTTTACTATTGCAGTTTACTCTATATCCTTTTCCCTCCATGGCATACCATGTGTTACCATAATGTATTTGATTTACATTTACAATTGTATTTATTATTTAATTTTGTATGAGACCTTTATGGATTTAAAAAAATAAAAACTAACACTAACATTAATATGGATTTCCTTACACTAAGCCAGTTTAGTATATTAAGCGTACCTACTATTGGTACCTCCCTTCTTCATCTTCATATACACAGAATCTTCTATAATTACCAAACGAATACTTCTATGGCCCATCCTTGGATCGCAAGTACTTCTTCCAGCTTTTATAAATAATCCTTTTGTTTTACTTACATTTAATTTGAGTTTATTTATGGCCAGCCAGTACGGTATCCTACCCAGTTCCTCAATCATCAACACAATAATTTCCTGTTCAGTAAAACCACTTCGTGTCTTTTCTTATTCGTGGAATAGATTCATTGTTGGGTATTTGGTCCCGGGTTCATGTCCCGCTCAATGCAGAAGTTTTTTAAACTTCTAATATGGATTCAAGACCATAGGAATCCTGACATAGGAATAAATAAACGGTGATTTTTGAGCCGGCCTCGTAACGAAGCACTCAATAAATTCAAAGTTGTTTCCAATCGGCCTTGTTGATTCTGGCATTTGTCTGAAGGTGTTCGCACTGTCCAATCACTGGTTCCCATTTGTTGTATTCAAAATATCGATATTTGGTTGATTACCACTCACTCGTCGATGGTGTTTGGAGCCTACAGGGTTAGGATGGTCGATTTAAATAAAAGTCCCCACTGAAAATCAGATATGTTTCTGAGTAAGTAGACTCTAAACTATTTATTCATTGTATTGACCGGTTTCGTTCAGCCTCGGCCCTCGTTCCCGAGATAGTAACATTCTATTTCGGTACACGTTAAAAATTTAACTCGCATTTCATAACAATTTGCCTGTAAATCTATACTTGGGCTATGCTTGACTCGTAATACTAAGGGCCGGTTTCACCAGCATTGACTTTTGTCGAGTTCAGCTTGAACCTGAATGTTACCAATTTGACAAAAAAAATAATATTGTATCTATTTAATTTCTCACAAATCTCGCATTTTTGTTGTTTTGGATACTTAAGTATTGTCACTGCATGTTAATTGTTAACAGAGAGATGGAAATAATTTCTCACAATGCCACTTATTGCCTTTTGTAATACCATGAAGTTTAAAATAATCCATGTAAAGATTGGTATACATTTTTGTTTGCTCATAGAACGGATGTATTTTTATGTAAAAATGATTAAACAAAAATTGCAAATGCATTGTTGAATAGAACCCTCGATGCCCACCGTTCAGATTTGTGATGATAATCTCCAAAGCAGTTTGTCACTGCCTTCTGTACGTATTATGCACATGCAGAGTACAAGTTATCCAGTAGGCAATGGCTAAACAATTGACTGTAAATATCTTTGAAATTTATGACCAAACTGAGAAAATCTTCCTTCAATATCCTTCATATTTCCATTAACAGTATACAATTGCATGCAAATGGGATTTAAATGTGTATATTGTTTCACATCATTACTGAAATTATCTACAAATCGACGTATAAAGCAACACATTATCAATAAAACATTTCACTCTTCATTCAGTGGATTGTGCAGTTAAAAGTTGGTTTTAGCGTCGTTCAACTGAACTTGACCAAAGTTGAACTTGGTGAAACTGGCCCTAAGCCAGTTCGTAGCAAGATCGTAACTTATGCAAAAATAACGGGTAAATTTTACTAGTGAGTAAGATAGACATTAAACAAATTTAATTGAATTAAATTTAAGCATTGATGTAAAATAAATAATATATCATCCAATACCAATGTTGTGACTAGGTAATTTTTTTGTATCTATATTTAGTTAAAGATAATTCTCCGAATGTAGATTAGTAAAGAGATACAAATAATTATCAAGATAATTTTGTTTACACAACCGATAATAATTAAAGTGTAGAATCTATAGAGAGAACTGTTTCTAAAAAATGTGTTTTTTTCCTGATAATAGGAATATCGTAAATCGTAATATGTTTTCAGACTTGACAGAGCTTGAGTCTTGTGGCTATTGATGGTTTTGTAGGAACCTTACAACAATGTGCTTGGCGGCCATATTAGGGTACTGCTATGTTAGAGTAAGAAACAGTAAGACAACACAACAGTAACAACAGTAAGAGTGGAAAAACAGTTGAGCCAATTGTAGTACAAACAAAAAACGAAATTCCATTAGAATTGGTCGTCTTTATAAAAAATAAAATGAATTTGTTTGTGAATATGTAATTTTTATTTTTATTCCAAATGTAGGCTATTTTTTTATAATATGGGACCTATCATATTAAAACATTGAGTCAGGGGTCCGTATATAACAATTACGTGCCATAATCTAGTCTAGAGCTGCAGTTCCCAACCAGTGTTCCGCGGACTCATTGTTATTGGTCCGGAAAGTGTCTGCTGACTATTTGTTGTACAATGAAAATATTTAAGAAGCGTGTTAAAAATCAAAAATGCAAAAAATATATTTGACACATTAATATTATTATTTTACGCGTGCTCGGTATGAATGGCTTCCTTATATTTTCTAAGTAGGGGACACTTGCTTATAAGTCAATCAATCAATACTGACTACAAACACCCACTTCTACCGACACAAAAAGTTGAGAGCATTGATGGCAAGGAACGACCCGAGACTAGAAACAACCACGATTATAAACACGCAATCTTTAGTTAAATTATTAGTAAAACATCATTATAATGAACACACACAACGTTTTACCATCGATAATTAGTAATTTCTTAAAATATATTTAACGATGATTTCAATGATGTCTCATGTGTTGACTTTCTTCGCGTTGCTCCTTCCATTCGTCTGCCATCTTTGCTCAGATCGTTGAAGAGACTCTAAACCAAAACAACGTCGGAGGCTACGCCCCAGAACCCTTGTAGCCGAGCCTGTCCTTACGCTTGAATATATCATTTTGCCAGTGCGTGAGACGAAAAAGTTGGAAACCACTGATCTAGTGTCCTAAAATTAGGTCCAGACGATATCCGGGCCCTGGAAAGTAGCAATACGCAAAATAACAATAAAATTGAATCAATATTAAATAAATAAATGTCACATTTATCACGAGTACTAGGCCTATGTCATCGTAAACGGTGTTTGAATCTCTAATCGATCTTCTGACGTTATAACTAATTAATATCGACGTTAGAGAAGCTATTTTTAAGTTAGTCTACTAGCCTAGGGCAATTAATGATTGTTGTAGTTAATTGTCAATTGTTGTATTAGACCACTATAGTTTGTCGACTAGCGTCAAAATGAAGCAGAGATACGCTCTCCCTATGGATATTGTTTGCTTACATTGACATGCACATTTTGTCTGTTTTAAAAATGTGGACGTTCCATACGCCGTCTACACGCTATACTTAAATATATATTTAAGTGATGCTTATAATTAAATGTATCGTGTAGTCGTCCATAGTATTTTGTCATCAAAATGACCAGGTAAATGTCACCCATTTAAAGCAAGGTCTACTTAATATCCGTTCAGCGGAGAAGTAGTTCAGAGTCTAGTAGAACGTTAAACATCCTCCCCATATAGGTTTATTATGTTAAGTTTTAAATTCTCACGGCTATATGTTAAGTAATTGTTTTTTGGGGTATTATCACGTGAGTTATAGAATGAGGGTTCTGACTTACCCCCTCCATCCCGACGTTTCGATGTGATATCACACATCCTCTTCAGGGGTTCCACAGGTGACAAACAACAAAATAAATATAACATTTACTAACACTGCTTCACAAGGCACAGCACATATGTTATATTATCATAATATTTTGTAATTATGTAAAATAGAATAGAATAGAATAGAATATGATGTTTGATGAATAATTAAGAAACTTTACATGCATTGCTTATTTTGGCCCAAGTAGGAAAACGATCTTTTGAGATGTGGTTATTTATAAGATGATGATGATATTTGGTGTTTTACGTCCCATATTTTTGCAACGAGACTAATCGAGACGATGAGTGGGTAATTATGACGATGAAAAAACGCCATATGACATCCATGCCCAAGCCAGGATTCGAACCTGGAACGCAGAGACCGCGGTTTACTAGACCAACGCCTAATCGACCTCGGCCAACTGCGCTGGCTGTGGCCACTTATAGAACAAAATTATACATATAAACTAGTAACTTATACACTAATTTAGTTAGTTAGTTTGGGTTTAAGGGCACACAACGACGTGGTTATTAGTGCCCGATAGACTTTTGGCTTTACCTGGTGTTATTTTAGATAACACTCAGTAGCTCTAAAGATTGTAAAAAGTTAAAAACATTGTCAAGAAGACTTGAGTCGTCAGCTAAAATTTCTTTTAAAGTTGTTAATTTAAAACGGTTCCTCTCGTCATTGTATTTTTTACACTCAACTAAAATGTGTTTCATACTTAAAACAACTCCACATACCTCACAAGTGGGGGGGGGCTTCGCTACGCAAAAGATATCCGTGAGTGAGGTATGTGTGTCCGATCCGCAGCCGAGTCAAAACAACTTCTTCCCGACGAGAGGGTCGTCGTGAAGATAACCATGACACTACACTACTTTTGATTTCACGTAGTTTGTTATTCTCAATGCTTGACCAGTTATTTTGCCACATTTCTTTCAGCTTATGCTTGAAGACTACTTTGAGGTCATGAGTCACAATAAGGTTATTGTCAGCGCTGCCCTTGTTGCATGCCGCTTTTGCAAATAGATCTGCACGTTCATTGCCTTGGATTCCGGCATGGCCAGGCACCCAACAAAATACAACACGTTTTCGTTTCGAGGACAGTTTTGTTAAAATGTTTTGGATTTTACATACCAGGGGGTGCCTGGAGTACATTTGAGACAGGGATTCTAGTGTACTAAGAGAGTCAGTACACACTAGAAATTTTGAACCGTCATGAGATAAAACATAGAGGAGGCTTTGCAGTATTGCAAAGAGCTCCGCATTAAACACACTAAACATTGGGTGGAGTTTAAAGGTAAAATGTTCGTCATCCGTTGTAAAAGCACAGCCAACCAGATCACCTATTTTCGATCCATCAGTGTAGATGCACTCAAAGTCGTGGTGCGTTGAGCGAATTTCGTGAAATAGGGCCTGGTATTGAATGTTGGATGTAGACTCTTTTTTGTAGATTGAGAGACGTGTTATACAAACCGGCTTGGTTACGGACCAAGGTGGCATTGAACGATCAGACACGTTGAAAACTAGAGGTAACGTTATTTGTAGCTCTTCTAAGAGTTCAAGAGAACGAATACCCACTGGTCTCATTACTTTGTTCCTCGAGGCATACTTATACACTAAGATAATAATGATAAAATACAATATAACTAGTAAATACAATATAAATAATTGGTGCAAATATGAGAGAGCAGTTCATAATGTGAAGAAAAGTAATGGTTACTAACATGTGTTTATTTTATCTTCTTTGTATGAAGCTGCATATAAACACTGCAAATAAACAAGTTTCGTTATTTCTTTAGATGCCAGGGTAACAGTTTACAATATAAATAACTTTCTCTATACTAAGATTTTGTAACCACATACTACATTGTATCATGAAGCAATATATAGATTAGAGTAGTAAGATAATACACGGAAATAAGTTATATAGTTTAGGACCAAGAAAATATGCAATTATATAATTGGTAATAACTTTAAAAAGTTAACTCAGTTTTTGTATTTATTTGTATTGATTTTTTGATTTTGTATTGTTGAATTAGTAAGCTCACTTCATTAGAAAATTCATAGTTCCAATCCATATTTTATTCTGTTAATTAATCACATGGTACGTTTATTTTTTCATGTTTCTAATTTTTTTTTATGTTCCATGCATTACTTTGCTTCTTGTTAATGCATGTTCCACTTTTTGTGGTGGTTTAAACGTATTATATCTTTATTGTAATTCCCACAGTTAAGCCAAGTCATGGCTTTGTGGGCTCTAGGAGTCATTCTTTTGTTATTTTCATAAGTTTAACGTGTATTATGTATATAGGCCTTTAACTATCAATAAATGAAATAAAATAGAAAAAAAAGTAACATTAAAAACAATACACAACACATACAAACAAAAACAATATGGTAAAATTCGGTTCACAGTTAGAAGTACTTACGTCATCTTGTCAGCACTATTGATATAGAATCCTTCACTTTAAACATCTGGGTCGGGATTCACAAAAGGTCTTAAATTCGGCTGTACTGGGTCTATAGTCTTAGGACACTAGGGCCGTATTCAGAGTAGTGTCAAGTTAAGTACAGGATTTGTTGCTAAGGAATTAATTATTACTTTCCATACGAAAACACAAATTCTACAGCAACCATAAACAAATCACATACTGGGCATTCCGCCCTCGTCATTGGCTGATACGGACCTGCACATACCTTCGACTCGACGTTGCTCTGAAATTCTAGGATGTAACAAAAACTTGCGACCAACATTTAGTCCCCATCTTAGTGGGTCTTATCTTTGCTCAAAGATGGTGGCGATGCGCATTGATTTCTTCAAGGTGTGAACATAACTAGATATCGTTTACAAAGAACAAAACGCACGTGTGTATGTTCAAAAATTGAATGAAAACACAGCTTTGCAACATTTCAAGTTCACTGTGATTTCCACGAAAGTGGAAGTGGCCAATTGGGCTGTGTAGTAGGCCTTCTATGGAATTATAATAGCACATATGGTACAGTAGACCTGGGACCTGACTTATGATAAGACCCCTTGTGAATCCGGCACCTGAACTTGATTGAGTCTTAGTCTTATCTTAGTCTTATTGTCCGAATTGAACAGCGGCAACCGCAGTGTTGAAACCTCGTAGTGTCGAGTCACTTTACCATCGTGTTTAACGTGTTAACCATCTTGTAAGCAGTATTCATAAAGTCTCCTCCACCATGAACATCTGAACTTGATTGCGAGTCGATTGTCTTATTGTCCGAATTGAACAGCGGCAACCGCAGTGTTAAACCTCGTAGTGTCGAGTCACTTTACCATCGTGCTTAGTGTGTTCAACATATTGTAAGCAGTATTCATCACCTGCAACAGAACACGGCATCAGCGAGCGTATCTTGTAAGTATCTCCTAAAACGCGCATGTTATCGTATACAGACAAGAGGGAGTATTCACGTGACGTCACAACGCGCATGTTATCGTATACAGACAAGAGGGAGTATTCACGTGACGACACAACGCGCATGTTATCGTATACAGACAAGAGGGAGTATTCACGTGACGACACAACGCGCATGTTATCGTATACAGACAAGAGGGAGTATTCACGTGACGTCACAACGCGCATGTTATCGTATACAGACAAGAGGGAGTATTCACGTGACGACACAACGCGCATGTTATCGTATACAGACAAGAGGGAGTATTCACGTGACGTCACAACGCGCATGTTATCGTATACAGACAAGAGGGAGTATTCACGTGACGTCACAACGCGCATGTTATCGTATACAGACAAGAGGGAGTATTCACGTGACGTCACAACGCGCATGTTATCGTATACAGACAAGAGGGAGTATTCACGTGACGTCACAACGCGCATGTTATCGTATACAGACAAGAGGGAGTATTCACGTGACGTCACAACGCGCATGTTATCGTATACAGACAAGAGGGAGTATTCACGTGACGTCACAACGCGCATGTTATCGTATACAGACAAGAGGAAGTATTCACGTGACGACACAACGCGCATGTTATCGTATACAGACAAGAGGGAGTATTCACGTGACGTCACAACGCGCATGTTATCGTATACAGACAAGAGGGAGTATTCACGTGACGTCACAACGCGCATGTTATCGTATACAGACAAGAGGGAGTATTCACGTGACGTCACAACGCGCATGTTATCGTATACAGACAAGAGGGAGTATTCACGTGACGTCACAACGCGCATGTTATCGTATACAGACAAGAGGGAGTATTCACGTGACGTCACAACGCGCATGTTATCGTATACAGACAAGAGGGAGTATTCACGTGACGACACAACGCGCATGTTATCGTATACAGACAAGAGGGAGTATTCACGTGACGACACAACGCGCATGTTATCATATACAGACAAGAGGGAGTATTCACGTGACGTCACAACGCGCATGTTATCGTATACAGACAAGAGGGAGTATTCACGTGACGTCACAACGCGCATGTTATCGTATACAGACAAGAGGGAGTATTCACGTGACGTCACAACGCGCATGTTATCGTATACAGACAAGAGGGAGTATTCACGTGACGTCACAACGCGCATGTTATCGTATACAGACAAGAGGGAGTATTCACGTGACGTCACAACGCGCATGTTATCGTATACAGACAAGAGGGAGTATTCACGTGACGTCACAACGCGCATGTTATCGTATACAGACAAGAGGGAGTATTCACGTGACGTCACAACGCGCATGTTATCGTATACAGACAAGAGGGAGTATTCACGTGACGACACAACGCGCATGTTATCGTATACAGACAAGAGGGAGTATTCACGTGACGACACAACGCGCATGTTATCGTATACAGACAAGAGGGAGTATTCACGTGACGACACAACGCGCATGTTATCGTATACAGACAAGAGGGAGTATTCACGTGACGTCACAACGCGCATGTTATCGTATACAGACAAGAGGGAGTATTCACGTGACGACACAACGCGCATGTTATCGTATACAGACAAGAGGGAGTATTCACGTGACGACACAACGCGCATGTTATCGTATACAGACAAGAGGGAGTATTCACGTGACGACACAACGCGCATGTTATCGTATACAGACAAGAGGGAGTATTCACGTGACGACACAACGCGCATGTTATCGTATACAGACAAGAGGGAGTATTCACGTGACGTCACAACGCGCATGTTATCGTATACAGACAAGAGGGAGTATTCACGTGACGTCACAACGCGCATGTTATCGTATACAGACAAGAGGGAGTATTCACGTGACGACACAACGCGCATGTTATCGTATACAGACAAGAGGGAGTATTCACGTGACGTCACAACGCGCATGTTATCGTATACAGACAAGACAAGTATTCACGTGACGACACACCGCGCATGTTATCGTATACAGACAAGAGGGAGTATTCACGTGACGACACAACGCGCATGTTATCGTATACAGACAAGAGGGAGTATTCACGTGACGTCACAACGCGCATGTTATCGTATACAGACAAGAGGAAGTATTCACGTGACGACACAACGCGCATGTTATCGTATACAGACAAGAGGGAGTATTCACGTGACGTCACAACGCGCATGTTATCGTATACAGACAAGAGGGAGTATTCACGTGACGTCACAACGCGCATGTTATCGTATACAGACAAGAGGGAGTATTCACGTGACGTCACAACGCGCATGTTATCGTATACAGACAAGAGGGAGTATTCACGTGACGACACAACGCGCATGTTATCGTATACAGACAAGAGGGAGTATTCACGTGACGTCACAACGCGCATGTTATCGTATACAGACAAGAGGGAGTATTCACGTGACGTCACAACGCGCATGTTATCGTATACAGACAAGAAGGAGTATTCACGTGACGTCACAACGCGCATGTTATCGTATACAGACAAGAGGGAGTATTCACGTGACGTCACAACGCGCATGTTATCGTATACAGACAAGAGGGAGTATTCACGTGACGACACAACGCGCATGTAATCGTATACAGACAAGAGGGAGTATTCACGTGACGTCACAACGCGCATGTTATCGTATACAGACAAGAGGGAGTATTCACGTGACGTCACAACGCGCATGTTATCGTATACAGACAAGAGGGAGTATTCACGTGACGTCACAACGCGCATGTTATCGTATACAGACAAGAGGGAGTATTCACGTGACGTCACAACGCGCATGTTATCGTATACAGACAAGAGGGAGTATTCACGTGACGTCACAACGCGCATGTTATCGTATACAGACAAGAGGGAGTATTCACGTGACGTCACAACGCGCATGTTATCGTATAAAGACAAGAGGGAGTATTCACGTGACGTCACAACGCGCATGTTATCGTATACAGACAAGAGGGAGTATTCACGTGACGTCACAACGCGCATGTTATCGTATACAGACAAGAGGGAGTATTCACGTGACGTCACAACGCGCATGTTATCGTATACAGACAAGAGGGAGTATTCACGTGACGTCACAACGCGCATGTTATCGTATACAGACAAGAGGGAGTATTCACGTGACGTCACAACGCGCATGTTATCGTATACAGACAAGAGGGAGTATTCACGTGACGTCACAACGCGCATGTTATCGTATACAGACAAGAGGGAGTATTCACGTGACGTCACAACGCGCATGTTATCGTATACAGACAAGAGGGAGTATTCACGTGACGTCACAACGCGCATGTTATCGTATACAGACAAGAGGGAGTATTCACGTGACGACACAACGCGCATGTTATCGTATACAGACAAGAGGGAGTATTCACGTGACGTCACAACGCGCATGTTATCGTATACAGACAAGAGGGAGTATTCACGTGACGTCACAACGCGCATGTTATCGTATACAGACAAGAGGGAGTATTCACGTGACGTCACAACGCGCATGTTATCGTATACAGACAAGAGGGAGTATTCACGTGACGACACAACGCGCATGTTATCGTATACATACAAGAGGGAGTATTCACGTGACGACACAACGCGCATGTTATCGTATACAGACAAGAGGGAGTATTCACGTGACGTCACAACGCGCATGTTATCGTATACAGACAAGAGGGAGTATTCACGTGACGTCACAACGCGCATGTTATCGTATACAGACAAGAGGGAGTATTCACGTGACGTCACAACGCGCATGTTATCGTATACAGACAAGAGGGAGTATTCACGTGACGTCACAACGCGCATGTTATCGTATACAGACAAGAGGGAGTATTCACGTGACGACACAACGCGCATGTTATCGTATACAGACAAGAGGGAGTATTCACGTGACGACACAACGCGCATGTTATCGTATACAGACAAGAGGGAGTATTCACGTGACGTCACAACGCGCATGTTATCGTATACAGACAAGAGGGAGTATTCACGTGACGTCACAACGCGCATGTTATCGTATACAGACAAGAGGAAGTATTCACGTGACGACACAACGCGCATGTTATCGTATACAGACAAGAGGGAGTATTCACGTGACGTCACAACGCGCATGTTATCGTATACAGACAAGAGGGAGTATTCACGTGACGTCACAACGCGCATGTTATCGTATACAGACAAGAGGGAGTATTCACGTGACGTCACAACGCGCATGTTATCGTATACAGACAAGAAGGAGTATTCACGTGACGTCACAACGCGCATGTTATCGTATACAGACAAGAGGGAGTATTCACGTGACGTCACAACGCGCATGTTATCGTAAAAAAGACAAGAGGGAGTATTCACGTGACGTCACAACGCGCATGTTATCGTATACAGACAAGAGGGAGTATTCACGTGACGACACAACGCGCATGTTATCGTATACAGACAAGAGGGAGTATTCACGTGACGTCACAACGCGCATGTTATCGTATACAGACAAGAGGGAGTATTCACGTGACGACACAACGCGCATGTTATCGTATACAGACAAGAGGGAGTATTCACGTGACGTCACAACGCGCATGTTATCGTATACAGACAAGAGGGAGTATTCACGTGACGACACAACGCGCATGTTATCGTATACAGACAAGAGGGAGTATTCACGTGACGTCACAACGCGCATGTTATCGTATACAGACAAGAGGGAGTATTCACGTGACGACACAACGCGCATGTTATCGTATACAGACAAGAGGGAGTATTCACGTGACGTCACAACGCGCATGTTATCGTATACAGACAAGAGGGAGTATTCACGTGACGACACAACGCGCATGTTATCGTATACAGACAAGAGGGAGTATTCACGTGACGTCACAACGCGCATGTTATCGTATACAGACAAGAGGGAGTATTCACGTGACGTCACAACGCGCATGTTATCGTATACAGACAAGAGAGAGTATTCACGTGACGTCACAACGCGCATGTTATCGTATACAGACAAGAGGGAGTATTCACGTGACGTCACAACGCGCATGTTATCGTATACAGACAAGAGGGAGTATTCACGTGACGTCACAACGCGCATGTTATCGTATACAGACAAGAGGGAGTATTCACGTGACGACACAACGCGCATGTTATCGTATACAGACAAGAGGGAGTATTCACGTGACGTCACAACGCGCATGTTATCGTATACAGACAAGAGGGAGTATTCACGTGACGACACAACGCGCATGTTATCGTATACAGACAAGAGGGAGTATTCACGTGACGACACAACGCGCATGTTATCGTATAAAGACAAGAGGGAGTATTCACGTGACGACACAACGCGCATGTTATCGTATACAGACAAGAGGGAGTATTCACGTGACGACACAACGCGCATGTTATCGTATACAGACAAGAGGGAGTATTCACGTGACGACACAACGCGCATGTTATCGTATACAGACAAGAGGGAGTATTCACGTGACGTCACAACGCGCATGTTATCGTATACAGACAAGAGGGAGTATTCACGTGACGTCACAACGCGCATGTTATCGTATACAGACAAGGGGGAGTATTCACGTGACGTCACAACGCGCATGTTATCGTATACAGACAAGAGGGAGTATTCACGTGACGTCACAACGCGCATGTTATCGTATACAGACAAGAGGGAGTATTCACGTGACGTCACAACGCGCATGTTATCGTATACAGACAAGAGGGAGTATTCACGTGACGACACAACGCGCATGTTATCGTATACAGACAAGAGGGAGTATTCACGTGACGTCACAACGCGCATGTTATCGTATACAGACAAGAGGGAGTATTCACGTGACGTCACAACGCGCATGTTATCGTATACAGACAAGAGGGAGTATTCACGTGACGTCACAACGCGCATGTTATCGTATACAGACAAGAGGGAGTATTCACGTGACGACACAACGCACATGTTATCGTATACAGACAAGAGGGAGTATTCACGTGACGTCACAACGCGCATGTTATCGTATACAGACAAGAGGAAGTATTCACGTGACGTCACAACGCGCATGTTATCGTATACAGACAAGAGGGAGTATACACGTGACGTCACAACGCGCATGTTATCGTATACAGACAAGAGGGAGTATTCACGTGACGTCACAACGCGCATGTTATCGTATACAGACAAGAGGGAGTATTCACGTGACGTCACAACGCGCATGTTATCGTAAACAGACAAGAGGGAGTATTCACGTGACGTCACAACGCGCATGTTATCGTATGCAGACAAGAGGGAGTATTCACGTGACGACACAACGCGCATGTTATCGTATACAGACAAGAGGGAGTATTCACGTGACGACACAACGCGCATGTTATCGTATACAGACAAGAAAGAGTATTCACGTGACGTCACAACGCGCATGTTATCGTATACAGACAAGAGGGAGTATTCACGTGACGTCACAACGCGCATGTTATCGTATACAGACAAGAGGGAGTATTCACGTGACGTCACAACGCGCATGTTATCGTATACAGACAAGAGGGAGTATTCACGTGACGTCACAACGCGCATGTTATCGTATACAGACAAGAGGGAGTATTCACGTGACGTCACAACGCGCATGTTATCGTATACAGACAAGAGGGAGTATTCACGTGACGTCACAACGCGCATGTTATCGTATACAGACAAGAGGGAGTATTCACGTGACGTCACAACGCGCATGTTATCGTATACAGACAAGAGGGAGTATTCACGTGACGTCACAACGCGCATGTTATCGTATACAGACAAGAGGGAGTATTCACGTGACGTCACAACGCGCATGTTATCGTATACAGACAAGAGGGAGTATTCACGTGACGTCACAACGCGCATGTTATCGTATACAGACAAGAGGGAGTATTCACGTGACGTCACAACGCGCATGTTATCGTATACAGACAAGAGGGAGTATTCACGTGACGACACAACGCGCATGTTATCGTATACAGACAAGAGGGAGTATTCACGTGACGACACAACGCGCATGTTATCGTATACAGACAAGAGGGAGTATTCACGTGACGTCACAACGCGCATGTTATCGTATACAGACAAGAGGGAGTATTCACGTGACGTCACAACGCGCATGTTATCGTATACAGACAAGAGGGAGTATTCACGTGACGTCACAACGCGCATGTTATCGTATACAGACAAGAGGGAGTATTCACGTGACGACACAACGCGCATGTTATCGTATACAGACAAGAGGGAGTATTCACGTGACGTCACAACGCGCATGTTATCGTATACAGACAAGAGGGAGTATTCACGTGACGTCACAACGCGCATGTTATCGTATACAGACAAGAGGGAGTATTCACGTGACGTCACAACGCGCATGTTATCGTATACAGACAAGAGGGAGTATTCACGTGACGACACAACGCGCATGTTATCGTATACATACAAGAGGGAGTATTCACGTGACGACACAACGCGCATGTTATCGTATACAGACAAGAGGGAGTATTCACGTGACGTCACAACGCGCATGTTATCGTATACAGACAAGAGGGAGTATTCACGTGACGTCACAACGCGCATGTTATCGTATACAGACAAGAGGGAGTATTCACGTGACGTCACAACGCGCATGTTATCGTATACAGACAAGAGGGAGTATTCACGTGACGTCACAACGCGCATGTTATCGTATACAGACAAGAGGGAGTATTCACGTGACGACACAACGCGCATGTTATCGTATACAGACAAGAGGGAGTATTCACGTGACGACACAACGCGCATGTTATCGTATACAGACAAGAGGGAGTATTCACGTGACGTCACAACGCGCATGTTATCGTATACAGACAAGAGGGAGTATTCACGTGACGTCACAACGCGCATGTTATCGTATACAGACAAGAGGAAGTATTCACGTGACGACACAACGCGCATGTTATCGTATACAGACAAGAGGGAGTATTCACGTGACGTCACAACGCGCATGTTATCGTATACAGACAAGAGGGAGTATTCACGTGACGTCACAACGCGCATGTTATCGTATACAGACAAGAGGGAGTATTCACGTGACGTCACAACGCGCATGTTATCGTATACAGACAAGAAGGAGTATTCACGTGACGTCACAACGCGCATGTTATCGTATACAGACAAGAGGGAGTATTCACGTGACGTCACAACGCGCATGTTATCGTAAAAAAGACAAGAGGGAGTATTCACGTGACGTCACAACGCGCATGTTATCGTATACAGACAAGAGGGAGTATTCACGTGACGACACAACGCGCATGTTATCGTATACAGACAAGAGGGAGTATTCACGTGACGTCACAACGCGCATGTTATCGTATACAGACAAGAGGGAGTATTCACGTGACGACACAACGCGCATGTTATCGTATACAGACAAGAGGGAGTATTCACGTGACGTCACAACGCGCATGTTATCGTATACAGACAAGAGGGAGTATTCACGTGACGACACAACGCGCATGTTATCGTATACAGACAAGAGGGAGTATTCACGTGACGTCACAACGCGCATGTTATCGTATACAGACAAGAGGGAGTATTCACGTGACGACACAACGCGCATGTTATCGTATACAGACAAGAGGGAGTATTCACGTGACGTCACAACGCGCATGTTATCGTATACAGACAAGAGGGAGTATTCACGTGACGACACAACGCGCATGTTATCGTATACAGACAAGAGGGAGTATTCACGTGACGTCACAACGCGCATGTTATCGTATACAGACAAGAGGGAGTATTCACGTGACGTCACAACGCGCATGTTATCGTATACAGACAAGAGGGAGTATTCACGTGACGTCACAACGCGCATGTTATCGTATACAGACAAGAGGGAGTATTCACGTGACGACACAACGCGCATGTTATCGTATACAGACAAGAGGGAGTATTCACGTGACGTCACAACGCGCATGTTATCGTATACAGACAAGAGGGAGTATTCACGTGACGTCACAACGCGCATGTTATCGTATACAGACAAGAGGGAGTATTCACGTGACGTCACAACGCGCATGTTATCGTATACAGACAAGAGGGAGTATTCACGTGACGTCACAACGCGCATGTTATCGTATACAGACAAGAGGGAGTATTCACGTGACGTCACAACGCGCATGTTATCGTATACAGACAAGAGGGAGTATTCACGTGACGTCACAACGCGCATGTTATCGTATACAGACAAGAGGGAGTATTCACGTGACGTCACAACGCGCATGTTATCGTATACAGACAAGAGGGAGTATTCACGTGACGACACAACGCGCATGTTATCGTATACAGACAAGAGGGAGTATTCACGTGACGTCACAACGCGCATGTTATCGTATACAGACAAGAGGGAGTATTCACGTGACGACACAACGCGCATGTTATCGTATACAGACAAGAGGGAGTATTCACGTGACGACACAACGCGCATGTTATCGTATAAAGACAAGAGGGAGTATTCACGTGACGACACAACGCGCATGTTATCGTATACAGACAAGAGGGAGTATTCACGTGACGACACAACGCGCATGTTATCGTATACAGACAAGAGGGAGTATTCACGTGACGACACAACGCGCATGTTATCGTATACAGACAAGAGGGAGTATTCACGTGACGACACAACGCGCATGTTATCGTATACAGACAAGAGGGAGTATTCACGTGACGTCACAACGCGCATGTTATCGTATACAGACAAGAGGGAGTATTCACGTGACGTCACAACGCGCATGTTATCGTATACAGACAAGAGGGAGTATTCACGTGACGTCACAACGCGCATGTTATCGTATACAGACAAGAGGGAGTATTCACGTGACGACACAACGCGCATGTTATCGTATACAGACAAGAGGGAGTATTCACGTGACGTCACAACGCGCATGTTATCGTATACAGACAAGAGGGAGTATTCACGTGACGTCACAACGCGCATGTTATCGTATACAGACAAGAGGGAGTATTCACGTGACGTCACAACGCGCATGTTATCGTATACAGACAAGAGGGAGTATTCACGTGACGACACAACGCGCATGTTATCGTATACAGACAAGAGGGAGTATTCACGTGACGTCACAACGCGCATGTTATCGTATACAGACAAGAGGGAGTATTCACGTGACGTCACAACGCGCATGTTATCGTATACAGACAAGAGGGAGTATTCACGTGACGTCACAACGCGCATGTTATCGTATACAGACAAGAGGGAGTATTCACGTGACGTCACAACGCGCATGTTATCGTATACAGACAAGAGGGAGTATCCACGTGACGTCACAACGCGCATGTTATCGTATACAGACAAGAGGGAGTATCCACGTGACGACACAACGCGCATGTTATCGTATACAGACAAGAGGGAGTATTCACGTGACGACACAACGCGCATGTTATCGTATACAGACAAGAGGGAGTATTCACGTGACGTCACAACGGCAGTTTTGATGACTATACTTATTGTAATATTTCATGGTCGAACATCATTTGACATTCACGCAGTCAATACAAGTCGGATATGTTTACGGGGAAATACGACAAATAAAACACGTTTATCCTCTGATAAAGTTTACGAAAATGAGTATTGTATGTGATTGTAAACGATTAAAAGAGTAGTTGAGATAAAAGAGTTTATTTTTGGTGCCTTGAACTAATATTAGGGAACCAAAGTTACGACAGTTGGCTTGAACCGAACGCCATCTGAAACCTAGTAGCAATGATCTACCCATCCCATCGTCTGCCATTGTGGCCTCCGGTATGGCCGCAATGCGCATTATGTGAATACACCCTATTGTAACAATGAACTACCAATCACATGACATTGTGGCACCCGGTATGGCCGCAATGCGCATTACGTGAATACACCCTATTGTAACAATGAACTACCAATCACATGACATTGTGGCCTCCGGTATGGCCGCAATGCGCATTATGTGAATACACCCTATTGTAACAATGAACTACCAATCACATGACATTGTGGCACCCGGTATGGCCGCCATGCGCATTACGTGAATACACCCTATTGTAACAATGAACTACCAATCACATGACATTGTGGCACCCGGTATGGCCGCAATGCGCATTACGTGAATACACCCTATTGTAACAATGAACTACCAATCACATGACATTGTGGCACCCGGTATGGCCGCAATGCGCATTACGTGAATACACCCTATTGTAACAATGAACTACCAATCACATGACATTGTGGCACCCGGTATGGCCGCCATGCGCATTACGTGAATACACCCTATTGTAACAATGAACTACCAATCACATGACATTGTGGCACCCGGTATGGCCGCAATGCGCATTACGTGAATACACCCTATTGTAACAATGAACTACCAATCACATGACATTGTGGCACCCGGTATGGCCGCCATGCGCATTACGTGAATACACCCTATTGTAACAATGAACTACCAATCACATGACATTGTGGCCTCCGGTATGGTCGCAATGCGCATTATGTGAATACACCCTATTGTAACAATGAACTACCAATCACATGACATTGTGGCACCCGGTATGGTCGCAATGCGCATTATGTGAATACACCCTATTGTAACAATGAACTACCAATCACATGACATTGTGGCCTCCGGTATGGTCGCAATGCGCATTATGTGAATACACCCTATTGTAACAATGAACTACCAATCACATGACATTGTGGCCTCCGGTATGGTCGCAATGCGCATTATGTGAATACACCCTATTGTAACAATGAACTACCAATCACATGACATTGTGGCCTCCGGTATGGTCGCAATGCGCATTATGTGAATACACCCTATTGTAACAATGAACTACCAATCACATGACATTGTGGCCTCCGGTATGGTCGCAATGCGCATTATGTGAATACACCCTATTGTAACAATGAACTACCAATCACATGACATTGTGGCACCCGGTATGGCCGCCATGCGCATTACGTGAATACACCCTATTGTAACAATGAACTACCAATCACATGACATTGTGGCCTCCGGTATGGTCGCAATGCGCATTATGTGAATACACCCTATTGTAACAATGAACTACCAATCACATGACATTGTGGCCTCCGGTATGGTCGCAATGCGCATTATGTGAATACACCCTATTGTAACAATGAACTACCAATCACATGACATTGTGGCCTCCGGTATGGTCGCAATGCGCATTACGTGAATACACCCTATTGTAACAATGAACTACCAATCACATGACATTGTGGCACCCGGTATGGCCGCAATGCGCATTACGTGAATACACCCTATTGTAACAATGAACTACCAATCACATGACATTGTGGCACCCGGTATGGCCGCCATGCGCATTATGTGAATACACCCTATTGTAACAATGAACTACCAATCACATGACATTGTGGCACCCGGTATGGCCGCCATGCGCATTACGTGAATACACCCTATTGTAACAATGAACTACCAATCACATGACATTGTGGCACCCGGTATGGCCGCCATGCGCATTATGTGAATACACCCTATTGTAACAATGAACTACCAATCACATGACATTGTGGCCTCCGGTATGCCCGCAATGCGCATTACGTGAATACACCCTATTGTAACAATGAACTACCAATCACATGACATTGTGGCACCCGGTATGGCCGCCATGCGCATTACGTGAATACACCCTATTGTAACAATGAACTACCAATCACATGACATTGTGGCCTCCGGTATGGCCGCCATGCGCATTACGTGAATACACCCTATTGTAACAATGAACTACCAATCACATGACATTGTGGCCTCCGGTATGGCCGCCATGCGCATTACGTGAATACACCCTATTGTAACAATGAACTACCAATCACATGACATTGTGGCCTCCGGTATGCCCGCAATGCGCATTACGTGAATACACCCTATTGTAACAATGAACTACCAATCACATGACATTGTGGCACCCGGTATGGTCGCAATGCGCATTATGTGAATACACCCTATTGTAACAATGAACTACCAATCACATGACATTGTGGCACCCGGTATGGCCGCCATGCGCATTACGTGAATACACCCTATTGTAACAATGAACTACCAATCACATGACATTGTGGCCTCCGGTATGCCCGCAATGCGCATTACGTGAATACACCCTATTGTAACAATGAACTACCAATCACATGACATTGTGGCACCCGGTATGGCCGCCATGCGCATTACGTGAATACACCCTATTGTAACAATGAACTACCAATCACATGACATTGTGGCCTCCGGTATGGCCGCCATGCGCATTACGTGAATACACCCTATTGTAACAATGAACTACCAATCACATGACATTGTGGCACCCGGTATGGCCGCAATGCGCATTACGTGAATACACCCTATTGTAACAATGAACTACCAATCACATGACATTGTGGCACCCGGTATGGCCGCCATGCGCATTACGTGAATACACCCTATTGTAACAATGAACTACCAATCACATGACATTGTGGCACCCGGTATGGCCGCAATGCGCATTACGTGAATACACCCTATTGTAACAATGAACTACCAATCACATGACATTGTGGCACCCGGTATGGCCGCCATGCGCATTATGTGAATACACCCTATTGTAACAATGAACTACCAATCACATGACATTGTGGCACCCGGTATGGCCGCCATGCGCATTACGTGAATACACCCTATTGTAACAATGAACTACCAATCACATGACATTGTGGCACCCGGTATGGCCGCCATGCGCATTATGTGAATACACCCTATTGTAACAATGAACTACCAATCACATGACATTGTGGCCTCCGGTATGCCCGCAATGCGCATTACGTGAATACACCCTATTGTAACAATGAACTACCAATCACATGACATTGTGGCACCCGGTATGGCCGCCATGCGCATTACGTGAATACACCCTATTGTAACAATGAACTACCAATCACATGACATTGTGGCCTCCGGTATGGCCGCCATGCGCATTACGTGAATACACCCTATTGTAACAATGAACTACCAATCACATGACATTGTGGCACCCGGTATGGCCGCCATGCGCATTACGTGAATACACCCTATTGTAACAATGAACTACCAATCACATGACATTGTGGCACCCGGTATGGCCGCCATGCGCATTATGTGAATACACCCTATTGTAACAATGAACTACCAATCACATGACATTGTGGCACCCGGTATGCCCGCAATGCGCATTATGTGAATACACCCTATTGTAACAATGAACTACCAATCACATGACATTGTGGCACCCGGTATGGCCGCAATGCGCATTACGTGAATACACCCTATTGTAACAATGAACTACCAATCACATGACATTGTGGCACCCGGTATGGCCGCAATGCGCATTATGTGAATACACCCTATTGTAACAATGAACTACCAATCACATGACATTGTGGCACCCGGTATGCCCGCAATGCGCATTATGTGAATACACCCTATTGTAACAATCAACTACCAATCACATGACATTGTGGCACCCGGTATGGTCGCAATGCGCATTACGTGAATACACCCTATTGTAACAATGAACTACCAATCACATGACATTGTGGCACCCGGTATGCCCGCAATGCGCATTATGTGAATACACCCTATTGTAACAATGAACTACCAATCACATGACATTGTGGCACCCGGTATGCCCGCAATGCGCATTATGTGAATACACCCTATTGTAACAATGAACTACCAATCACATGACATTGTGGCACCCGGTATGCCCGCAATGCGCATTATGTGAATACACCCTATTGTAACAATGAACTACCAATCACATGACATTGTGGCACCCGGTATGCCCGCAATGCGCATTATGTGAATACACCCTATTGTAACAATGAACTACCAATCACATGACATTGTGGCACCCGGTATGGCCGCAATGCGCATTATGTGAATACACCCTATTGTAACAATGAACTACCAATCACATGACATTGTGGCACCCGGTATGGCCGCCATGCGCATTACGTGAATACACCCTATTGTAACAATGAACTACCAATCACATGACATTGTGGCACCCGGTATGCCCGCAATGCGCATTATGTGAATACACCCTATTGTAACAATGAACTACCAATCACATGACATTGTGGCACCCGGTATGGTCGCAATGCGCATTACGTGAATACACCCTATTGTAACAATGAACTACCAATCACATGACATTGTGGCCTCCGGTATGGCCGCCATGCGCATTACGTGAATACACCCTATTGTAACAATGAACTACCAATCACATGACATTGTGGCCTCCGGTATGGCCGCAATGCGCATTATGTGAATACACCCTATTGTAACAATCAACTACCAATCACATGACATTGTGGCCTCCGGTATGGCCGCAATGCGCATTATGTGAATACACCCTATTGTAACAATGAACTACCAATCACATGACATTGTGGCCTCCGGTATGGCCGCCATGCGCATTACGTGAATACACCCTATTGTAACAATGAACTACCAATCACATGACATTGTGGCCTCCGGTATGGCCGCCATGCGCATTACGTGAATACACCCTATTGTAACAATGAACTACCAATCACATGACATTGTGGCCTCCGGTATGGCCGCAATGCGCATTATGTGAATACACCCTATTGTAACAATCAACTACCAATCACATGACATTGTGGCCTCCGGTATGGTCGCAATGCGCATTATGTGAATACACCCTATTGTAACAATGAACTACCAATCACAAGACATTGTGGCCTCCGGTATGGCCGCCATGCGCATTACGTGAATACACCCTATTGTAACAATCAACTACCAATCACATGACATTGTGGCCTCCGGTATGGCCGCCATGCGCATTACGTGAATACACCCTATTGTAACAATCAACTACCAATCACATGACATTGTGGCCTCCGGTATGGTCGCAATGCGCATTACGTGAATACACCCTATTGTAACAATGAACTACCAATCACATGACATTGTGGCCTCCGGTATGGCCGCCATGCGCATTACGTGAAAACACCCTATTGTAACAATGAACTACCAATCACATGACATTGTGGCCTCCGGTATGGCCGCCATGCGCATTACGTGAATACACCCTATTGTAACAATCAACTACCAATCACATGACATTGTGGCCTCCGGTATGGTCGCAATGCGCATTATGTGAATACACCCTATTGTAACAATGAACTACCAATCACATGACATTGTGGCCTCCGGTATGGCCGCCATGCGCATTACGTGAATACACCCTATTGTAACAATCAACTACCAATCACATGACATTGTGGCACCCGGTATGGCCGCAATGCGCATTACGTGAATACACCCTATTGTAACAATGAACTACCAATCACATGACATTGTGGCCTCCGGTATGGCCGCAATGCGCATTATGTGAATACACCCTATTGTAACAATGAACTACCAATCACATGACATTGTGGCACCCGGTATGGCCGCAATGCGCATTACGTGAATACACCCTATTGTAACAATGAACTACCAATCACATGACATTGTGGCCTCCGGTATGGCCGCAATGCGCATTATGTGAATACACCCTATTGTAACAATCAACTACCAATCACATGACATTGTGGCCTCCGGTATGGCCGCCATGCGCATTACGTGAATACACCCTATTGTAACAATGAACTACCAATCACATGACATTGTGGCACCCGGTATGGCCGCAATGCGCATTATGTGAATACACCCTATTGTAACAATCAACTACCAATCACATGACATTGTGGCACCCGGTATGGTCGCAATGCGCATTACGTGAATACACCCTATTGTAACAATGAACTACCAATCACATGACATTGTGGCCTCCGGTATGGCCGCAATGCGCATTACGTGAATACACCCTATTGTAACAATGAACTACCAATCACATGACATTGTGGCACCCGGTATGGCCGCTATGCGCATTACGTGAATACACCCTATTGTAACAATGAACTACCAATCACATGACATTGTGGCCTCCGGTATGCCCGCAATGCGCATTACGTGAATACACCCTATTGTAACAATGAACTACCAATCACATGACATTGTGGCCTCCGGTATGGCCGCAATGCGCATTACGTGAATACACCCTATTGTAACAATGAACTACCAATCACATGACATTGTGGCCTCCGGTATGCCCGCAATGCGCATTACGTGAATACACCCTATTGTAACAATGAACTACCAATCACATGACATTGTGGCCTCCGGTATGGCCGCAATGCGCATTACGTGAATACACCCTATTGTAACAATGAACTACCAATCACATGACATTGTGGCACCCGGTATGGCCGCAATGCGCATTACGTGAATACACCCTATTGTAACAATGAACTACCAATCACATGACATTGTGGCACCCGGTATGGCCGCTATGCGCATTACGTGAATACACCCTATTGTAACAATGAACTACCAATCACATGACATTGTGGCCTCCGGTATGGCCGCAATGCGCATTACGTGAATACACCCTATTGTAACAATGAACTACCAATCACATGACATTGTGGCACCCGGTATGGCCGCAATGCGCATTACGTGAATACACCCTATTGTAACAATGAACTACCAATCACATGACATTGTGGCACCCGGTATGGCCGCCATGCGCATTACGTGAATACACCCTATTGTAACAATGAACTACCAATCACATGACATTGTGGCACCCGGTATGGCCGCCATGCGCATTACGTGAATACACCCTATTGTAACAATGAACTACCAATCACATGACATTGTGGCCTCCGGTATGCCCGCAATGCGCATTACGTGAATACACCCTATTGTAACAATGAACTACCAATCACATGACATTGTGGCCTCCGGTATGGCCGCAATGCGCATTACGTGAATACACCCTATTGTAACAATGAACTACCAATCACATGACATTGTGGCCTCCGGTATGGTCGCCATGCGCATTACGTGAATACACCCTATTGTAACAATGAACTACCAATCACATGACATTGTGGCACCCGGTATGGCCGCCATGCGCATTACGTGAATACACCCTATTGTAACAATGAACTACCAATCACATGACATTGTGGCACCCGGTATGGCCGCCATGCGCATTACGTGAATACACCCTATTGTAACAATGAACTACCAATCACATGACATTGTGGCACCCGGTATGGCCGCCATGCGCATTACGTGAATACACCCTATTGTAACAATGAACTACCAATCACATGACATTGTGGCACCCGGTATGGCCGCTATGCGCATTACGTGAATACACCCTATTGTAACAATGAACTACCAATCACATGACATTGTGGCACCCGGTATGGCCGCAATGCGCATTATGTGAATACACCCTATTGTAACAATGAACTACCAATCACATGACATTGTGGCCTCCGGTATGCCCGCAATGCGCATTACGTGAATACACCCTATTGTAACAATGAACTACCAATCACATGACATTGTGGCCTCCGGTATGGCCGCAATGCGCATTACGTGAATACACCCTATTGTAACAATGAACTACCAATCACATGACATTGTGGCACCCGGTATGCCCGCAATGCGCATTACGTGAATACACCCTATTGTAACAATCAACTACCAATCACATGACATTGTGGCACCCGGTATGGCCGCAATGCGCATTACGTGAATACACCCTATTGTAACAATGAACTACCAATCACATGACATTGTGGCACCCGGTATGGCCGCAATGCGCATTATGTGAATACACCCTATTGTAACAATCAACTACCAATCACATGACATTGTGGCACCCGGTATGGCCGCAATGCGCATTATGTGAATACACCCTATTGTAACAATGAACTACCAATCACATGACATTGTGGCACCCGGTATGGCCGCCATGCGCATTATGTGAATACACCCTATTGTAACAATGAACTACCAATCACATGACATTGTGGCACCCGGTATGGCCGCAATGCGCATTATGTGAATACACCCTATTGTAACAATGAACTACCAATCACATGACATTGTGGCACCCGGTATGGCCGCAATGCGCATTATGTGAATACACCCTATTGTAACAATGAACTACCAATCACATGACATTGTGGCACCCGGTATGGCCGCCATGCGCATTATGTGAATACACCCTATTGTAACAATGAACTACCAATCACATGACATTGTGGCCTCCGGTATGGCCGCCATGCGCATTATGTGAATACACCCTATTGTAACAATGAACTACCAATCACATGACATTGTGGCACCCGGTATGGCCGCCATGCGCATTATGTGAATACACCCTATTGTAACAATGAACTACCAATCACATGACATTGTGGCCTCCGGTATGGCCGCCATGCGCATTATGTGAATACACCCTATTGTAACAATGAACTACCAATCACATGACATTGTGGCACCCGGTATGGCCGCCATGCGCATTATGTGAATACACCCTATTGTAACAATGAACTACCAATCACATGACATTGTGGCCTCCGGTATGGCCGCAATGCGCATTATGTGAATACACCCTATTGTAACAATGAACTACCAATCACATGACATTGTGGCCTCCGGTATGGCCGCAATGCGCATTACGTGAATACACCCTATTGTAACAATCAACTACCAATCACATGACATTGTGGCCTCCGGTATGGCCGCAATGCGCATTACGTGAATACACCCTATTGTAACAATCAACTACCAATCACATGACATTGTGGCCTCCGGTATGGCCGCCATGCGCATTATGTGAATACACCCTATTGTAACAATGAACTACCAATCACATGACATTGTGGCACCCGGTATGCCCGCAATGCGCATTATGTGAATACACCCTATTGTAACAATGAACTACCAATCACATGACATTGTGGCACCCGGTATGGCCGCAATGCGCATTATGTGAATACACCCTATTGTAACAATGAACTACCAATCACATGACATTGTGGCCTCCGGTATGGCCGCAATGCGCATTACGTGAATACACCCTATTGTAACAATGAACTACCAATCACATGACATTGTGGCCTCCGGTATGGCCGCCATGCGCATTACGTGAATACACCCTATTGTAACAATGAACTACCAATCACATGACATTGTGGCACCCGGTATGGTCGCAATGCGCATTACGTGAATACACCCTATTGTAACAATGAACTACCAATCACATGACATTGTGGCACCCGGTATGGCCGCCATGCGCATTACGTGAATACACCCTATTGTAACAATGAACTACCAATCACATGACATTGTGGCACCCGGTATGGCCGCAATGCGCATTATGTGAATACACCCTATTGTAACAATGAACTACCAATCACATGACATTGTGGCCTCCGGTATGGCCGCCATGCGCATTACGTGAATACACCCTATTGTAACAATGAACTACCAATCACATGACATTGTGGCACCCGGTATGGTCGCAATGCGCATTACGTGAATACACCCTATTGTAACAATGAACTACCAATCACATGACATTGTGGCACCCGGTATGGCCGCCATGCGCATTACGTGAATACACCCTATTGTAACAATGAACTACCAATCACATGACATTGTGGCACCCGGTATGGCCGCCATGCGCATTATGTGAATACACCCTATTGTAACAATGAACTACCAATCACATGACATTGTGGCACCCGGTATGGCCGCAATGCGCATTATGTGAATACACCCTATTGTAACAATGAACTACCAATCACATGACATTGTGGCCTCCGGTATGGCCGCAATGCGCATTACGTGAATACACCCTATTGTAACAATCAACTACCAATCACATGACATTGTGGCCTCCGGTATGCCCGCAATGCGCATTACGTGAATACACCCTATTGTAACAATGAACTACCAATCACATGACATTGTGGCACCCGGTATGGCCGCCATGCGCATTATGTGAATACACCCTATTGTAACAATGAACTACCAATCACATGACATTGTGGCCTCCGGTATGGCCGCCATGCGCATTACGTGAATACACCCTATTGTAACAATCAACTACCAATCACATGACATTGTGGCACCCGGTATGGTCGCAATGCGCATTATGTGAATACACCCTATTGTAACAATCAACTACCAATCACATGACATTGTGGCACCCGGTATGGCCGCAATGCGCATTATGTGAATACACCCTATTGTAACAATGAACTACCAATCACATGACATTGTGGCCTCCGGTATGGCCGCAATGCGCATTACGTGAATACACCCTATTGTAACAATGAACTACCAATCACATGACATTGTGGCACCCGGTATGGCCGCAATGCGCATTACGTGAATACACCCTATTGTAACAATGAACTACCAATCACATGACATTGTGGCACCCGGTATGGCCGCCATGCGCATTACGTGAATACACCCTATTGTAACAATGAACTACCAATCACATGACATTGTGGCCTCCGGTATGGCCGCCATGCGCATTACGTGAATACACCCTATTGTAACAATGAACTACCAATCACATGACATTGTGGCCTCCGGTATGGCCGCAATGCGCATTATGTGAATACACCCTATTGTAACAATGAACTACCAATCACAAGACATTGTGGCACACGGTATGGCCGCCATGCGCATTACGTGAATACACCCTATTGTAACAATGAACTACCAATCACATGACATTGTGGCCTCCGGTATGGCCGCAATGCGCATTACGTGAATACACCCTATTGTAACAATGAACTACCAATCACATGACATTGTGGCACCCGGTATGGCCGCCATGCGCATTACGTGAATACACCCTATTGTAACAATGAACTACCAATCACATGACATTGTGGCACCCGGTATGGCCGCCATGCGCATTACGTGAATACACCCTATTGTAACAATGAACTACCAATCACATGACATTGTGGCACCCGGTATGGCCGCTATGCGCATTACGTGAATACACCCTATTGTAACAATGAACTACCAATCACATGACATTGTGGCCTCCGGTATGGCCGCCATGCGCATTACGTGAATACACCCTATTGTAACAATGAACTACCAATCACATGACATTGTGGCACCCGGTATGGTCGCCATGCGCATTACGTGAATACACCCTATTGTAACAATCAACTACCAATCACATGACATTGTGGCCTCCGGTATGGTCGCAATGCGCATTATGTGAATACACCCTATTGTAACAATGAACTACCAATCACATGACATTGTGGCACCCGGTATGGTCGCCATGCGCATTACGTGAATACACCCTATTGTAACAATCAACTACCAATCACATGACATTGTGGCCTCCGGTATGGCCGCTATGCGCATTACGTGAATACACCCTATTGTAACAATGAACTACCAATCACATGACATTGTGGCACCCGGTATGGCCGCTATGCGCATTACGTGAATACACCCTATTGTAACAATGAACTACCAATCACATGACATTGTGGCCTCCGGTATGGCCGCAATGCGCATTATGTGAATACACCCTATTGTAACAATCAACTACCAATCACATGACATTGTGGCACCCGGTATGGTCGCAATGCGCATTATGTGAATACACCCTATTGTAACAATCAACTACCAATCACATGACATTGTGGCACCCGGTATGGCCGCAATGCGCATTATGTGAATACACCCTATTGTAACAATCAACTACCAATCACATGACATTGTGGCACCCGGTATGGTCGCAATGCGCATTATGTGAATACACCCTATTGTAACAATCAACTACCAATCACATGACATTGTGGCACCCGGTATGGTCGCAATGCGCATTATGTGAATACACCCTATTGTAACAATCAACTACCAATCACATGACATTGTGGCACCCGGTATGGCCGCCATGCGCATTATGTGAATACACCCTATTGTAACAATCAACTACCAATCACATGACATTGTGGCACCCGGTATGGTCGCAATGCGCATTATGTGAATACACCCTATTGTAACAATGAACTACCAATCACATGCCATTGTGGCCTCCGGTATGGTCGCAATGCGCATTATGTGAATACACCCTATTGTAACAATCAACTACCAATCACATGACATTGTGGCACCCGGTATGGTCGCAATGCGCATTATGTGAATACACCCTATTGTAACAATGAACTACCAATCACATGACATTGTGGCACCCGGTATGGCCGCCATGCGCATTATGTGAATACACCCTATTGTAACAATGAACTACCAATCACATGACATTGTGGCACCCGGTATGGCCGCCATGCGCATTATGTGAATACACCCTATTGTAACAATGAACTACCAATCACATGACATTGTGGCACCCGGTATGGCCGCCATGCGCATTATGTGAATACACCCTATTGTAACAATGAACTACCAATCACATGACATTGTGGCCTCCGGTATGGCCGCAATGCGCATTACGTGAATACACCCTATTGTAACAATGAACTACCAATCACATGACATTGTGGCACCCGGTATGGCCGCAATGCGCATTATGTGAATACACCCTATTGTAACAATGAACTACCAATCACATGACATTGTGGCCTCCGGTATGGCCGCAATGCGCATTACGTGAATACACCCTATTGTAACAATGAACTACCAATCACATGACATTGTGGCACCCGGTATGGTCGCAATGCGCATTATGTGAATACACCCTATTGTAACAATGAACTACCAATCACATGACATTGTGGCCTCCGGTATGGCCGCAATGCGCATTATGTGAATACACCCTATTGTAACAATCAACTACCAATCACATGACATTGTGGCACCCGGTATGGTCGCAATGCGCATTACGTGAATACACCCTATTGTAACAATGAACTACCAATCACATGACATTGTGGCACCCGGTATGGCCGCCATGCGCATTACGTGAATACACCCTATTGTAACAATGAACTACCAATCACATGACATTGTGGCACCCGGTATGGCCGCCATGCGCATTATGTGAATACACCCTATTGTAACAATGAACTACCAATCACATGACATTGTGGCACCCGGTATGGCCGCCATGCGCATTACGTGAATACACCCTATTGTAACAATGAACTACCAATCACATGACATTGTGGCACCCGGTATGGCCGCCATGCGCATTATGTGAATACACCCTATTGTAACAATGAACTACCAATCACATGACATTGTGGCCTCCGGTATGGCCGCCATGCGCATTATGTGAATACACCCTATTGTAACAATGAACTACCAATCACATGACATTGTGGCCTCCGGTATGGTCGCAATGCGCATTATGTGAATACACCCTATTGTAACAATGAACTACCAATCACATGACATTGTGGCACCCGGTATGGTCGCAATGCGCATTACGTGAATACACCCTATTGTAACAATCAACTACCAATCACATGACATTGTGGCACCCGGTATGGTCGCAATGCGCATTACGTGAATACACCCTATTGTAACAATCAACTACCAATCACATGACATTGTGGCACCCGGTATGGTCGCAATGCGCATTACGTGAATACACCCTATTGTAACAATCAACTACCAATCACATGACATTGTGGCACCCGGTATGGTCGCAATGCGCATTACGTGAATACACCCTATTGTAACAATCAACTACCAATCACATGACATTGTGGCACCCGGTATGGCCGCCATGCGCATTATGTGAATACACCCTATTGTAACAATCAACTACCAATCACATGACATTGTGGCACCCGGTATGGTCGCCATGCGCATTATGTGAATACACCCTATTGTAACAATGAACTACCAATCACATGACATTGTGGCCTCCGGTATGGCCGCAATGCGCATTACGTGAATACACCCTATTGTAACAATCAACTACCAATCACATGACATTGTGGCACCCGGTATGGCCGCCATGCGCATTATGTGAATACACCCTATTGTAACAATGAACTACCAATCACATGACATTGTGGCACCCGGTATGGCCGCCATGCGCATTATGTGAATACACCCTATTGTAACAATGAACTACCAATCACATGACATTGTGGCCTCCGGTATGGCCGCAATGCGCATTACGTGAATACACCCTATTGTAACAATGAACTACCAATCACATGACATTGTGGCACCCGGTATGGCCGCCATGCGCATTATGTGAATACACCCTATTGTAACAATGAACTACCAATCACATGACATTGTGGCACCCGGTATGGCCGCCATGCGCATTATGTGAATACACCCTATTGTAACAATGAACTACCAATCACATGACATTGTGGCACCCGGTATGGCCGCAATGCGCATTATGTGAATACACCCTATTGTAACAATCAACTACCAATCACATGACATTGTGGCCTCCGGTATGGCCGCAATGCGCATTACGTGAATACACCCTATTGTAACAATGAACTACCAATCACATGACATTGTGGCACCCGGTATGGCCGCCATGCGCATTACGTGAATACACCCTATTGTAACAATGAACTACCAATCACATGACATTGTGGCCTCCGGTATGGCCGCCATGCGCATTACGTGAATACACCCTATTGTAACAATGAACTACCAATCACATGACATTGTGGCCTCCGGTATGGCCGCCATGCGCATTACGTGAATACACCCTATTGTAACAATGAACTACCAATCACATGACATTGTGGCACCCGGTATGGTCGCAATGCGCATTACGTGAATACACCCTATTGTAACAATCAACTACCAATCACATGACATTGTGGCACCCGGTATGGTCGCAATGCGCATTATGTGAATACACCCTATTGTAACAATGAACTACCAATCACATGACATTGTGGCACCCGGTATGGTCGCAATGCGCATTACGTGAATACACCCTATTGTAACAATGAACTACCAATCACATGACATTGTGGCCTCCGGTATGGCCGCAATGCGCATTATGTGAATACACCCTATTGTAACAATGAACTACCAATCACATGACATTGTGGCCTCCGGTATGCCCGCAATGCGCATTACGTGAATACACCCTATTGTAACAATGAACTACCAATCACATGACATTGTGGCCTCCGGTATGGCCGCAATGCGCATTATGTGAATACACCCTATTGTAACAATGAACTACCAATCACATGACATTGTGGCACCCGGTATGCCCGCAATGCGCATTACGTGAATACACCCTATTGTAACAATCAACTACCAATCACATGACATTGTGGCCTCCGGTATGGCCGCAATGCGCATTATGTGAATACACCCTATTGTAACAATCAACTACCAATCACATGACATTGTGGCACCCGGTATGGTCGCAATGCGCATTATGTGAATACACCCTATTGTAACAATCAACTACCAATCACATGACATTGTGGCCTCCGGTATGGCCGCAATGCGCATTATGTGAATACACCCTATTGTAACAATCAACTACCAATCACATGACATTGTGGCACCCGGTATGGCCGCAATGCGCATTATGTGAATACACCCTATTGTAACAATGAACTACCAATCACATGACATTGTGGCCTCCGGTATGGCCGCCATGCGCATTATGTGAATACACCCTATTGTAACAATGAACTACCAATCACATGACATTGTGGCCTCCGGTATGGCCGCCATGCGCATTACGTGAATACACCCTATTGTAACAATGAACTACCAATCACATGACATTGTGGCACCCGGTATGGTCGCAATGCGCATTACGTGAATACACCCTATTGTAACAATCAACTACCAATCACATGACATTGTGGCACCCGGTATGGCCGCCATGCGCATTATGTGAATACACCCTATTGTAACAATCAACTACCAATCACATGACATTGTGGCACCCGGTATGGTCGCAATGCGCATTACGTGAATACACCCTATTGTAACAATCAACTACCAATCACATGACATTGTGGCACCCGGTATGGCCGCCATGCGCATTATGTGAATACACCCTATTGTAACAATGAACTACCAATCACATGACATTGTGGCACCCGGTATGGCCGCCATGCGCATTATGTGAATACACCCTATTGTAACAATCAACTACCAATCACATGACATTGTGGCACCCGGTATGGCCGCCATGCGCATTATGTGAATACACCCTATTGTAACAATGAACTACCAATCACATGACATTGTGGCACCCGGTATGGTCGCAATGCGCATTATGTGAATACACCCTATTGTAACAATCAACTACCAATCACATGACATTGTGGCCTCCGGTATGCCCGCAATGCGCATTACGTGAATACACCCTATTGTAACAATGAACTACCAATCACATGACATTGTGGCACCCGGTATGGCCGCAATGCGCATTACGTGAATACACCCTATTGTAACAATGAACTACCAATCACATGACATTGTGGCCTCCGGTATGGCCGCAATGCGCATTACGTGAATACACCCTATTGTAACAATGAACTACCAATCACATGACATTGTGGCACCCGGTATGGCCGCTATGCGCATTACGTGAATACACCCTATTGTAACAATGAACTACCAATCACATGACATTGTGGCACCCGGTATGGCCGCCATGCGCATTATGTGAATACACCCTATTGTAACAATGAACTACCAATCACATGACATTGTGGCACCCGGTATGGCCGCAATGCGCATTACGTGAATACACCCTATTGTAACAATCAACTACCAATCACATGACATTGTGGCACCCGGTATGGTCGCAATGCGCATTATGTGAATACACCCTATTGTAACAATGAACTACCAATCACATGACATTGTGGCACCCGGTATGCCCGCAATGCGCATTATGTGAATACACCCTATTGTAACAATGAACTACCAATCACATGACATTGTGGCACCCGGTATGGCCGCAATGCGCATTATGTGAATACACCCTATTGTAACAATGAACTACCAATCACATGACATTGTGGCCTCCGGTATGGCCGCAATGCGCATTACGTGAATACACCCTATTGTAACAATCAACTACCAATCACATGACATTGTGGCACCCGGTATGGTCGCAATGCGCATTATGTGAATACACCCTATTGTAACAATCAACTACCAATCACATGACATTGTGGCCTCCGGTATGGCCGCAATGCGCATTATGTGAATACACCCTATTGTAACAATGAACTACCAATCACATGACATTGTGGCACCCGGTATGGCCGCAATGCGCATTATGTGAATACACCCTATTGTAACAATCAACTACCAATCACATGACATTGTGGCACCCGGTATGGTCGCAATGCGCATTATGTGAATACACCCTATTGTAACAATGAACTACCAATCACATGACATTGTGGCACCCGGTATGGCCGCAATGCGCATTACGTGAATACACCCTATTGTAACAATGAACTACCAATCACATGACATTGTGGCACCCGGTATGGCCGCAATGCGCATTATGTGAATACACCCTATTGTAACAATGAACTACCAATCACATGACATTGTGGCACCCGGTATGGTCGCAATGCGCATTATGTGAATACACCCTATTGTAACAATGAACTACCAATCACATGACATTGTGGCCTCCGGTATGGCCGCCATGCGCATTATGTGAATACACCCTATTGTAACAATGAACTACCAATCACATGACATTGTGGCACCCGGTATGGCCGCAATGCGCATTACGTGAATACACCCTATTGTAACAATGAACTACCAATCACATGACATTGTGGCCTCCGGTATGGCCGCCATGCGCATTACGTGAATACACCCTATTGTAACAATGAACTACCAATCACATGACATTGTGGCACCCGGTATGGCCGCCATGCGCATTATGTGAATACACCCTATTGTAACAATGAACTACCAATCACATGACATTGTGGCACCCGGTATGGCCGCCATGCGCATTATGTGAATACACCCTATTGTAACAATGAACTACCAATCACATGACATTGTGGCACCCGGTATGGCCGCCATGCGCATTACGTGAATACACCCTATTGTAACAATCAACTACCAATCACATGACATTGTGGCACCCGGTATGGCCGCCATGCGCATTACGTGAATACACCCTATTGTAACAATGAACTACCAATCACATGACATTGTGGCCTCCGGTATGGCCGCCATGCGCATTATGTGAATACACCCTATTGTAACAATGAACTACCAATCACATGACATTGTGGCACCCGGTATGGCCGCCATGCGCATTATGTGAATACACCCTATTGTAACAATGAACTACCAATCACATGACATTGTGGCACCCGGTATGGCCGCCATGCGCATTATGTGAATACACCCTATTGTAACAATGAACTACCAATCACATGACATTGTGGCCTCCGGTATGGTCGCAATGCGCATTATGTGAATACACCCTATTGTAACAATGAACTACCAATCACATGACATTGTGGCCTCCGGTATGGTCGCAATGCGCATTATGTGAATACACCCTATTGTAACAATCAACTACCAATCACATGACATTGTGGCACCCGGTATGCCCGCAATGCGCATTATGTGAATACACCCTATTGTAACAATGAACTACCAATCACATGACATTGTGGCCTCCGGTATGGCCGCCATGCGCATTACGTGAATACACCCTATTGTAACAATCAACTACCAATCACATGACATTGTGGCACCCGGTATGGCCGCCATGCGCATTATGTGAATACACCCTATTGTAACAATGAACTACCAATCACATGACATTGTGGCACCCGGTATGCCCGCAATGCGCATTATGTGAATACACCCTATTGTAACAATGAACTACCAATCACATGACATTGTGGCCTCCGGTATGGCCGCCATGCGCATTACGTGAATACACCCTATTGTAACAATGAACTACCAATCACATGACATTGTGGCACCCGGTATGGCCGCCATGCGCATTACGTGAATACACCCTATTGTAACAATGAACTACCAATCACATGACATTGTGGCACCCGGTATGGCCGCCATGCGCATTACGTGAATACACCCTATTGTAACAATGAACTACCAATCACATGACATTGTGGCACCCGGTATGGCCGCCATGCGCATTACGTGAATACACCCTATTGTAACAATGAACTACCAATCACATGACATTGTGGCACCCGGTATGGCCGCCATGCGCATTACGTGAATACACCCTATTGTAACAATGAACTACCAATCACATGACATTGTGGCACCCGGTATGGCCGCCATGCGCATTACGTGAATACACCCTATTGTAACAATGAACTACCAATCACATGACATTGTGGCACCCGGTATGGCCGCCATGCGCATTATGTGAATACACCCTATTGTAACAATGAACTACCAATCACATGACATTGTGGCCTCCGGTATGGTCGCAATGCGCATTATGTGAATACACCCTATTGTAACAATGAACTACCAATCACATGACATTGTGGCCTCCGGTATGGTCGCAATGCGCATTATGTGAATACACCCTATTGTAACAATGAACTACCAATCACATGACATTGTGGCCTCCGGTATGGTCGCAATGCGCATTATGTGAATACACCCTATTGTAACAATGAACTACCAATCACATGACATTGTGGCCTCCGGTATGCCCGCAATGCGCATTACGTGAATACACCCTATTGTAACAATGAACTACCAATCACATGACATTGTGGCCTCCGGTATGGCCGCAATGCGCATTACGTGAATACACCCTATTGTAACAATGAACTACCAATCACATGACATTGTGGCCTCCGGTATGGCCGCCATGCGCATTATGTGAATACACCCTATTGTAACAATGAACTACCAATCACATGACATTGTGGCACCCGGTATGGCCGCCATGCGCATTATGTGAATACACCCTATTGTAACAATGAACTACCAATCACATGACATTGTGGCACCCGGTATGCCCGCAATGCGCATTATGTGAATACACCCTATTGTAACAATGAACTACCAATCACATGACATTGTGGCCTCCGGTATGCCCGCAATGCGCATTATGTGAATACACCCTATTGTAACAATGAACTACCAATCACATGACATTGTGGCCTCCGGTATGCCCGCAATGCGCATTATGTGAATACACCCTATTGTAACAATGAACTACCAATCACATGACATTGTGGCCTCCGGTATGGCCGCAATGCGCATTACGTGAATACACCCTATTGTAACAATGAACTACCAATCACATGACATTGTGGCCTCCGGTATGGCCGCAATGCGCATTATGTGAATACACCCTATTGTAACAATGAACTACCAATCACATGACATTGTGGCACCCGGTATGGCCGCAATGCGCATTACGTGAATACACCCTATTGTAACAATGAACTACCAATCACATGACATTGTGGCCTCCGGTATGGCCGCCATGCGCATTATGTGAATACACCCTATTGTAACAATGAACTACCAATCACATGACATTGTGGCACCCGGTATGGTCGCAATGCGCATTACGTGAATACACCCTATTGTAACAATGAACTACCAATCACATGACATTGTGGCCTCCGGTATGGTCGCAATGCGCATTACGTGAATACACCCTATTGTAACAATGAACTACCAATCACATGACATTGTGGCACCCGGTATGGTCGCAATGCGCATTATGTGAATACACCCTATTGTAACAATGAACTACCAATCACATGACATTGTGGCACCCGGTATGGCCGCAATGCGCATTACGTGAATACACCCTATTGTAACAATGAACTACCAATCACATGACATTGTGGCACCCGGTATGGCCGCCATGCGCATTACGTGAATACACCCTATTGTAACAATGAACTACCAATCACATGACATTGTGGCACCCGGTATGGCCGCCATGCGCATTACGTGAATACACCCTATTGTAACAATGAACTACCAATCACATGACATTGTGGCCTCCGGTATGGCCGCAATGCGCATTATGTGAATACACCCTATTGTAACAATGAACTACCAATCACATGACATTGTGGCCTCCGGTATGGTCGCAATGCGCATTACGTGAATACACCCTATTGTAACAATGAACTACCAATCACATGACATTGTGGCACCCGGTATGGCCGCCATGCGCATTATGTGAATACACCCTATTGTAACAATGAACTACCAATCACATGACATTGTGGCCTCCGGTATGGTCGCAATGCGCATTACGTGAATACACCCTATTGTAACAATGAACTACCAATCACATGACATTGTGGCCTCCGGTATGGTCGCAATGCGCATTATGTGAATACACCCTATTGTAACAATGAACTACCAATCACATGACATTGTGGCACCCGGTATGGTCGCAATGCGCATTATGTGAATACACCCTATTGTAACAATGAACTACCAATCACATGACATTGTGGCCTCCGGTATGGCCGCCATGCGCATTATGTGAATACACCCTATTGTAACAATGAACTACCAATCACATGACATTGTGGCCTCCGGTATGCCCGCAATGCGCATTATGTGAATACACCCTATTGTAACAATCAACTACCAATCACATGACATTGTGGCCTCCGGTATGGCCGCCATGCGCATTATGTGAATACACCCTATTGTAACAATGAACTACCAATCACATGACATTGTGGCCTCCGGTATGGCCGCCATGCGCATTATGTGAATACACCCTATTGTAACAATGAACTACCAATCACATGACATTGTGGCCTCCGGTATGCCCGCAATGCGCATTATGTGAATACACCCTATTGTAACAATGAACTACCAATCACATGACATTGTGGCACCCGGTATGGTCGCAATGCGCATTATGTGAATACACCCTATTGTAACAATGAACTACCAATCACATGACATTGTGGCACCCGGTATGGCCGCAATGCGCATTACGTGAATACACCCTATTGTAACAATGAACTACCAATCACATGACATTGTGGCCTCCGGTATGGCCGCAATGCGCATTACGTGAATACACCCTATTGTAACAATGAACTACCAATCACATGACATTGTGGCCTCCGGTATGGTCGCAATGCGCATTATGTGAATACACCCTATTGTAACAATGAACTACCAATCACATGACATTGTGGCACCCGGTATGGCCGCCATGCGCATTATGTGAATACACCCTATTGTAACAATGAACTACCAATCACATGACATTGTGGCACCCGGTATGGCCGCAATGCGCATTACGTGAATACACCCTATTGTAACAATCAACTACCAATCACATGACATTGTGGCCTCCGGTATGGCCGCAATGCGCATTATGTGAATACACCCTATTGTAACAATGAACTACCAATCACATGACATTGTGGCACCCGGTATGGTCGCAATGCGCATTATGTGAATACACCCTATTGTAACAATGAACTACCAATCACATGACATTGTGGCACCCGGTATGGCCGCCATGCGCATTATGTGAATACACCCTATTGTAACAATGAACTACCAATCACATGACATTGTGGCCTCCGGTATGGTCGCAATGCGCATTATGTGAATACACCCTATTGTAACAATGAACTACCAATCACATGACATTGTGGCCTCCGGTATGGTCGCAATGCGCATTATGTGAATACACCCTATTGTAACAATGAACTACCAATCACATGACATTGTGGCACCCGGTATGGCCGCCATGCGCATTACGTGAATACACCCTATTGTAACAATGAACTACCAATCACATGACATTGTGGCACCCGGTATGGTCGCAATGCGCATTACGTGAATACACCCTATTGTAACAATCAACTACCAATCACATGACATTGTGGCACCCGGTATGGCTGCAATGCGCATTACGTGAATACACCCTATTGTAACAATCAACTACCAATCACATGACATTGTGGCCTCCGGTATGCCCGCAATGCGCATTACGTGAATACACCCTATTGTAACAATCAACTACCAATCACATGACATTGTGGCCTCCGGTATGGTCGCAATGCGCATTATGTGAATACACCCTATTGTAACAATGAACTACCAATCACATGACATTGTGGCACCCGGTATGGTCGCAATGCGCATTATGTGAATACACCCTATTGTAACAATCAACTACCAATCACATGACATTGTGGCCTCCGGTATGGTCGCAATGCGCATTATGTGAATACACCCTATTGTAACAATGAACTACCAATCACATGACATTGTGGCACCCGGTATGGTCGCAATGCGCATTATGTGAATACACCCTATTGTAACAATGAACTACCAATCACATGACATTGTGGCCTCCGGTATGGCCGCAATGCGCATTACGTGAATACACCCTATTGTAACAATCAACTACCAATCACATGACATTGTGGCCTCCGGTATGGCCGCAATGCGCATTACGTGAATACACCCTATTGTAACAATGAACTACCAATCACATGACATTGTGGCACCCGGTATGGTCGCAATGCGCATTATGTGAATACACCCTATTGTAACAATGAACTACCAATCACATGACATTGTGGCCTCCGGTATGCCCGCAATGCGCATTACGTGAATACACCCTATTGTAACAATGAACTACCAATCACATGACATTGTGGCCTCCGGTATGCCCGCAATGCGCATTACGTGAATACACCCTATTGTAACAATGAACTACCAATCACATGACATTGTGGCACCCGGTATGGCCGCCATGCGCATTATGTGAATACACCCTATTGTAACAATGAACTACCAATCACATGACATTGTGGCCTCCGGTATGCCCGCAATGCGCATTACGTGAATACACCCTATTGTAACAATCAACTACCAATCACATGACATTGTGGCACCCGGTATGGTCGCAATGCGCATTATGTGAATACACCCTATTGTAACAATGAACTACCAATCACATGACATTGTGGCACCCGGTATGGCCGCCATGCGCATTACGTGAATACACCCTATTGTAACAATGAACTACCAATCACATGACATTGTGGCACCCGGTATGGCCGCCATGCGCATTATGTGAATACACCCTATTGTAACAATGAACTACCAATCACATGACATTGTGGCCTCCGGTATGGCCGCAATGCGCATTACGTGAATACACCCTATTGTAACAATGAACTACCAATCACATGACATTGTGGCACCCGGTATGGCCGCCATGCGCATTACGTGAATACACCCTATTGTAACAATGAACTACCAATCACATGACATTGTGGCACCCGGTATGGTCGCAATGCGCATTACGTGAATACACCCTATTGTAACAATGAACTACCAATCACATGACATTGTGGCCTCCGGTATGGCCGCAATGCGCATTACGTGAATACACCCTATTGTAACAATGAACTACCAATCACATGACATTGTGGCACCCGGTATGGCCGCCATGCGCATTATGTGAATACACCCTATTGTAACAATCAACTACCAATCACATGACATTGTGGCCTCCGGTATGGCCGCAATGCGCATTACGTGAATACACCCTATTGTAACAATGAACTACCAATCACATGACATTGTGGCACCCGGTATGGTCGCAATGCGCATTATGTGAATACACCCTATTGTAACAATGAACTACCAATCACATGACATTGTGGCCTCCGGTATGCCCGCAATGCGCATTACGTGAATACACCCTATTGTAACAATCAACTACCAATCACATGACATTGTGGCACCCGGTATGGCCGCCATGCGCATTACGTGAATACACCCTATTGTAACAATGAACTACCAATCACATGACATTGTGGCACCCGGTATGGCCGCCATGCGCATTACGTGAATACACCCTATTGTAACAATGAACTACCAATCACATGACATTGTGGCACCCGGTATGGCCGCCATGCGCATTATGTGAATACACCCTATTGTAACAATGAACTACCAATCACATGACATTGTGGCCTCCGGTATGCCCGCAATGCGCATTATGTGAATACACCCTATTGTAACAATGAACTACCAATCACATGACATTGTGGCACCCGGTATGGCCGCCATGCGCATTACGTGAATACACCCTATTGTAACAATGAACTACCAATCACATGACATTGTGGCACCCGGTATGGCCGCCATGCGCATTATGTGAATACACCCTATTGTAACAATGAACTACCAATCACATGACATTGTGGCCTCCGGTATGCCCGCAATGCGCATTATGTGAATACACCCTATTGTAACAATGAACTACCAATCACATGACATTGTGGCCTCCGGTATGCCCGCAATGCGCATTATGTGAATACACCCTATTGTAACAATGAACTACCAATCACATGACATTGTGGCACCCGGTATGGCCGCAATGCGCATTATGTGAATACACCCTATTGTAACAATGAACTACCAATCACATGACATTGTGGCCTCCGGTATGCCCGCAATGCGCATTATGTGAATACACCCTATTGTAACAATGAACTACCAATCACATGACATTGTGGCACCCGGTATGGCCGCCATGCGCATTACGTGAATACACCCTATTGTAACAATGAACTACCAATCACATGACATCGTGGCCTCCGGTATGGCCGCAATGCGCATTATGTGAATACACCCTATTGTAACAATGAACTACCAATCACATGACATTGTGGCACCCGGTATGGCCGCAATGCGCATTACGTGAATACACCCTATTGTAACAATGAACTACCAATCACATGACATTGTGGCCTCCGGTATGGTCGCAATGCGCATTACGTGAATACACCCTATTGTAACAATGAACTACCAATCACATGACATTGTGGCCTCCGGTATGGCCGCCATGCGCATTACGTGAATACACCCTATTGTAACAATGAACTACCAATCACATGACATTGTGGCCTCCGGTATGGTCGCAATGCGCATTACGTGAATACACCCTATTGTAACAATGAACTACCAATCACATGACATTGTGGCCTCCGGTATGGTCGCAATGCGCATTACGTGAATACACCCTATTGTAACAATGAACTACCAATCACATGACATTGTGGCCTCCGGTATGGCCGCCATGCGCATTACGTGAATACACCCTATTGTAACAATGAACTACCAATCACATGACATTGTGGCACCCGGTATGGCCGCCATGCGCATTATGTGAATACACCCTATTGTAACAATCAACTACCAATCACATGACATTGTGGCACCCGGTATGGCCGCCATGCGCATTATGTGAATACACCCTATTGTAACAATGAACTACCAATCACATGACATTGTGGCACCCGGTATGGCCGCAATGCGCATTACGTGAATACACCCTATTGTAACAATGAACTACCAATCACATGACATTGTGGCCTCCGGTATGGCCGCAATGCGCATTACGTGAATACACCCTATTGTAACAATGAACTACCAATCACATGACATTGTGGCACCCGGTATGGCCGCCATGCGCATTATGTGAATACACCCTATTGTAACAATGAACTACCAATCACATGACATTGTGGCCTCCGGTATGGCCGCCATGCGCATTACGTGAATACACCCTATTGTAACAATGAACTACCAATCACATGACATTGTGGCACCCGGTATGGCCGCCATGCGCATTACGTGAATACACCCTATTGTAACAATGAACTACCAATCACATGACATTGTGGCCTCCGGTATGGTCGCAATGCGCATTACGTGAATACACCCTATTGTAACAATGAACTACCAATCACATGACATTGTGGCCTCCGGTATGGTCGCAATGCGCATTACGTGAATACACCCTATTGTAACAATGAACTACCAATCACATGACATTGTGGCCTCCGGTATGGCCGCCATGCGCATTACGTGAATACACCCTATTGTAACAATGAACTACCAATCACATGACATTGTGGCACCCGGTATGGCCGCCATGCGCATTATGTGAATACACCCTATTGTAACAATCAACTACCAATCACATGACATTGTGGCACCCGGTATGGCCGCCATGCGCATTATGTGAATACACCCTATTGTAACAATGAACTACCAATCACATGACATTGTGGCACCCGGTATGGCCGCAATGCGCATTACGTGAATACACCCTATTGTAACAATGAACTACCAATCACATGACATTGTGGCCTCCGGTATGGCCGCAATGCGCATTACGTGAATACACCCTATTGTAACAATGAACTACCAATCACATGACATTGTGGCACCCGGTATGGCCGCCATGCGCATTACGTGAATACACCCTATTGTAACAATGAACTACCAATCACATGACATTGTGGCCTCCGGTATGGCCGCAATGCGCATTATGTGAATACACCCTATTGTAACAATGAACTACCAATCACATGACATTGTGGCACCCGGTATGGCCGCAATGCGCATTACGTGAATACACCCTATTGTAACAATGAACTACCAATCACATGACATTGTGGCACCCGGTATGGCCGCAATGCGCATTACGTGAATACACCCTATTGTAACAATGAACTACCAATCACATGACATTGTGGCACCCGGTATGGCCGCCATGCGCATTACGTGAATACACCCTATTGTAACAATGAACTACCAATCACATGACATTGTGGCCTCCGGTATGCCCGCAATGCGCATTATGTGAATACACCCTATTGTAACAATGAACTACCAATCACATGACATTGTGGCACCCGGTATGCCCGCAATGCGCATTATGTGAATACACCCTATTGTAACAATGAACTACCAATCACATGACATTGTGGCACCCGGTATGCCCGCAATGCGCATTATGTGAATACACCCTATTGTAACAATGAACTACCAATCACATGACATTGTGGCACCCGGTATGGTCGCAATGCGCATTATGTGAATACACCCTATTGTAACAATGAACTACCAATCACATGACATTGTGGCACCCGGTATGCCCGCAATGCGCATTATGTGAATACACCCTATTGTAACAATGAACTACCAATCACATGACATTGTGGCACCCGGTATGGCCGCCATGCGCATTACGTGAATACACCCTATTGTAACAATGAACTACCAATCACATGACATTGTGGCACCCGGTATGGCCGCCATGCGCATTACGTGAATACACCCTATTGTAACAATGAACTACCAATCACATGACATTGTGGCACCCGGTATGGTCGCAATGCGCATTATGTGAATACACCCTATTGTAACAATGAACTACCAATCACATGACATTGTGGCACCCGGTATGGCCGCCATGCGCATTACGTGAATACACCCTATTGTAACAATGAACTACCAATCACATGACATTGTGGCACCCGGTATGGCCGCAATGCGCATTACGTGAATACACCCTATTGTAACAATGAACTACCAATCACATGACATTGTGGCACCCGGTATGGTCGCAATGCGCATTATGTGAATACACCCTATTGTAACAATGAACTACCAATCACATGACATTGTGGCACCCGGTATGGCCGCCATGCGCATTACGTGAATACACCCTATTGTAACAATGAACTACCAATCACATGACATTGTGGCACCCGGTATGGCCGCCATGCGCATTACGTGAATACACCCTATTGTAACAATGAACTACCAATCACATGACATTGTGGCACCCGGTATGGTCGCAATGCGCATTATGTGAATACACCCTATTGTAACAATGAACTACCAATCACATGACATTGTGGCACCCGGTATGGCCGCCATGCGCATTACGTGAATACACCCTATTGTAACAATGAACTACCAATCACATGACATTGTGGCCTCCGGTATGGCCGCCATGCGCATTACGTGAATACACCCTATTGTAACAATGAACTACCAATCACATGACATTGTGGCACCCGGTATGGCCGCCATGCGCATTATGTGAATACACCCTATTGTAACAATGAACTACCAATCACATGACATTGTGGCCTCCGGTATGCCCGCAATGCGCATTACGTGAATACACCCTATTGTAACAATGAACTACCAATCACATGACATTGTGGCCTCCGGTATGGCCGCAATGCGCATTACGTGAATACACCCTATTGTAACAATCAACTACCAATCACATGACATTGTGGCCTCCGGTATGGCCGCCATGCGCATTACGTGAATACACCCTATTGTAACAATGAACTACCAATCACATGACATTGTGGCCTCCGGTATGGCCGCCATGCGCATTACGTGAATACACCCTATTGTAACAATGAACTACCAATCACATGACATTGTGGCACCCGGTATGGCCGCCATGCGCATTATGTGAATACACCCTATTGTAACAATGAACTACCAATCACATGACATTGTGGCCTCCGGTATGGCCGCCATGCGCATTACGTGAATACACCCTATTGTAACAATGAACTACCAATCACATGACATTGTGGCCTCCGGTATGGCCGCCATGCGCATTACGTGAATACACCCTATTGTAACAATCAACTACCAATCACATGACATTGTGGCCTCCGGTATGGCCGCCATGCGCATTACGTGAATACACCCTATTGTAACAATGAACTACCAATCACATGACATTGTGGCCTCCGGTATGGCCGCCATGCGCATTACGTGAATACACCCTATTGTAACAATGAACTACCAATCACATGACATTGTGGCCTCCGGTATGGCCGCCATGCGCATTATGTGAATACACCCTATTGTAACAATCAACTACCAATCACATGACATTGTGGCACCCGGTATGGCCGCCATGCGCATTACGTGAATACACCCTATTGTAACAATGAACTACCAATCACATGACATTGTGGCACCCGGTATGGTCGCAATGCGCATTACGTGAATACACCCTATTGTAACAATGAACTACCAATCACATGACATTGTGGCACCCGGTATGGCCGCAATGCGCATTATGTGAATACACCCTATTGTAACAATGAACTACCAATCACAAGACATTGTGGCCTCCGGTATGGCCGCCATGCGCATTACGTGAATACACCCTATTGTAACAATGAACTACCAATCACATGACATTGTGGCCTCCGGTATGGCCGCCATGCGCATTATGTGAATACACCCTATTGTAACAATGAACTACCAATCACATGACATTGTGGCCTCCGGTATGGCCGCCATGCGCATTACGTGAATACACCCTATTGTAACAATGAACTACCAATCACATGACATTGTGGCACCCGGTATGGCCGCCATGCGCATTACGTGAATACACCCTATTGTAACAATGAACTACCAATCACATGACATTGTGGCCTCCGGTATGGCCGCCATGCGCATTATGTGAATACACCCTATTGTAACAATGAACTACCAATCACATGACATTGTGGCCTCCGGTATGGCCGCCATGCGCATTACGTGAATACACCCTATTGTAACAATGAACTACCAATCACAAGACATTGTGGCCTCCGGTATGGCCGCCATGCGCATTATGTGAATACACCCTATTGTAACAATGAACTACCAATCACATGACATTGTGGCCTCCGGTATGGCCGCAATGCGCATTACGTGAATACACCCTATTGTAACAATGAACTACCAATCACATGACATTGTGGCACCCGGTATGGCCGCCATGCGCATTACGTGAATACACCCTATTGTAACAATGAACTACCAATCACATGACATTGTGGCCTCCGGTATGGCCGCAATGCGCATTACGTGAATACACCCTATTGTAACAATGAACTACCAATCACATGACATTGTGGCCTCCGGTATGGCCGCAATGCGCATTACGTGAATACACCCTATTGTAACAATGAACTACCAATCACATGACATTGTGGCACCCGGTATGGCCGCCATGCGCATTACGTGAATACACCCTATTGTAACAATGAACTACCAATCACATGACATTGTGGCACCCGGTATGGCCGCCATGCGCATTACGTGAATACACCCTATTGTAACAATCAACTACCAATCACATGACATTGTGGCACCCGGTATGGCCGCCATGCGCATTATGTGAATACACCCTATTGTAACAATCAACTACCAATCACATGACATTGTGGCCTCCGGTATGGCCGCAATGCGCATTACGTGAATACACCCTATTGTAACAATCAACTACCAATCACATGACATTGTGGCACCCGGTATGGCCGCCATGCGCATTACGTGAATACACCCTATTGTAACAATGAACTACCAATCACATGACATTGTGGCCTCCGGTATGGCCGCCATGCGCATTACGTGAATACACCCTATTGTAACAATGAACTACCAATCACATGACATTGTGGCCTCCGGTATGGCCGCCATGCGCATTATGTGAATACACCCTATTGTAACAATGAACTACCAATCACATGACATTGTGGCCTCCGGTATGGCCGCAATGCGCATTACGTGAATACACCCTATTGTAACAATGAACTACCAATCACATGACATTGTGGCACCCGGTATGGCCGCCATGCGCATTATGTGAATACACCCTATTGTAACAATGAACTACCAATCACATGACATTGTGGCACCCGGTATGGCCGCCATGCGCATTATGTGAATACACCCTATTGTAACAATGAACTACCAATCACATGACATTGTGGCCTCCGGTATGGCCGCCATGCGCATTACGTGAATACACCCTATTGTAACAATGAACTACCAATCACATGACATTGTGGCCTCCGGTATGGCCGCCATGCGCATTATGTGAATACACCCTATTGTAACAATGAACTACCAATCACATGACATTGTGGCCTCCGGTATGGCCGCAATGCGCATTACGTGAATACACCCTATGAAGTAAGGAATAACTTTTATTTCAAGAACGCAATAAAAAACAAGCACTTTGATGTTCTTGAAATATTTAAGATTGAACACCAAGAGGCCAGAACACTTAAGGTGCTGTCCATAGAAGGTTCCTGTACAAACATTCGTGAGGGTTCGCGCACAAAGAAAGCTGGTAAACCGCTTACTGGTAAGGGCGCGGGAGAACAACAGCGAAGCTAACCAGCGCAGGTAACCATCTTTCACTGTGTGCGCACCCTAACAGTGATCCCACTGCTGATGACGTCACTTACCTGCGCGAAGTTTCTGCGTGAAAGAGGGTCGAGCCCCGTGGGTTTCACGTTAAGAGGAACGTTGGCTCGGCTCATGATGACGAGCATGGACTTCTTGAAGCTCGGCGAGGCTCCGGTCCAGTCGCTGTTGTACATCGATACGCAGACAGCGTCGTGCTGGATAAATAAATACAATTAACTCCTAACCACGATCGTCGACATCGTATTCGTAATGGAGATCGCAATCGTACTGTTTCATGGTTCAGCCCTAGTCTGAGACGGCTCCCCCTATCGCTCCTACTGAGCACCAATTCAATTTTTTTCTCGTTTTCACAATGACTCCATTGTAGCAGGTTCTAACCCCATTTATGAAAACACTTATTCAACCACCCCAGCTCTCGGGCTTATGCGTTTTGACCTCAGTATTCCTTCATCTGCTCTAGAGACCCAACTCGGGAGAGCGTACTATCAATTTTTAAAGGTAAACGATTGCATCTAGTAAGTAAGTAGTTTCTCAAGCTAAACCGTTGGTTGAACAACGCAATAACAAGCATGTATTAAACTCTTTCACAATTTCCGGATTTTGATTGCAAGCCGGATAACGATAATAATTTTTTAGGGATAAAGGGTACCCTTAATTCATTTTTGTTGACCTGGTCGGTTGTAATCTTCATCCATGCGAACGAAACATGGCTACGGGGATTTATCGTAAGACTGCTTATGCACAAGAAAAATATATTTTGATGTCAATTGTAGTCTTTGGCCAAAATTATTGATACAATGAAAGATACAAAGCCTAGGCCTAGGGCCGATACATGTCCTTGTAATGTATCTAGATAAGCTATTGCCTATTATTTCGTCTGTCGAAGAATTAGTTTTGCAGTTAGGCTTAGTAGAATAAACAATGTTTACTACATGGTCTCGTGGCCTAGCCCCACATTACTATTAAGGTTAGGAGACCTTGGCTAGTGATGTGGTATGGCGACTCTATCTAGCTTAGCAATTATCTTGAAGCTGCCATATGTTTCAAATCGCGATGAACACGCAACTTGAATCAGTAGTGACATTAGTAATCGTCTACTTTCCCGTCAAACTTTCCATGATGTGCAAATCGTGAACCATTACTAGGTCCTAGCTTTTCCTTTTCCTTTTCGATTTGAATTGTACATTGATTGTTAATCGAGAGAAGCGAACGTCTCCAATAGACCTTTGTGGCACATCGTTCTGCTTTTGGTTTGTATCTTTTTTTTCTATTTTTTATGTCGGTCGATAGCGATTGAACGAAAAATCCGATCCACTTGAAATTTGGCCCATTCGCAAGATTCGATGTGGATTGAAAGTGTGTAGTTTTGTGGCAGAAACATTATAAATGTTACAGAGGTACACCATAGTTATTGTAAAATATTTTTCTGAAACAAAATGGCGGCCAAATGTGAGAAAGACATTTTTTTATAAACATTTCTCCGGCCACGAGTATCTTTATTTTATGGCGATCTGATACGTACTGACAAAGTTACGTAAAAGTTATTCGAATATATTTTTCTGAAACAAAGTAACCGCCAAATGTGAGGTGTCTATTCTAAAGTAAATTTTTGTCCGGTCACGAATATACTTATTTTAACGCAATATGACAGGTATTGAAGGCAGAAATTACGTTTCTATTGATGTCAATAGGTGTTCGTAACGGTGGCGGACCACGTCAAAAACACTAGACGAAATGACAATGAAAAATCTTAATTGCACAACATTCAAGAATGTCGGGAAACATAATAACTATGGAAATTAGGAAAATGTGTGCAATGCTCCTTCTTATATTGTTGTTAATTGTTGTATATATTTACTTTGAGAACTCTTCGTTGGAAAGTTCATAGATATGTACGCCAACGCTTATTAACGCGTCACACAGAGCATTTCCGAGTGTAGACTTCTGGGTAAGGGGGTTGTGGGGGAGGGGGGGCTTAATATCCCGTAAATATCTTCTTGGTCACGTGGTACTGGTACATTCCCTTCGATGTTATTGATAACGTTTTGTTAACATATATAAAAAAAAAATGGCACACAAATGAAAGTTAAAAAAGTCTCAATTGCAGTTGTTATAAAAATTAAGTTGAGCTTCGAGTCGTGACCTGAGACCTGAAGTTGATATTTTGACTTTCCATGTCAACCTTAGTTTGTATGTTAGTCAATTGTGGTTATTTCTACTCACTTGGTCTGAGATGAGTTAAATCGAGTTGTTGATAACGAGGTAGAATAGAGATACCAGTATGGTGTAGCCCACTATAAGGCTGATGTTGAATCCACTGTTTTCGCCAGGCTGTGAGTAAACAGACCAAAATAATTTTACCCGGACAAAACATGCTGTGAGTAAACAGACCAAAATAATTTTACCCGGACATAACATGCTGTGAGTAAACAGACCAAAATAATTTTACCCGGACATAACATGCTGTGAGTAAACAGACCAAAATAATTTTACCCGGACATAACATGCTGTGAGTAAATAGACCAAAATAATTTTACCTGGACACAACATGCTGTGAGTAAATAGCCTAAATAATATTTTACCCGGACAAAACATGCTGTGAATAAATAGACCAAAATAATTTTACCTGGACATAACATGCTGTGAGTAAATAGCCTAAATAATATTTTACCTGGACATAACATGCTGTGAATAAATAGACCAAAATAAAATTTTACCCGGACAAAACATGCAGCGAGTAAATAGAAAAAAATAATATTTTACCCGGATAAAACATGCTGTGAAAAATAGACCAAAATAAAAAACTTTCCGTACAAAACTTGCTGCGAGTATATAGACCGAAATAACATTTTACTAGGAAGAAACATGCTGAAAGTAAATAGCCCGAAGTAAGAGTCTACCTGGATAAAACATTCTGTGAAAAAATAGACCAAAATAAGATAATGTTATAAGAGTGTAGTGGATTAGAATAAAATACGGGACCAATGCGGGGTTTTGTGATAGAAGCACGAATTTTTTATCAAACACTCAGAAAAATATTCTTATCGAATTGCCAAGAGGAGGCCTAAAAAAGTCTACTGGTTAAGGGGTTGCGAGGGGTCAAAAAATGGGGATGGGGGGGAAAATAATTATGAAACGACCCATCCTTTACGCAACAGCAGCACTATATGATGAATGCAAAATCCTTGACATTCGTAAACTATGTGTAAACAATCTTATTAAATACGGACATAAGAGTATTACCTCATTCCAAAAATTAACACATCTTTCAAACACCAGAAATAAAAACAAAAACAACCTAGAAATACCTAGAACTAATAAAAAGCTTGGTCAAAATCAAGTGGCGTTTCTCGGAGCGAAGTTATACAATGCCATACCAGTAGAAATACGTAAGTTTTCATCAGTAAACACCTTTCATTTCTTAACAAAGAAATGGATATTTGCAATCTCAATTGCAAAACTTGAGAACATTATCAACCTTATACCCTTCCACCATGAAGAGACATACAATTAATCAATTAATCAGTTACTATGTACAGAAAGACGAACAAACCCACATGTTACGACCTAGACTGTAATATATTCTATACTTCTGTTATCTATTGTTCTTTCCTACAAACAAGAGTTTATTGCCAAAAGTGAAAATTCAAATCGGCTGTAGGCCATACCTAATAGTTTATAGAGATAATCTTAGTTAATTATAGATTAGGTAGCTATAGATTATAAATGATTATACATAACATTATATTATTACTATTATTATTAGTATATTTTTTTGTTTATTATATTATTATTATTATAGAATATAGTTATAGATATTTATAGTTATTTCTTTGGAAATCTGACAGAAAACTCTTTAACAGCACATAGGTAACAACAGCATTTTGTCCTATATTATTGTACACAAATCGTAAAATAATAGTCATATAAAGCTATGTTCAAACTGAATGATATTATATTATGCTAAAGACAGAATGCTTTCCTAAATAATGTGAGTTTAATAAACTTAAATAATCTATTTTCTTATAATGTAGTGTAAGTTTAGTATGCGGATTTCATCATAACTCTTAGTTAATGGTAGTTATTGTAAACAATGGCAAACGTATATATAAGGTGCACACGCTCAAGTCTTCTGACTTATGTATGCACCTTTATGTTAAAAATAATGACTGTGAAAATTATACGTTTGAGATATTTTATAGTTTATCTTTATATACCATCAATTGTTAAATTGTTATACGTACAAACTCAATAAGTTATGTAATTATCATGAATGTGTATTACGCCAATAAAAATCACTGAATACTGAAAAAAATACATTGTTAAGACATTATCTTCACATATTTACTAAAAATGGTCTAGTCGTGTAAAAAGTAGCTTGTGCTGGGAGAGGTTGATGCAATAACTACCTCTGTCCCACCCAGTTCCTATTACACTAGTGTACGTACCTTGGTGACATACAAAGCTGTTACACCCAACAAGACAGTATTCGCTACATGCAACATCATGAATGTAATGTTAGTAACATCCGCCCACAGACACACGGATCTGTAAACATCAAAAACATTGATGAATATTGATAAAAATAATAGTGTATATTGTATGCAATTATATATCGTGGGCGTAAAACCAAAGATCACTTACTCCGTTTTCGTAGTTCTGAGCAAAATGGTTTTGAAGTATAAGGTGCAACTTTGTAACTTTTGGCAGGCAATATAAATTAAATTTGAGAAGTGGATATGGCATACGTTTAATAGGTTTTATGTTTTAAAATACCAAACTTGTGTTTTACCTTATGATATAAGCCTTCGTTTACAATTATCATTCGCTAAGTGATTGAAATTAGGTAAACAAACAATTTATTGGCAGTTTGGAGACGGCAAAGAATAACAAAATGCGCTTATAGTAACTTATGCCTGTCAACAAAACTTTTTGAATGGAGTAAGTGAAAAAATATAAGCAGTTGGTACACAATTCTGAGCAAAGACTGTATTTAGTGAAACTTCGCCCTCAATAGAGGATTCTTAGCTCAACTTGACCCAACATTTAATAAGTGACTTAGTTGTACGCCAAACGACGTATTGTATTACATCTATATGTACTCGTGTCGTGTATATGTCAGAATAAAATCGAATAACAATTGAATTAAACTGAATTTTGATCTAAATGTGCTATACAAAATTTAACACACACATTGCACTGCCAGCACATTACACTACAATTCATTACCTGAGCAGTTTCACGTGGAGCTGGATTGTTTTGGTTAGACCATCCAGCATTTCCTGGTATAGTTCTGTAGCAGTAACGCATTCTAACTCATTCACTGCTGTACTATCGCCGTCTTGAGAAACATCCTCTATTGGCATTTGATCTCTTTGAGATGTACGTCCAACATCACATGCGCCATACAGAGTGCTCACCAATGCCAGGTTATCAACCCTGCTTGCACTGAGGGCAGCTGGTACAGCCGTGATCTGACCACCTTGCAGTGCACACCCTAGTGGCATTTCATCCGTTTCACACCTAGAGCCAGCATCGCCTGCTCCATACAGGGTGCTCACCAATGCCAAGTCATCAACTTTGCTATCACTGAGGGCAGCCGGTGCACACCCTAGTGGCAATTCATCTCTTCCACAGCTACAGCCAGGATCGCCTGCTTCATACAGAGGTCCCAACAATGCCAGGTTATAAATTCTTCTTGCCTTTCGGGCAGCTGGTACAGCCTTGAGCTGACCCCTTAGCAGAGCCCAGTCAGGCGTATCAACCTGTTCGCGGTGTTCGCACTCGATGGTCACAACCGCGTCCTCTGACAGACGAACAGACTCCTTCAGCTTCCTCGCCTTTATCCTCTTTATTGAAATAGGACGAATGTTTTCGAGTGTGTTGTTGAGTATTTTCAAATTCGACCTTGGCAAGATCACAGATATAATTGTTGCACATAGCATTGTACTTCCAAAGAAGATAAGAGACATTATTTGAATCCATCGGGCAAACAGAGTTATTTCGAAAGCCGGTGACGTCGAGGTGTCCCAGGGATACCACTCCCTGGATAAAGAGAGACGCAATAGTTAGACTTGTATTAAACTTACCGGGTCACCAATCCAAGTCCGTCGGCTAAGCCTCGAACCCCCGGTCTCAAGACAAATTACTACGTTTACATGCAGGTTTGAAATCGATTTGAGAACGTTTTGAGTTTTCAAAACAGCATATAAACACTTCGAAAGTGGGTTTGGATCGGTTCGAGTCACGCCTGTTTGCTCGCAGGGGTGACTTGAAAACTAGTTTTGGAAACTGCCATGTAAACACCCCACTGCCGCCAATACGTTTCGACTTGGCGGGCTCATTAGCAAACTAAACCGGCGGTGGCAGTGCAAAGTGAGGTTAGGTTCTCACTTTTCTGCCGCGCTTGTATCTTCTAGATGGTAATATATTATATTTTGAAGTCGCAAGTCTTAAAATATAACAAATGTGTGAGGATTACATGTTGTGACAGCTAAATGTGACAGCTTTGTTGTTTTGTTGTTGTTGTTGTATAGATTACCCGCACTGCCCTCTCTGTTGTTCCAATGTCTCTTTAGAAAGCAGTGAAATGTCTAATTGTAAGTGGCGCTGTATACCGGGAAATTTACGAACTAAAAAATGGTTTGAGAACGTATTCAGATCGATGGCATGTAAACGATCGACGGTTTTGGTTTGACTTGAGTCAAAACTTTTTCAAACCTGCATGTAAACATAGTAATGGTCTCGAAGATGTACTGGGGCGCAGCTCTAAGGGTGGTTCTCACATCACTAGGATTGATTGATTAATGGGGCCTAACGTCTCATATTTATGCAACGATGGCTAATCGAGACGATGAGCGGGTGATAATGAAGATGAGAAAGATGATAATGAAGAATAAAGCCACATCCGAATCAGATCCATTGTACGTCGCGTGAGTCGTCATACGGGAGTCCAGCAAGGGAGCTAGCTAGCTAGTTAGCTCTTAGAATGATAAGATAGGTTCGAAAAAAAGAGGAACAATCTTTATTGAATAGCACTGTGCACCGCCAAACTTTCTGTCTAGGTAGCGCTAATGAATTGTGCGAAATAAATCTTTTTTCAATGTCTGCTTGATCTGGTGAAGAATTTGGAAAGCTGGTAACAGCGATCTAGATGAGATCTGAATAAATAAATGGAATAAATAAATATATTCGTATTTATAGAGTCTACTTACTCACTAACAATACTGATTTCCAGTGAGGTAGTTTAATTGAAAGCGTCTTAACCAACCCCGTAGGCTCCGAACACCATCGACGAGTGAGCGATAACCAGTCCATGATCTTTATTTTTAATATGAAAAAAATGAATCAGTGATTCTACAGTGCGAACTCTTGCGGACAGATGCTAGAATCAACAGGGCCAATTCAGAACAACTTTGAATGTATAGAGTGCTTCTTTGCTAGGATGGCTTCAATGTTACCGTTTACTTATTCCTTAAGTAAAAAGTGATGAAATCCTGTCCATATTAGAAGTTAAAACCTTTGGCTGAAGCGGGGTTTGAACTCAAGTCCGTCTGCATTAGAAGCAAGGATGCTAACCACTACACATACGAGCCACCAATATCTAGTATATATTGGCTCGTTAACAAGGCTGTGATGGCACGCTAGAGCTAGGGACATGGCCCCATTGTTTTATAATAGTAATAACGCTATCTTGGTAGAGCTTAGGCTTTAGAGAATGCTGCAATTGATGGAAGCATGGAAGGTTAAGGAGCAACGGACTTGGCGCCCTCTACTTCGAGCTTTGACGGCACAGTGCAGTTACACATTGATCCTACGTGGCTTAGTTATGGCGAATTTGTTTTTGGGCAATTCGGTTATTATGGTGCTTTCTAACACAACCTAAGGGCAGCTGTAGTACCCTTATCATGGCTTCACGCTGGCTTAATCTGACCTTGTGATGTGGTTAAGCTCATTGGTCCTGGTCTACTGGCTCCAGCCTACACAACCTGCGAGTAGCTGTAGTACCCTTACCTTGGCTTCCCGGTGGCTAAATCTGAACCAGTTATGTGGTCGGCTCCTTGGACATGCTCTACTGGCTAGCTTACTAAATGTTGTTCGGATCCTTGGTCCTGGTCTACTGGTTCTAGCTTACTGAATCTGGGGGAAGTGGTCGTACCCTAACCTTGGCTTCCCGGTGGCTAACCCTGACCCCGTGATGCGGTACACGAGTCCTTAGTTCATGTCTACGATCTCCTTCTTCTCTCGGGGTCTTTTCTTCTTCTTCCCACTGTTCCACCTGGTACAGGTCTACCTCTTCTTCGTTCCGTGACTGAATGGCCCGAATTGCACATGTGTACCCTCACACTTAGACTTTCCTTCGTCATACTCCACTCACTCCACTCCACACTCCACATGCCCCTCTAAACTCTACGCTGGTCGTAACAAGCCAAAGGAAATACGAATGATTAGGGACCAGGCCTCACTGACCACATCAAAGCAGCGCCTTCTAAAACCGAGGTAAGCATATTTGCCGCAACGATTGCTCTCAACTATTTTTATTAATGGTTTACTCTTGCCATAATAAAATGAAATTACAAACATGTTGGCACGAGAAATAGTCCCGGATAGCTCATAAATTGCGGTGACGACAGATTTACAGAAAAACAAATCATGTCACCGTAAAGTATCCAAAAAATAATACAAAGTAAAAATGTGATAATGAACGAGAACCATCTCGGCGATGGGTTCATAAGACATCATGATTTCAGCATTTACGCCGGAATCACGTTTAATGAATCTTTCACCTACCTGGCAGGAAATCTTCTTTCTGGATATAAAATTGAACAGAAGGCTAGAGTCATTCCGATGGAACCTGCTGCCAATGACGGTAGATGGAAGTACTTTACTAATCTCGTACAAAATGTACGCGTTGTTTGGTATATTTCCCTCTGCTCCTTGTTGTCCAACTGTCCTGGCTCTAGCATCACATCCATCTGTGCAAAGAGACTGTTCATCGCTTTAGGCCTGAAGAACACTGTGCATCCAACCGTTAAAGGGAATCCGTCCATGATGATCATGGAAAAAATTACAACAACATCGACGGTGTCATTTTTGTATAAGTACATTGCTGTCGGGTATAAAAGGAACACATTTATGGCTAACGTAACTAAAAAGAACCAAGGGTTGAATCGCCGGAATAATCGCAGGGAAAGACGGAGGAAGCGATGCTTGACGAGCAGGTGAGCAAACCGGGGGCTGAAGTACTTGAGGTACAACTCGAGGCCGGGCTCAGCGTCATCCTGCCAGAAACCTGCAAGCAAAGGTCAACGATAACATAGGCTGTTTTCCTTGTCCTTGTCCTTGTCCTTGTCCTTGTCCTTGTCCTTGTCCTTGCCCTTCTTCTTCCTCTTCTTTAGCAGCTGATTGCTACACTTCATTTCGGCCACTAATTCATTTAGTAAAACATTCTCCCGTTTAAGTACCTGATATGCATCATTTGCATGCATCGCACCTTCTCTACAATCGTTCTGTTTGCCCGCTAGGCAACGCAATTTTTTCTGGTTCCGTGGTACAGTAGTCTGAGAACGTATCCCACATTTTTTTAGATGGTCTTATAGTGATTTATTAATGTACTCACGGCCATTGTCTGAACGCAGAATCTTGATCTTCATACCGCTCTGGTTCTCAAATTCTGCCTGATACTCGATTAAGCGTTCGTAAGTTTCCCTCTTCTTCTTCAAAATGTAACACTTGGTCCATCTTGTCTTGTCGTCAATAAATGTTAAGAAATATCTTCCTCCACCATTGGATTCTTCACTCATTGTTCCACACAGGTCTGAGTGAACAATGCCTAGCTTTTCTTGAGCTCGTTCTGCCTGAACTTTTGGAAACGGGGTACGATGCTGCTTTCCTACAGCACAGCCTATACAAGGTGAAGTAGGAGGCTGTCCTATCACTAGGCCGGTGGCCATACCATCTGCTAACCGCTTCATTAAACCAGGACTGAGGTGAGCGAGGCGTTTGTGCCACAATATGTACTAACAGTTTGTGGCCTCCACAGCAGCGATGTTTACCATGGCACCGTTAGTCTCCGGAGTGTCTAGCTTATACAACCCTTCAGTTTTACTCGCGGTGGCTATGTTGTTTCCCTCTTCATTATGGATCTGGCAGTTATGTTTGATAAACACAACCTTGTAGTCCTTATTTGTGAGTTAACCCACCAAAAAAAGATTAGTTTTGAGCGTTGGAGCATATAGTAGGCCTACATCCTTAATTGATGCTTCTTGTATTGATCCATTAACCGAAATGGTTACAGCGACTTCACCATTTCCCGTAGATGGAGCGGTCGTACCATCAGCCATACATAATGATGTTTCTTGACCATCTCGGATTGTGTTGAGCCGTTCCATTTTGTTTGAAATGTGCTTAGTCGCTCCCCGAGTTAACGCATGTCTTTAGCATTGTGTCCATTTCGATTAACCGTTGTGCAAAGAACTGTGGATTTAGGATTATCCTTTTTGTCTTGTTTGTCACCTTTTGGGCTTTGTTTTGGATGTGACTTACAATCTTCAGCATAATCCAACGTTACCACAATTGTAGCATTTTAACTTCTTAAACGGCTTTGTAGCTAGAGCAGATTCATCAGGAATGGACTCACCTCGTAGACGTCTTGTTTCCTCTTGTAGCAATTTTGCTCGAACGTCATCAGCGTTCAATTCCTGGCCACAATTTTCAAGTGCAATCACAAGTGGATAAAATGAGTCTGGCAAGTTGGATAGGATATAGCCAACTCATCATCTGTTACTGCTGCATCAATGGAACTTAGCTGTTGAGCAACGGCCAACATTTTGTCCAGATAGTCTTCCATATGTTTGCGCTGTTGGTATTTAATACCATCAAGTTGACGGCCTAAATGGATTTTGCTTACTAGGCCTTTGTCTTCAAATGCTGCCTCTAATATCAGCCATGCTTCACGAGCAGTTCTTCAAGCACTTACATGAATGTACATATGTGGTTTCAGTCCTAGGCTAAGGCTGGCGAGTGAACGTAGGTCTAGGTCAAGATTGGCTTCAATCTCCATATCCAAATTACCTGGGTCAATGGTTTTTCAGTTTTTCGCGAATAAGTTGCATTTTCATGCCAAACTTCCATTCCCCATAGTTGCTAACTCTTTCCAGTCTCTGTGGTTGAGAAAAAGTAGGGTTACATGCCATGTGCTCTAAATAACAAATAGTTTTCGTTGGTTATTTTTGACTCAATTATCTTCTTTTTGCCAAGATTTAGCAATATCAATAACTTGCGACATCTGGGCCTATAACATGTTATGAAATAACTGGTAATACTTCAAGATTGCAGTGGATTGATATTTAATTAAAAGAGGCATCTTCTCTTGGCATCACAGGCATCTTGTGACATTGACACTGACAGGATCAGACAGGATATAGATATCAAAAAAGGCACTTCCTGTTGTTCATTGAATCTATCACTAGGTGGCATATGGCCCATGATTTGAATTTAAGCAGGCTGTGGCACAATTATTTCATAGACCTATAGCATTATTGCCTTTAATAGAAAAGATCTTGGAACGCTGTATTGCAAATGCACTTTCTAATTATTTAGTTAAGTATAAAATAATAACAGAACATCAAAATTGATTGCAAAAGGGGAAAGAAACGGCCGACCTCCTCCTGCAATTTTCGGACCTTATTAATTCAAATTTAAATGATAACATGTAAATAATGGATATGTTTATTGACTTCAGCAAAGCGTTCGATACGCTTAACCATAAAATCATGTAAGAAAATTTAGAACGGGTGGGAATCAGAGGACAAATGTTAAAGTGGTTTGAAAGGTTTTTATATGAAAAAAAAATACCGATTAAAATAAATAATGCAGCAAGTGAAAAACTATAAACTTGTTCCGGCGTACCTCAAAGCCCAATTCTGGGGCCAATATTATACATAATATATGTGAATAATATTGTCAATTACATGCGAAAATGTAAAATTGATTTATATGCAGACGACACTGCTTTAGTTGCGATACATAAAGACTTTTCTATTGCTAGTCAATATTTACAATTGGATTTCAATAATCTATTGGCATGGAAACTTGATTATGGTTTAGTAATTAATGCTGACAAAACCAAAATTGTTCATGTAATCCTTTAAACAAGAAACGCTTATCTAAGTTAAAAATTGCATCGCACTCCTTGGATGATGATGATGACACTTGGGGTTTAACGTCCCATATTTTTGCAACGAGGCTAATCGAGACGATGAGTGGGTGGTTATGAGGATGAAGAAACGCCACATGACATCCATGCCCAAGCCAGGATTCGAACCTGGAACGCAGAGACCACGGTTTGCTAGACCAACGCCTATGCACTCCTTGGAATGTATACAAATGTACCGTTTTTATTGAATGTGTAGATGGCCATATGTATCTTGGGATCATAATTGATAGTCGTTTGAGCTGGTCTCCTCATATTGATAGGTCATGCCTCACTCAAATGTATTATATTAAAAATCTCCTTCCAGCTAGAATCCTTCGTACAGTGTATCTATCATTAGCAGAGTCAATAATATCATATGGCATTTTAGCATGGGGAAATGCTTCTCTATCTCATTTAAAAAGTGTTAGTTTTACAAGATCAAATTGTTCGTCTGTGTGCTCAAAAGTATCAAGAAAAAAAAGATGTAGATGTGAATAACTATAAGAAAGCCGACGTTGTACCCGTTCATTTATTTTGCAAATATCAACTAGCAATTAAATTAAGTTTTGAGCACGAATTCATAATACCTTTTCGCCATGCTGCAACGACCAGATACCAAACGTTACAGCGCTTTTTCATTCCAATGTACTTTAACAAACATGTTGGAAGGACACTCGAGGTCACTGTGCCAAACTGCCAACAGTGTTTAACGAACTGCCGTTTGATTTTAAAAAGATAAATTCATTGGGACAGTTTAGAAAGGAACTAAAAGATTTTTACTTAAATAATAAATGTTCGCATTATTAAGATGAACTGTTCCTAATGAATGTTTTGTTTTTAATTAATATAATTCTCTCTGTTCAAATCGTTTCAACCTTATATGCATTTAATTCCACTCAATTTAATTTTTCAATTACTGAGTTTCACTCAGTTATATTGGTTAGTGTATCATACATGTTTCTTATATTTTCCTTGTTAATTACTTATTGTTTATTATATTAAGTCTGCTTTTATATAAGAATGGTTGCACATGTACAACCACGCATGCATTTGTATTTATTTAATTGTAGTATTCAAAAGTTTGTATTCAATAACATGTTTATTTTTTAAAATAGTTATGTGAAGATTCATTAATCTCAGGTTTATTATGATTTTGTGATGTAAGAGTTTATTGCAGTGTTTCTTTTCTAAATGCGTTTGTAAATATATATATAATGTTCTCTAATATGTAAAGTTCAAAACCACTGATTAGCCTTTTTAGGCTTGTGGTTGTAATTTGTTCTTTACATATATTGTATATAGATTGATTGATTAATGGGGCTTAACGTCTCATATTTATGCAACGATGGCTAATCGAGACGATGAGCGGGTGATAATGAAGATGAGAAAGATGATAATGAAGAATAAAGCCACATCCGAATCAGATCCATTGTACGTCGCGTGAGTCGTCATACGGGAGTCCAGCAAGGGAGGGCAGGGCCAAGTGGGAGGAGAAATATGCAATGGGACAGTGGGGGGGAAAGGGGATTGAAAACAAATATGAATTTATTAATATTATTTGTATTATTATGATCATCATTATTATTTTTATTATTATAATTATAATTATTATTATTATTAGAATTATTATTATTATTATTATTATTATTATTATTATTATTATTATTATTATTATTATTATTATTATTATTATTATTATTGTTAGCTCACTCACCTTGCCAGTACAACAGCATCCTGTAGTGATCAAACACCTGGCCTTCGACATTCTGGTCCACAGACATTGGAGCTTCAATCGATGTCATGACCGTCCTGAAGAGTTTCCAGGGCAGTGAAATGAAGGTGATATTGTTAACAAGGACACAACGTAATATCGTCCTGTCTGTGCTGTGACGTGACCTCCTATGGTTCACACCAAGGATCCGGCCCGGCTCGGCTTGGCCCGGCTTGGTTGTATAAAGCCCGTTTTTTTACGCCGGCTGGCTAGCTTGGTTTAGCGCGGCTCGCTTTCTGAGCCCAGCTGGCTAGCTTGCTTTGGCTCGGCTCACTTTTCAAGCCCGGCTCGGAAGCTTGGCTTAGCCCGGCTCGCTTTCTGAGCCCAGCTGGCTAGCTTGCTTTGGCTCGGCTCACTTTTCAAGCCCGGCTCGGAAGCTTGGCTTAGCCCGGCTCGCTTTCTGAGCCCAGCTAGCTAGCTTGCTTTGGCTCGGCTCACTTTTCAAGCCGGGCTCGGAAGCTTGGATTAGCCCGGCTCGCTTTCTGAGCCCAGCTGGCTAGCTTGTTTTGGCCCGGCTTGCTTGCCCAGCTTGCTTTGGCCTGACTCGCTTTTTAAGCCCAGCTCGATTTGATGCGGCTCACTTTTCACGCTGAGCTTGCTAGCTTGATTTAGCCCAGCTTGGTTTGACCCAGCTCACTTTTGACTTAAAGCTGAGTAGGGGATTGCAGATTTGCTACCTTCACCATCAAACTTTGACTAGGCCTAGCAAATGTTTGTTTAATTAATCTGTAATTGGAAGAAAGAGGAACAGTTCTGCTTTCTATGTTCACTATAGTATATAGAAGTAACCGTACTTCTCAAAATGCATAGATGATAGTGACATAAAATGAGCAACTGTTATCATCATATTATCGTGGCCATGCGCTGCGATATGCCATTACGCCAACTCTGTTTCACTGGCGATAAGTTGCATTCTGTCTGGGCTCTACCGCGCGCACGGTATCAACAACGGTATGTTATTAGGAGGAGGGGGGCGTGGGCGAACAGTGACAAGCGAACAGTTACTAGAGGGTGCAAGACAACCAAAGTGACTGTATTTTCCATATCAACTAGCACAGCGGCAAATTTTGGGTTCAATCGCGGCTGGTTTATTGCTCTCTTTGTACAAGGTTGTAAACTTCAATCACGTTGACAGTTTCTCCGACCAGCAAGAAGGGTAGATGCATAGCTTCCAAAATGAAGTGACCTCCGATTATTTTGTCTTCAAAAATAAATAACCTAAAATCTAAACATCGCGTACAGAATTTGAGGATCGCTAAAGCTAATAATTAAAACTTATGATTGTGTTTCATTGTTGATACAGTGGGGGTAGTAGGGTATTTTTTCGCTGTCGTTGGAGGCCAATATGGCTTGGAGCTGCCTGTACTATAAGGGATGGTGAGTACTTTGCAGAAGAAAGGCATGATTGACATTTATGGTCTCTAATAACGCCAATAACTTCTTTTGAGGTTTGATTTTACAACTGTGTAAGTTGAAAGCTCACAGCACCGATAGAGGTGGCTCAGCTTGAAGACGCGAGACTCTAATTCTGGAGGTCGCCGGTTCGATTCCGGCCACCGGCAGTCCTGACTGAAGGTTTTTTCCGAGGTTTTCCTCAGTCGTAAAGGCGAATGCTGGGATTGAGTCCTACTATTAGCTCTCGGAAATTCCTTCCCAACTATCCAAACACCCTAAGTAATAACCTAGTATGCCTAAGTCACCTGAAGAAGGGCACATCAGGTAAAGCTAGTGTGCAGGATATAACAGGTATTCCTACGAACAATTATTATTTATTATCTCACAGCGAGAAGCGAGCGTGAGACTTGGCAAAGCCAAAATGTTATTGCAGACGGGTATTGGCGGGTATTCGGCCCGGCTTGGTTTGGCTTGGCTTAGTTAGGCTCGCTTTCGGCCCGGCTTGGATTGGCTTGGCTTAGTTCGGCTTGCTTTCGGCCCGGCTCAGTTGAGCTCAGTTTTGGCCCGGCTTGGTTTGGCTTGGCTTAGTTAGGCTCGCTTTCGGCTCGGCTTGGATTGGCTTGGCTTAGTTCGGCTTGCTTTCGGCCCGGCTCAGTTGAGCTCAGTTTTGGCCCGGCTTGGTTTGGCTTGGCTTACTTAGGCTCGCTTTCGGCCCGGCTCAGTTGAGCTCAGTTTCGGCCCGGCTTGGTTTAGCCCGGCTTGGATTTTGTGAGCTTGCTTTCGGCTGGGCTTGCTTTGGCGTTGTGTCGAAGCCACGGCTCAGCTTGAAGCCCGGCTTACTTTACTCAACGCTAGCTTGGCTTGGCTTGGGCTTGGTTTAAAATAAAAGTGAGTCGGATCCTTGGTTCACACAACGTAATATCGTCCTGTCTGTGCTGTGACGTGACCTCCTATGGTTCACACAACGTAATATCGTCCTGTCTGTGCTGTGACGTGACCTCCTATGGTTCACACAACGTAATATCGTCCTGTCTGTGCTGTGACGTGACCTCCTATGGTTCACACAACACTCGGTTTCTACGTCCTAAAAGGTTCAAGGATTCCTCGCGTCGTGGAAACGTACTTTCCAAACTCAAAGAGAAAAATATATATATACTTAATATGAAAAACAAATATTTTATGCATCTCATGATGAGAGATAAGTGGTAGGTTAGTTCACTTTGTTAATATAATATTCAAGGGAAAACAGAATACTAACCAAAACAGAGGGAACATATGGTAACGTAATAGAAATAAGAATGGAAAGTACATGTTATGGGTTTTGGTAAACAGAAAAGCAGCTGCTCTCAAAACTCTGGCGTGACAGTGTGTCTATGCTTATTCGTGATCGATTCGTTGTTGCGTAGTAGGTCCTGGGTTCAAATCCCGTTTCAAGGTGAAGTCTTTAGGTCCCGGGTACAATTCCCGCTCTAGTTCGAAGTTTTTAAAACTCTAATATTAATTCAATTTCATCACGTCTTGACTTAGGTATAAGTAAACGGTGTTTGGAGCCATCTGAGCAACGAAGCATTCAATAAATTCAAGGTCGTTTAAATTAGCCTTGTTGATTCCGACTTTTTTCCGCAGGTGTTCACACTGTCCAATCACTGATTCATGTGTTTCATATTTGAAATATAATTCTTTGATTGGTTATCGCTCACTCACCGATGGTGTTTGGAGCCTACAGTGTTGGTTTAGTAGCTTTAATTTAAAGTCTCCCACTGAAAATTAGTTATGTGACTGAGTGGGTAGACTCTAAATATGAATTTATTGATTAATCTTACTTTCCAGTTTCGTTCAGTGTCGGCCCTCGTGCCTTTATAGTAACATTCCATTTGGGGACACATTAAAAATTGATCTGCCATTTCACAACAAGGTTCCTGTAAACCAATACTTGGGCTATGCACGACACATTATACTATACCAGTTCGTAGTAAGATCGTAACTTACTCCGAAATAACGGGTAAATGGTCGGTTTAATCCGAGGTTCCTTGTACAAGTGAGATCTCAAGCCTCAGTTGGAAGTTAATAGTTGGGCTGGGTTGCACATAATATGACAGTGATTAATGGTGCACTACATGTATTAATACGTTCACATTTACTAACAATGTTTCACAAGGCACATCACATATATTATACATTATTATAACATATTCAAAACATCACAAGTTTTAATGGTGACTAAAAGAGAACTTTATGTATTAACACGTTCACATTTACTACCATTTCTTCACAAGGCACAACACATATATAACATTATTACAACAGATTAAAAACACCACAAGTTTATATGGTGACCAATAGTAAAGTGCATGTATTAACACGCTCACATTAACTAACATTGTTTCACAAGGCACAGCACATATATTACAATATAATAACATAGTAAAATCATTACAAGTTTAAATGGTGACTAATGGAACACTACATGTAATAACACGGTATCATTGCGCGATTGCCCGAAATGAACAACGGCAACCACAGTGTTGAAACCTCGTAGTGTCGAGTCTTTTTACAATCCTGTTTAGTGTTTTACCATGTTGTGAGCAGTATTTATGAAGTCCCCTCCCCCCCCACACGCCCCCTTACCATCCAGTGAACATCTGAAATTGATTGAGTAAGAGTCCTATTGCCCGAACTGAACAGCAGCAACCGCAGTGTTAAAACCTCGTAGTGTCGAGTCACTTAACCATCTTGCTTAGTGTGTTCACCATCTTGTAAGCAGTATTCATCACCTATAAGAAAACACTGCATCAGCAAGTGTAGTTTGTAAATATCTCATCAAACACGCACTTTATCGTATACAAACAATATGGAGTATTGAGGTAAGGAAAGTTGGATTTGCACCGAGCGCCATCTAAAACCTTGTAACAATGATCTACCCATCCCACCATCTGCCATTGTGACCTCCGGTATGGCCGCAATGCTCATTTCGTGAATAGACCATATATGGAGTAAAAAATAACTTATATTTTAACAACGCATTTAAAAAACGTGCACTTAAATGTTCTTGAAATATTGAAGATTAAAAACCAAGAGGCCAGAACAATAAAGGTGCTGTCAATAAAGTGTTCCTGTACAAACAATCGTAAGGGTTCGCGCACAAAGAAACCAAAGCTGGTAACCCGCTTAATGGTAACCAGCGCGAGAGAACAGGTTATTTTATTGGGGAAAACGGAACGCTGGCAGGTTTAATCTGCTTCTTTTGCGCATAGCTGCATTTAAAAGCATGGTTTAGTTGCCTCAAGACTACCTTACGGATGCTATCGTCACATGCGTGGGGCTCGTAGCCAATCAGCGATCGGTATTTCCGCGAACTGGTCTCGGGCGGTTCGCTGATTGGCTACGAGCTCCTCGCCTCTGACGAAAGCATCCGTAAGGTGGTCTGGGATCAAGTATAATGATTGTTAAGCGCTGGGAACCAGCGCAGGTAACAGGTGTCACTGTGTGCGCACCCTAAAGGTGATCCCACTTCTGTAGACGTCACTGACCTGAGCAAAGTTTCTGCGTGAAAGAGGGTCGAGCCCCGTGGGTTTCACCTCCAGAGGGACGTTGGCTCGGCTCATGATGACGAGCATGGACTTCTTGAAGCTCGGCGAGGCTTCGATCCAGTCGCTGTTGTACATCGATACGCAGACAGCGGCGTGCTGGATAAATAAATACAATATTGAATCAATAATTCTTAAGCAGAGAGTTAGGCGTGTTTAAGGTAAAATAGTTCTTTTGTAATTGGTTTCTCGTCTGTTTTAGATGATTGGTTTGTTGTTAAGCCAGAGATCTACATTCAGTTTCGTGAATTTTCTTGATTCAGAATGATCTCTAATTATTTGTTGACTTTCTTGGATCAAGATTTTCAAGACAGTCTGATTTTTAAGATTCTAAGAGAAAATAGAAGGCGTCTGTGGCTTCCCGGGTTGCTTTTACGTGTACTGTAACTTACGTTACGTGTATTAAAATTTTATTTTTCCCAGATTGCAGTTTCTGATTTTTTGCGTTTGAGCTGGGACTGTTAACAAATCAGTTTTTCATTTTTTATTTTTTATTTTCAATTTGCTTTTTTGTCCTTTTTTCCTTTTTTTACTTTCA
>OX246747.1:19450185-19477685 GCA_945910005.1 Isoperla grammatica
CTCTGTATTCCGTCATCTGCTCTAGAGGGCCCAGCCCAAGAGAGCGTTTCAGCAAATTTCAATCTTGAACTATTGCATCTGATAGGAAAGTAGTTTCCCAAGCTAAACCGTTAGTTGAACAACGCAATAGGAAGCATGCATTAAACTCTTTCACAATTTCCAGGGTTTGATTGCAATCCTGATACCGACAATAATTGGTTTGTGAAGGGTTTAGCCTTATTTCATGTTTGTTGACCTAGCCGGCTTTAATTGTCATCACTGGGAACAAAACACGGAAAAATGGAAAAATGGCAGGTTTTTCTTATTGCAAGAAAATATATTTTGATGTTAATTGTAGCTATTTGGCCAAAAAAATTAATAAAAAGACAGATACAGAGCCTAGGCCTAGGGCTAATCCATGTTCTTAGAAGTTACCTAAATAAACTGTTGCCAAGTATTTCGTCCGTCGAATATAGAGAATTCCATTGAGGTCTTAGGCCTAGTAGAATAAACAAAGTTAACGAGATGGTCTAGTGTCCTAGCTTCACATTACTATGGAGGTTAAAAAAAAACTTGGCTGGTGATGTGGTTTGGCTGACCTTGACTAGCGTAGCAATTACCTGTCCTGGAAGCTGCCACTTGTTGAAATCGCAATGCACACGCAACTTGAATCAGTAGTGACAATGGTAATCGTCTACTTTCCCGTCCCAATCTTTCCATGATGTGCAATTCGTGAACCATTACTAGGTCCTAGCGTCTTCTTTTCAATTTGAATTATTTATTGATTGTTAAGCAAGAGAAGCGAGCGTCGCCTTAAGACATTTATGGCACCTCGTTCTGTTTTAATGGTTTTTTGAGGTCCGTCGATGGTGATCGAACGGAAAGATTGATCAACTTGCCATTTAGACCATCCACAAGCGTCGATGTGGATTAAAAATGTGTAGTTTTGTGACAAAACATTTGAAAAGTTCCAATGGTACACCATATTTACTGTAGCATATTTTTTTGAAACAAAATGTCGGCAAAATGTGAGATAGCCATATTTTTTAAACATTTTTCCACACACGAGTATTTTTATTTTATTGTGATCTGATAAGTACTACCAAAGTAACACAAAACTAACTTGACATTTTTTGTTTCTAAAACACAGTAACTGCCAAATGTGAGGTGCCTTCTTTAAAATAAATGTTTGTACGGTCGAAATATACTCATTTAAACGCAATCTGATAAGTATTAGAGGAAGAAATTACGTTTCTATTGCTGTCAATAGGTGTTAGTAACGTTGGCGGACCGCGTCAAAAACACTAGACGAAATGACAACGAAAAATCTTAGCAACGCACATTTCACAGCATTCCACAATGTCGGAAAGTATAAAAGCTATGGAAACTAGAAAAATGTTTGCAATGCGCCTTCTTATATTGTTGGCGATTGTTTTTTTTATATAAACGTTGATTATTCTTCGCCAGAAAGTTTGTAGATATGTACGCTAACGCTTATCAACGCGTACCACAGAGCGGTTTCATAGTAGAGAATTCTATGTTGGGGGGGGGGGAGATGACCTTTGATATCCCTCGAAATATCTTTTTGGTCTTCGTTTTATTGGTACATTTCCTTTGATGTTATTGATAACGTTTTGTCACCATATCAGAAGAAAACATGGCACACAAATGAAAGTAAAAAAAGTCTGACTTGCAGTTGTTACTTTTATCACAATGGAAACAAAGTTGAGCTTCGAGTCGTGACTCGAAAAAACAGACTTGACGTCAAGATTTTAACTGTCCATGTCAACCTAAGTTTGTTTATTACTCAATAAAGGTGATTTCTACTCACCTGGTCCGAGATGAGTTGCATCATGTTGTTGGTCACCAGGTAGATTAGGGATATCAATATGGTGAAGAACACTAGATTGCTGATGTTGAGTCCACTCTTTTCGCCAGGCTGTGAGTAAATAAACCAAAATAATTTTATTCTAGACAAAACATGCTGTGAGTAAATAGACCAAAACAAGATTTTACCCAGACAAAAAATGCTGTGGTACTAAATAGATAAAAAAAGATTCGAGCCGTACAAAACATGCTGTGAGTTAATAGACAAAAATAAAATTCTATCCAAACGAAACATGTTGTGAGAAAACAGACTTAAATAAGATACTAACCGGACAAAACATGCTGAAGTAAATTAATAAAAAATGAGTTTTTACCCGGACAAAACATGTTGTGAGTAAATAGACCAAAATAAGATTCTGCCCGAACAAAACAGGCTGTGAGTCAACAGCCTAAAAATAAGATTTTACTCGGACCATTCATTCTTTGAGTAAATAGACCGAAATAAGATTCTACCCGGACAAAACATGCTGTGAGTAAATAGACCAAAATAAAATTATAATTAATCAAAATATGTGTGAGTAAAAAGTAACATTCCTCAGAACGTTTGACCATAAAAAGGTCACAAAGGAATTTATAGAAACGCGTTCGGACTCGTTCTTAATACTCAAACTCAAATATTGAAGTATCATAAGACTAGCAAACCCGGCATGCGTTGCAATGCCATTGAAAAAAATAAAGTGTTTATGTTTAATTTCTGTTTATTGAAGTGCTTTTTGACACACAATATATTTTTTCGTCCGGTGGTATACAAAAGGTGTTGGGTTGAGGGGGGGGGGGCGTTGTACTCATTCAGAAACCTTCACAGACGTGCGCACAATAACTCACCAAAGTTTTATTGCAACCGGATGAATAATAATAGAACGCATAATTGTTTAATGGTTTTTTAGTGGGGGTGGGAAATTAGAAGATCTGGGAGGGGGTTGTAATCATTCAGAAACCTTTGAGGGCGTGCATACACAAACTTAACAAAATTGTATCTCAATCGGCTTAATGGTTTAGAAAAGCACTATTGCATGTTAGTGTCTCAGTATGGGTGGGGTTTTGGGGGGCGGAGGGGGTTTTTTTATCTTCTAGAAACCTTAGCGAGCGTGCATACACTTATTTACCAAAATTTAACCGCAGTCGGATGAATGGTTTAGGAATGATTTAGAAAAGCGTTATTGCATGTTGGTGTCTCAGTGGTGGTGGGGGTTTGTGCAGGGATTTGGTTATTATTCTGAAACATTAGCTGGCGTGCATACACTTACTCACCAACATTTTACCACAGTCAGATGAATGGTTAAGGAAAGCATTATTGCATATTGGTGTCTCAGTGGTGGCGTGGGAAAGGGTGGGGGGGGGGGGGGTTGGGTTGGGGGTGGTAATCATCAAGAAACCATCGTGGGCGTGCGCGCAACAACTAACAAAAGTTTCATCTCAATTGGATGAATGGTGAAGTATGTATTAAGGACATACACACATAAACACATACACACATACACACGTACACACATACACACAAACCTGCGTTTTTAGATATGTTGTTTGATGTAAAGATGTATTTTGAATACATTCTAAAGACATAATCTACACATACTAAAAATGGTAGGCCTACAGTCGTGTGAAAAGTAGCCTGAGAGGGGAGAGGTCGATGCAACAACTCCCTCTGTCCCACCCAGTTCATATCACACTAGTGTACGTACCTTAGTGACATACAAAGCTGTTATTCCCAACATCAATGTATTGACTACAAGCAACACCATGAACATTATGTTAGAAACATCCGCCCAGAGACACATGTATCTGTAAACATCAAACACATTGATGTATATTTATAGAAATAATAGTATCGATAGTTATGTAACTATACATCGTGGGCGTAGATCAAAAGTCACTAACTCCGTTTTCGTAGTTTTGAGCAAAATCTGTGAAGTCAAAAGTGTAACTTTGTGACATTTGGCAGGCAATTTTAATTAAATTTGAGAATTGGGTATAGCATACGTTTTATAGGTATGATGTTTAAAAACACCAAACTTGTTTTTTACCTAGTGTTATAAGCCTACGTTACCATTATTATTCGCTAAGTGATACAAAAATTACGTAAACAAACAACTTTTTGACAGTTTTAAGACGGGAAAAAATAACAAGGTGCACTTATAGTTACTTTTGTCCGTCAAAAAAACTTTTGAATCGAGTTAGTAAAGAAATATAAGCCGTTGGCACACAAATCTGAGCAAAGACTGTATGTACTGAAATTTGGAGCTCAATAGAGGAGTCTTAACTCAATTTTACCCAACATTTAGTTGGTGATTTAGTTGTACGTCAAACTATGTCTTGTATTTCATCTATATGTCCTCTTATATGTGTGAGAATTAAATCGAATTAAAATGAAACTGAACTTAATCTAGACCTGATTATGTAATGCAAAATTTAACACAAACATTGCACAGGCAGCACACTACACTACAGTACATTACCTGAGCAGTTTCACGTGAAGATGAATAGCATTGGCTAGAGCATCCTGCATTTCCTGGTGTAGTTCTGTAGCAGTTACTCCGTCTAACTCATTCACTGGTGTACTATCGCTGTCTTGAGAAACAACTTCTATTGGTGTTTGATCTCTTCCAGAGGTACGGGCAACATCACCTGCTGCATACAGAGTGCTCACCAATGCCAGGTTATCAACCCTTCTATCACTGAGAGCAGCTGGTGCAGCTCTGAGCTGACCACCTTGCAGTGCACACCCTAGTGGCATTTCATCTCTTCCACAGATAGAGCCAGCATCACCTGCTCCATACGTAGTGTTCACCGATGCCAGGTTATCAACCCTGCTTGCACTGAGAGCACACTGTTCAAAAAAAATCCGTAGATTTACTGCAAATGTCGTTGGAAGTACTGCTTACGAACTAACAACAGTACTTTTACGACATATATGATTTCTTCATTTTACTGCAAATGTTGTATTCGAATGACTCTACTTAACTTTGTCAATAAACTTACTAGAATTGTAAGTTAACTACACTTATTTGTTATTTTACTAAATTTCTGTTTGTGTAATTTTACTGCAAATGTTTACTTATTTGACCGCAAGCACCAGTATTAAAACAACATTGTCTTTAATGCTTTAACCGAATATAAGCCATATTAAAACCAGTTACTCTTTAATAGATTTACTGCAAATGTTTACTTATTTGACCGAAAGCACCAGTATTAAAACAACATTGTCTTTAATGCTTTAACCGAATATAAGCCATATTAAAACCAGTTACTCTTTAATAGATTTACTGCAAATGTTTACTTATTTGACCGCAAGCACCAGTATTAAAACGGCATTGTCTTTAATGCTTTAACCGAATATAAGCCATATTAAAACCAGTTACTCTTTAATAAATTTACTGCAAATGTTTACTTATTTGACCGAAAGCACCAGTGTTAAAACGGCATTGTCTTTAATGCTTTAAGCAAATATAAGCCACATTAAAACCAGTTACTCTTTAATAAATTTACTGCAAATGTTTACTTATTTGACCGAAAGCACCAGTATTAAAACGGCATTGTCTTTAATGCTTTAACCGAATATAAGCCATATTAAAACTAGTTACTCTTTAATAAATTTACTGCAAATGTTTACTTATTTGACCGAAAGCACCAGTGTTAAAACGGCATTGTCTTTCATGCTTTAACCGAATATAAGCCATATTAAAACCAGTTACTCTTTAATAAATTTACTGCAAATGTTTACTTATTTGACCGCAAGCACCAGTATTAAAACGGCATTGTCTTTAATGCTTTAACCGAATATAAGCCACATTAAAACCAGTTACTCTTTAATAAATTTACTGCAAATGTTTACTTATTTGATCGAAAGCACCAGTGTTAAAACGGCATTGTCTTTAATGCTTTAACCGAATATAAGCCGTTATCAAACTAGTTACTCTTTAATAAATTTACTGCAAATGTTTACTTATTTGACTGCAAGGACCAGTATTAAAACGGCATTGTCTTCAATGCTTTAACCAAATATAAGCCATATTAAAACTAGTTACTCTTTAATAAATTTACTGCAAATGTTTACTTATTTGACCGCAAGCACCAGTATTAAAACGGCATTGTCTTCAATGCTTTAACCAAATATAAGCCATATTAAAACTAGTTACTCTTTAATAAATTTACTGCAAATGTTTACTTATTTGACCGCAAGCACCAGTATTAAAACGGCATTGTCTTCAATGCTTTAACCAAATATAAGCCATATTAAAACTAGTTACTCTTTAATAAATTTACTGCAAATGTTTACTTATTTGACCGCAAGCACCAGTATCAAAAAGGCATTGTCTTCAATGCTTTAACCGAATATAAGCCATTATCAAACTAGTTACTCTTTAATAAATTTACTGCAAATGTTTACTTATTTGACTGCAAGGACCAGTATTAAAACGGCATTGTCTTCAATGCTTTAACCGAATATAAGCCATATTAAAACTAGTTACTCTTTAATAAATTTACTGCAAATGTTTACTTATTTGACTGCAAGGACCAGTATTAAAACGGCATTGTCTTCAATGCTTTAACCGAATATAAGCCATATTAAAACTAGTTACTCTTTAATAAATTTACTGCAAATGTTTACTTATTTGACCGCAAGCACCAGTATTAAAACAGAATTGTTTTTAATATTTTATCCCAATATAAACCATATTAAATCTAGTTACTCTTTAATAAATTTACTGCAAATGTTTACTTATTTGACCGCAAGGACCAGTATTAAAACGGCATTGGTCTTAATGGCCACTTTTGATAATGCAGCAGTGGTACTTGGATATAAACAATATCAGTTAATTATCAACAAATCCTTATGTGATTAATTCCAATTCTATAACGATTTACATCAAAACTGGCAAAGGTTTCAAGAGGGTGCGAAATATTAACAGTAAATAATAATACGACTATACTTTACTATATATGGATTACTTGAGAAAGGGTGATAGTATAGTTGTTGACCGCTAACGAGTGACAAATCCCAAATCTCTCGTTTGGGGTCAAGTCTGTTTGTCACCTCTAAATGACCAACCCTCGACCTCGACCAACCATCGACTTGGCAACATCGAAAAATGCCATCTGTCAGGGAAATAGCATCTTTCAAGTGGTCGCTCTTTTTTGTTAAATAATCGCCTTTTCTTGTAAGAGATCTGCCGCTCGTTTTGCGGTCCACAACTACGCATGGTATTTAATGCATAATTCAGTGTGATTGTGAATGCTTCCTGGAAAAAAAAATGAAAATGGACAAAACTGCAGTCAACTCAGATAAACAAACCTTGTAGGCCTTCAATAATGTAGGAAACATTATTTAATGTCGTTTTCCAATGGCAAGCTCCCAGTGCACACTGGTGGGTCAAGTATATTGTTGTTCTAATAATTGTTAAAGGTGCACTCGGTGTGATCCAGTGCAGCCATTGGAAAATGCCATTTGTAAATAACAATTAGTCATAATTTGATACTCTTACCATCTTACTTTTATTCACACATACACATTCAATATAACCATCATTAAAGTTAAGAATATACAATTTGTTTACATTGAATGATTTATATACTGGATGATGGTTGTATACAAATACTTATTATATACAGACGAAAATAAAAGCGCCGATTCAGATTCTTGAACAATGTTTTTACATCACCGATTCTTTCAAATTTCGCGCCCAAGAAAATAAATTCCAGAGATGGTCGATAATCAAAAGTCAATATTGTCGTGCGTGTGCACCAATCACGAGTCTACTTCACTAAGTCGATAGATCGATAGTTAATTTACAGTTGTGGTCGAGACTCGAGGTATCAAAGAATTTAATGGAAAGATAAAGTAACCAGTCGCGAGTCATAGTGTCTTCATTATTTTTAATATCCGATTTGCGCTTTAAGGGACTAAATAATGGTTTGCTTCGGAAATAAGTGTTGAGCTACTACTAGAAGCAATAACATAGTTATAATGTTAGTATCTTTGACTAGAAGTTCGTGGGAACCTTGATATCATCGAACCAGCCTCGGGCGCAACACCATGGGTATCTCCAATCGTTCCGGTCCCGAAGCCCCACGACCCGACAGCTATCAGGCTTTGTGTAGACATGCGCCAACCAAACACGGCCATCAAGCGGGAACGCCACATTACGCCAACAATAGATGACATCATATCCACTCTCAATGGAGCAACATGGTTTAAAAAGTTAGATCTCAAAGATGGCTACCACCAGCTCGAACTCGACGCTGAATCCCGCACGATAACCACCTTCTCAACTCACGTCGGACTTAAACGTTACAAACGATTAAACTTTGGAGTAAATGCAGCCGCAGAAATCTTTCAAGATACCATACGCCAAGTCCTGAATGGGATACCCGGTGTTCTAAACGTCAGTGACGACATACTCATTTTCGGCAAGACTAAAGACGATCATGACAGGGCCCTCCACTCAGTACTTCAAAGACTGCAGGATTCTGGCTTGACCCTCAACCCGAAGAAATACTCAGTCAACAAAACAGAGTTGGTGTTCTTTGGGTACAAGTTTTCATCAATGGGACTTGAAATCGACCCCGAAAAAGTCGAAGCAATTGTCAATGCCAGCCCACCAACAACCGTTACGGAGGTACGAAGCTTTCTCGGTATGATGCAGTTTTGCTCCAAATTCATTCCAAACCTAGCAGAGATTACGGCACCACTCCGACAACTCACTCAGGCACACACTCCATGGATGTGGACTGAAACTCACAAACGAGCATTGGAAACCCTGAAACGACTAATTGTAGACAAAAATCTCTCGCATACTTCGACATAAGCAAAGACATCCACCTGACTGTTGACGCAGGACCGAAATGGCTTGGAGCCATCCTCTCGCAGACAAACTCCACCAAACAACACGAAGTAGTAGCGTTTTCTAGCAGAGCCCTAACCCCTGTAGAAGAACGTTACAGTCAGATCGAAAGAGAACTACTTGCCGCAGTATGGGGTATCGAACACTTCCACCTATACCTCTATGGATGTACATTCTCTCTTCATACCGACCACAAACCCCTGGTCCATATTCTAAACAACCCTCGGTCAATTACGTCTGCCCGTCTTGAACGACTTTCCTTACGCCTACTCCAATATGACTTCAACACCTACCACATCAAAGGTGCAACTAATCCTTCCGACTACATGTCTCGGCATCCCGTCTCACCAAAACGGTCACAGTCTTGAACACCTAAAACTCCAAATGAGTACGTCCAATTCCTCTCACGCAATGCAGTTCCTAAAGCCATGTCCTTCCAAGAAATCCAAACGGAGACAGCAGACGACCTGGAACTCACCGAGCTCTTATCATGTCTCCAATCCGGTGATCCGGCGGAGACTGCCCGTGCTTCCGAAAAGCTGAAGCCATATCGCCACATCCTACAGGAGATAACAGAAGTCGATGGTGTCTTGCTACGAGGGAGCCTTCTCATAATACCAACCAACCTTCGGCAAAGGGTAATCGACCTTGCCCACTGTGGCCACTTGGGTATAGTGAAAACAAAACAACTAATCAGAGAGAAGGTCTGGTTCTCAGGCATTGACAAAATGGTGGAACAAACAATCAAATCCTGCACCTCGTGTCAAGCTATTACCAAAACCTCTTCCAGGGATCCCATCGAACCAACACCAACACCAAACAACGCGTGGGAACATCTCGCAATAGACTTTGCAGGCCCGTATCCTGATGGGAAATACGTTCTGATGGTTATTGATGAATATTCCAGGTTCCCTGTCGCAAAAATCATTCCTTCTCTGCGGTGCCCAATAGTAACACAAGAGCTACATTCAATATTCACCACATTTGGTTTACCTCTTCGTTTAAAGAGTGACAACGGAGCACCATTCAACAGCCACGAATTTGCCCAGTTCGCTTCAGTGATGAACTTTACCCACCATCGAGTAACACCACTATGGCCTGAGGCCAATGGCCTAGCAGAGCGTGGAATCCAGAGCCTAAAGAAAATAATCATGGCTGCTCATCTAGAAAACAAACCGGTATCCACTGAGATAGAGAACTTCCTTCTCAACTACCGTGCAACACCACACTCCAGCACTGGTGTCTCACCCTTTGAGGCCCTATTCAACAGGAAAGTAAGGACAACAACCCCTCACATCCATGATGGTAAAGCAATATCACCAAGCCAAAATCTTCGCACAAACGATGAGCAGAAGAAGCAGCAAGGAAAGGAGTACGCAGATATGTCTCGCCGTGCAAAACCACATCATCTGGAACCAGGAAGCACCGTCCTCGTGCAACAACCCAAGACCAACAAGTGGAGCACCCCGTATGACCCCGTGCCATACGTAGTTGTCAAAGTGGAAGGGACAAAAATAACGGCTAAACGTGGAGAACACTTAATAACACGCAATGCGTCATTCTTCAAAACCTTTAATCCAAGAAATGGCAACCTTGAAGCCCGACCCAGCGCCTGTCGGGAAGGGCAAGAAGACGGTGACGATGAAGCAACGATTACCGCAACAGCAACACCTCCTACAGCCCGTCGTGAGCCACTCCCAGAGCTCGATTCCGATGATGCCGCAAGCGACACTTCGTCTACAGACACCTCCGAAGAACAGTTTGAGGCAAGACAACCAATTCACAGATATCCGAAACGAACTACTCGTAAACAAACCTCAAAGCTCAAAGACTACATTGTGAACTGAATTAACTAACAATACTCACTCCTATCACCGCAGTAGAAGAACACAATATTAACTCTTTATGAAGGTCAGGAGGAATGTGATGTACAATTCATTAGCTTAACCTAATCTAATTCTCCAATTCTTTAGCTTAACATAGTCTAACTCTTTAAGAAGGTCAGGAGGAATGTGATGTACTTGATTTATTAGTTTAGAACAAATAGTAGTGTAGGCCTATCCAATCCACCGCCATACAACAGCATCACAAGAATAAGAAGAAGACGTGCATTGGATGGAACGGAAAATGCTAGAAGGCAGTGTAATAATGGAAGTAGCCAAATACACAATCTCGAGTGCATTCTTGTGTTATCTGTTAACATCCTATCATCAATTCATCTACACTCCCTAGTAATAGCATGGATACAACAGGAACTAGGACTCTCGCGCTTAGGCCTATAATTTATCTTCCATTTGAAACTGTTTGAAACACTTTGAAAGTGTGGAAGTGTTTTCGCGACAGTGATACACCTTCTACCAGTTCAAAATGTGTTCTAGCCAAGTGTACGACATGTTTTTCGTGTTTTCCTGCGAAGAATTGTGTAATCAAAGGAAATGTTCTTGTGCGCCATGTGCTCTTGGAAAAAGTCTGTCGTGCCGAGGCCTTGGGTGTAGGCCTACTTGGCCTAGCCCCCCCCCCCCCAGCAGCTCTGCAAGTGTTCCACTTCCATTCCTTCCTTGTCAGTGCTAAACGAATCAAACCTAAAAACCATCGTGTACGAAATGGTATTCACGGATTACATGTAAAATATTTTTTTTTTTCAAGTAAATTTAACAAAAATCACTTTTTTATGTTACCTGTTACTGTATCTTTCCAAATATGTAGGGCGCATGCTTAAAATAATACACATTTATGTTTTAAATCAATTTAATTATGTTGAATAGCACAGGACCCAATTGAGGAGGTTGTGACATCACACGCAGCCAAACAACGTGTTGCTAGGCAACTCCATTATTTTATCTTTCTTCGATTGGTGCACTTTCAATGTTTGTCCGAAACAAAACATGGCAACATGGCTATTTTTGGAACTGGATCCTGTGCTATTGGCTAGAGCCTATGCCTATATGTACGGCATTTACCATTAGCAACGTGCACAGTCTACTGGATGCTACATTCAGCTGTTCTACGTTGTTTCTGTAGTCCGCCGCTAGATGGTGCTACTGCTAAATGCCACCAGGTGAGCCAACGTATGAAATGAAACCGAATATCGCCCGCAAATTTGAAGAAGGGGTAATTTATTTTTTGGGTAAATTAGTTTTAAAATAATAACCCTTTCTTCAAATTACCCCTTCTTCAAATTTGAAGAAGGGTTAATTTATCAAAAATACTGTGATTATTATAGGGTAACTTGTGTTTAAGTTGGTGCACCTGGGCCTTGATTCTCTATGGTCGACGATAAGGTGATCACCGGTTTTGGTCGTTATGAGAAGGCTGTGACCCAATCACAGCCATCCATTCGCCTTCCGTAACGACAGAAACCGGTGAGAAATTTACCACAGATTTAGAGAATCTGCTGATAACAAAAACCAAAGCACTTATTTTGCTGCAGAGATATTTCTCTTCATCCCAGTTTTGAACAATGGTGAATGGCATGCATAGGCCTAGGCATAGGCTATAGCGAATAGACCTTTTTCAGAATTCATCTAGGACCCCTTATAGAGCTAATCACGGCCCTCTAGATCGTCAATGACAACAATGCACAACAATAAGAAAAGCACCTTAACATAACTATCAAGGACCATAGATCAAGCAAATCACGGCTTTCTAGATCAATAGGGAAGGCTCACACATTTTTTTTATTTGCTTACTGGTTACCTCAAGTTAAAATAAACGGGAACTAATTGGTTTCGGCTCGGAAGGTGCATTAACATCGCTTTAACAGCAAGTCAAAGATATTGCTGTCAAAACACGCTCAGAAACGGACCTGCGCCATCTTGCTCGTGATTAAAAGGTTCTGACGTCATAACTCTGTACACAATCATTTTACCTATATCATACAAATAGTACTAAAATCCCACAATTTAGTAGATTATTGCTCTTGTAAGACTTTAACTGAATCAAAGTTTATTTCTAGTTAGTAAATTAACACTGCTCAACATTAATTGACAACAATATGTTAAATAATTGCATTATTTTAAACACGTTTTGGTAAATACTGTATCAAAATGTATTTTCTGAAGAAAACAGTGGTATAAAAGACATTGTTGTAAAGTCACTGCATCCTAGATATTGTAAAATGTCCAACTTAATATCTTTGATATTATTAAGAATACTTCAAGGAGGCAGTTGTTGACAAGAGTTATGACGTCACGAGCCGTTTTTCAATTACGGAGCGGGAAGTTCCAAATTTCAAACTTTAAATGCTAATAGAATTGGACACTTCTAAGATATAAAAATTATATAGCCCGTATTTTTAGATAATGGCCTTCCGTTTTAAGGTACTTTGAGGAATATTTATTTTTCATGAGCCTTCCCTATTCTGAAAATCATCTATTCAACATAATAGGGAAGTCTCATCAAAAATAAATATTCCTCAAAGTACCTAAAAATGGAAGATCATTATCTAAAAATACGGGCGGTATAATTTTTATATCTGAGAAGCGTATATTTCCAATTCTATTAGCATGTTAAGTTTGAAATTTGGAACTTCCCGTTCCGTAATTGAAAAACGGCTCTTGACGTCATTTGTCATGTAAACAACTGCCTCCTTGAAGTATTCTTAATAATATCAACGATATTAAGTTGGATATTTAACAATATCTAGGATGTAGTGACTTCACAACAATGCCTTTTATACCACTGTTTTCTTCAGAAAATACATTTTGATACAGTATTTACCAAAACGTGTTAGAAATAATGCAATTATTTAACATATTGTTGTTAATTAATGTTGAGAAGTGTTCATTTACTAACTAGAAATAAACGTTGGTTCAGTTAAAGTCTTATGAGAGCAATAATCTACTAAAGGGTGGGATTTCAGTACTATTTGTATGATATAAAATTATTGTTTACTGACATATGACGTCAGAACCTTTAAATCACGAGCAAGATGGCGCAGGTTCGTTTCTGAGCGTGTTTTGACAGCAATATCTTTGACATGCTGTTAAAGCGATGTTAATGCACCTTTCGAGCCGAAACCAATTAGTTCCCGTTTATTTTAACTTGAGGCAACCAGTAAGCAAATAAAAAAAATGCATGAGACTTCCCTATTAAGTTGATTTAAAACATAAATACGTACTATTTGAAGCATGCGCCTTACATAATTGGAAAGATACAGTAACAGGTAACATAAAAAAGTGATTTTTTTTACATTTCGTTGAAAAATTTTTTTTACGTGTGTTATATATAGGCCCAGGGTGAACCCTTGTGTGTTACCTCAAAAGCGCCGGAACTAATCTGTGAATACCCTCCCTAACCTCAAAATCATGACGCCGGACTGCAACAACAACCAGCACGACTGTGAGCTCAATGGTAGCTAGTAGAACGGTAGAGTAAACCTACTTTGCATCCTTATAGTCGATTTACAGCTACTTGTTGCGAGCGAAGCGAAGGCGCGAGCTCCAATCAGTGGCCGAGTTTGCATGAAACTATTAACTACTTTGCGTGAAACTCGGCGGCTGATTGGAGCTCGCGCCCTCGCTTCGCTCGCAACGCGTAGCTGTAAACGTACTATTAGGCTAATGCCTACAAATGTTTATTTTCAACATTTCAATGGCTGCGACATAGATTTAAATTTTTACACTGAACTTTGCTTCTAGCCAATTGAAATAGGCAAAAATTAAAATAGGACAATATTGATAACTGAAATATAGACTAAGGGTATTAGTAGGCCTAATGTATTACCATAGTCATTTACAATATTTTTAAAAGAAAAAGGTAAAAAAAAGTAAAAAATAATCCGCATCGGTGAGAATCAGTGCGTAGAATCGGTAAATAACTTGAATCAGAATCTGCATCGGCAAAAAAGTGGAATCGGTCCAGCTCTAGCCGTAACCCATAGGAATTTTAAGGAAATTCCTAAATTTTAAAATGGTCTATTCGCACCAAATGATTGTTGAAAGGTATATACCTTTCTCATGTGCGTTAAAAGTTTTTGCTCGTGGGTTCGAGGCTGCGTCTTAGTGCGTTTCGTCTTTGTGCCTTCCCCTTCAATGAGCAGCACATATCTGTAGAAAACCCAAAATAATTATTAAATAATGTACTACGACTATAAAAAAAATATTGGTTTATCTTACACATGACATTTTGAGAATGTGTAGCATTCAAGAGTTAAAAAACAGTGAGGATTTCAGAGAGAACTTGAAGTTTTCCTTTGTATCTTTTAAAATCGAAATTATGGTTATGAAATTATGGCCCGAAATCATGGCCCTATATTATATTATTAAGGTCTAAAGATAATGAAAAAAATATATGCAAAATTCATTACGTTTGGATAGAATCTGATAAGACAATAATATATCAATTATCATTTTTAATCCAAACGTTATTAATTTTACATATATTGTTTCTCATTATCTCTAAACCCTGATAATGTCTATCTGGGGAATTTAACCACAATTCTAATTTTAAAAGTTGTGTTATAAGAACAGAAAACCTTACATTATCATGCATTTTAGCTCTGAGTGCTGCATGCTCTTATAAGTAAGACCAAATGTCCCCTACATTGATGTCTCAATCGGAATCATACTTGGTTATAAATAAGAAGTTTGTGTTATCAATTATCACAGAACTTTTGCAATTTAATAACCACATAGGCGGTAAATCCGGTGTTGCATCTATTGCACTGGCAACACCTGTTGCATCCTCCGAGAATTAAATTTTAATGTACTCCGATATATTATGCTACGCCTACAGCCTATATAAACAACTCGATTTACTATGGAAATCAAACCAAGTTTGTGAATGCATTCAATTATGGATGAATATTAGTCACAACGTGGATAGAATTGACTAGCGACTGATCTTCACAAACTTTTAACTTTTTTCCTAGAAGCGGTACCTATTTTTGAAGTTATCACATTTTAATTTCAATTGCTTATTTTGCTCCTCGGCTAATTAGTAGCCTGGCATACTAGGGCATAATAAAATAAAATATTACAGGCATAATATAAAATCAAATATTCTCAACTTATTTGTAAACATTCCAACATTTTGTTACATCCATTATGTACTTTTATAATTTTTAAACGTGTTTAGAGGCGTTCACAAATTGAAAAGCCAAAAAAAATTTCGCCTTCAGCGATAAAGCCTCTTGTGGCCGGGGCTGCCGAAGTTGGCAACAACTGTTTTACACCAAATGACCACCTGTGAGATACGGGCTGTGGTGTATTACATCAATGAATTGTCAATTAGAAACCAAAATAACAATTACAAACTGAAACGTAAGAAATTGTACAGTTGATGTTTGAAATTAATTTCAGTAGGTAGTAAAAACCCAATTGTATTTATTATGTACTTTTCAAGACTAACTTCTGTCAGTAGGTATTTATCAACGTAAAAACAAATGTATTGTAATTGTAATTCATATATATTTGTAATATGTGGTAATTGAATAAAATTGAATTGAATTGAATTGAATTTTCTGTTATTAACTAATGATTATGCTTGATCCTTGTGGTCACCTGGTGTATATCAGACAGCTGACATTAAATTGTGTTTCTCTCTAATCCGGCCAGTGAAATCGATTATTCCGCGATTTTAAAAACATCAATAATTAATGATCTAATCAAAGTCGTTATTTTACGCGTAAACCTACAACGTTTTATGACTGTATCATAATTTCCTTGGATGCATTCGTTTTTCAGGCCTTCTGTGTTTCTGATAATGAAAACATATAGTGCTAGATTAAATTTCTTGTAAACTGGCTGTACATGTCATGACACACGATTTTTGCAGGTCACGTCATATTCAAAATATCGGGTGGGCTAGTGGCGGAAAATACTCAATTGATTATCTATCATTTCGGAAAATAATCGTATTGATCGATTATCAAACAACAACCCTGATTTAATCCAGTGTTTAGTTTCAACAAACTCAAATGTCGGCTATAATTCACTTCTGAAATATTGATTCTAGGTAACATTCTTGAGATACTAATAAAAGCGATAATGTCCATGCTTTAAATATGCCAGACTCATCATAACAGAACTCATAACTCTTAAACCACTGTATGTAAATGTAATGATTTATAAAAGTTACTGGTACCTTTGAAGAAACTCCAACAAGCATGCAGACTTGTTAGGGTACTCCATGTTAAAAACAAAATATGCCATGACAGTGCACACAAGGGCTTCGTACACTGTCATGATGTCGTCTAACAGCTGGTGCTCAATAGCAACATACGCCATTTCAGTTGATAATATCCCCGTGCCTGAAATCATAGGATGAGAAATAGTGAAATCAATAAATTAATCAATCTCATCACACAGAGATTATTATTTTATATATTTGATATATTATTTATTTTATTTAATTAATACTAAATTGATGGAACAAGCATAGAAAATGTATCAACATCCATCCCATCATGGTATAAGAATTATTGTGCTTCCACACACAAGCTCTGCTCTTATCAGCTCTTATCAAGATGTTATCAAGACGTTGGAGTTGAAGAGTTAGCGTTGGCCGTCCTTGACAAATCAATCATGTAACAAATACAAAAGGTTACTAATCGAATGTGAAACTTATATGAACAACATACCTAGTGTGGCAACATATGGCGTAATTGGTGCATTGTCATCTTTTTGAATTTCGTCGAAGTTGGCTGTCACCTGTAAATAAAATATGTAGTAACATTGTTAAAAGAAATAATGTTATGTATTCTACTGTTCCACGATTTGGGTTTAATGACAATGTTTACAAGGGTACTGGTACCCACATAATAAAAATTAAAATGTTGTGATTAGAAAAATTAAGCTGAGTATTTTTTCAAGACTTCTCGGCCTGAGTTAAAAAAATGTCCACCCCTACGTTTAATTAGCAAGATAAATAGTCTCCCACTCATACTTGCCTAAGAGTCCATAACTGTTAATTACAGTCGCAAAGAAAATATGTTGCATTGTTTTCGTTTTAGACTAATGGATGCAATACAACAAAACACAATTCTAATTTATATAATAATTAATAATTATTACAAAAAATGAATGAAAAATGAATGGCTGAAAGGTCATCATTGCATAAGAGGAAAAAAAAAACACATTGAACATAAACATAATATTAATTTTTTGTCTCACTGACACACTCCCTCTTGCGAATGTTTGAAGGAAAAACACATTCTTTTTTAATTTTTGCTTAAATCCAACTTACATAATTTATATTTTATTTTTTTCGATATTATCAATTGATACTTCGATTATTGATACCCATTTTTAGAATGGATGCCCATCCCTACAAATATACAGTACACAATTTTTGATTTTCAATATTAACATTTAATAAATAAAACTGCCAGTTGTAAAGTCCCAACTCGTACATACCTCATAGTACTTGAAGACTGAATCATCCTGCTGCAGCGTTAAATGTATCATAGCTATCACAGCTAGGAATTTGTGTGTAGTTGTCGGTGCCTCGCTCCCACTGTTGGATTGTTCCAATTTTTGAAAAATTTCATTTAATTCGTCTTTGTATCTGAAGCGTTTTTGCTTTCTCAGAAAGTCAAAGTATGGTAGTTGTTGGTTTAATGTCACATCTACTTGTTCCCCCAGCCGGTCATCTACATCAAAGCCCATCAGTATGTTGAAGTGGCATTTCAGATGTTTTTTCTTGAAAGGAGAAGAATAATGTTAGTGCTGGATGATGATATATATAGGAACCTCTTGAAAAAAGTAATAAAATGTGTGTTTTTGTCCCCCCATCACTAATGCATGATTAATATGCATTTGATTAAGACGGGTCAATGTGCCCACTTTGACCCGTCTCGGCCCGGGGTAGAATAGGTCCAGAGTGACTCTGCTAGTCGTAAGAGGCGACAAAAGGAGACCCTGTCCCTTCCCCCCCCCACTGTCCCATTGAATATTTCTCCTCCCACTTGGCCTTGCCCTCCCTTGCTGGACTCCCGTATAACGACTCACGCGACGTACAATGGATCTGATTCGGATGTGGCTTTATACTTCATTATCATCTTTCTCATTTTCACTATCACCCGCTCATCGTCTCGATTAGCCATCGTTGCATAAATATGAGACGTTAAGCCCCATTAATCAAATGTGCCCACGAACTGAATGTATCATGAACCATCAAAATTATTTATTTATGCAATTTGTTATTTTTCATATAAAAACAAGATATTTACATAGCAACAAAGTGTTAAATTGATTAATGGGGCTTAACGTCTCATATTTATGCAACTATGGCTAATCGAGACGATGAGCGGGTGATAATGAAGATGATGATGAAGAATAAAGCCACATCCGAATCAGATCCATTGTACCTCGCGTGGGTCGTCATACGGGAGTCCAGCAAGGGAGGGCAGGGCCAAGTGGGAGGAGAAATATTCAGTGGGACACAGGGGGGGGGGGGGGGAAGGGACAGGGTCTCCTTTTGTCGCCTCTTACGACTAGCAGAGTCACTCTGGGCCTATTCTACCCCGGGCCCAGATGGGTTACAAAGTGTTAAAAATAAAAAATAATAACTTATCATAATAACAATATGAACTTGAAATTAAATAGAAGAAACACAAAATTGGCATACCATAGAATTCAATTATGAGAAAAAGAACAAAGAAATGCAATCTTTTGACTTTTTCTAATCTTGTTTTCAAAACCGCACCAAATCAATGTACAGTACTTTACTATAGTCTTAAGAGCAATACAGTATATGGTAAAGTGATTCTATGTGCAACTGACATTTAGTGCTTTATGATCTACATGGAATTCAATTTTCAAATCCTCAAAATTTGTATACGTGGTTACGATTGTTGTTTAAAGAAATAATATAATAATGTACAATGAATTAATTTTGTAGCTAACAATGCAAACCGACAAAACAATAAAATGCACGAGATTTGGTATGGTTTTGTATTATCTGCGACTGCAATATGGATTTAAAAAAATATCAAAAATGTGTTTTTAGTTACAATTGTTATTTTAAAACTGAATACAATAATGTACAATAAGTGGAGTTAATTTTGAAACTAACAATTGCATGGATACCTATTTTGGGGATTGGTCCATGATACATAACTAAATACTAGGTATGAATCACTTTTTCAAATGGAGGTATTGTTGCATTCTCAACTCTCAAGATGATATTACTACAATCACAAACATTTGGAAATGGAAAAAATGAATGTTTTACACTATGGCACTACAAGTTCTATTAATAATATCAAAATACCAACCTCAAACAAAAAGGGCCATTCCTTTTTTAGCTGTACCATGGAGGGTTTAGCATTAATCGACAATCTTTGAAGGCTGTATGTTGCCTCCATCTTTTCAAGGACAAGCTCTTCGTTGCGATCTTTTTTTGTGTGTTCTTCCTGAAGCCATTCCTTTATCTTGGTCAGAGACTCCTCTGTCTCATGTTCTGAAATGTTGGGCATGAAATTAACCGTTCCATACCGGTCCTTACGTCTCGTTTTCAGACTTGGCATCTCAGGGTTCATCATGCGCCTTTTGACATTGCCCTTCTGCCTTACATTCTCACATCGCCATTTGATTTGCCTGACCAGCGAGAGGCAACCGTCACCAATTGGTGAACCACTCCGCCAGTTGTCAATGAATGTCTCAGGGTAATCTTTTACTATTTTTGACGCAATCTGCGTGATATCCCTTTCTCCCGGGAATTGGTTTATTTCCATAATTTCTGCACAAATTATTCGTACCATTTCGGTCCGGTCTGACGGGTCGGCAATACTTTTATTTTTAGTAGCTCTAATCAAATTTGGGGGGAATTTTGAATATGGTATTTGAAAAAAATGTAACGATGATGGTGAGTGGTTTAAGGTTGACGATGCAGGCACTGTAGATTGGCTGGGGCCAGGCAATGGCGTGAATGGTTGAATGGACACAGGTCCGGTAGGTTGCAAGCTGGCAGTCGATCCTCCTTCAAACAAAGAAACAATATGACTAATTACTTATTAGTTTAAAATGTTCTAAAGTTCACTTATTAAAATGGGGTCAATAAGGGTTTTGTTCGAGGTAGGTGTAATTCAACCCCTAAAAAATTCCCTAGTAAAGTCTCATTTTGATCACGCGATTTATTAGTAGTTATAAGTTAGGTATTAGTTGTATGAGTTACGAAAGGTGAATTAAAGAGGGCACTTTTTTTCTAAATTTATATGTTCATAGCCCAGTTACGGAAAAATTCTATTTGCTTTAAAATTCACATCTTATAAACAATGCACATACAAACAACAGATATACCCTTGTTCGATTCCCAGTGAGGTCAGTCTTTCTTTACTATCTTATAAAACATCGTAATAACCCCAAAGTTGCTAACTATAAAAACCAATTGTAGTAAAAGTTTACCCCAACTATAGTTTGACCCAGTCACCCTGCTCCCGTGGAGCCGCATGATTTTAACTCGATCTCCATTTTGGGCAAACCTTTATTTCAATTGCTATAATAATGCCAGGCATTTTAAATTATGCTAGATTAAGCTTTAAAATCTGTATAATCATAGACAAAAGCTTTCTTATGCCTACATTAGAAATTAATTAATTTGTATGGTTATACCACGTAGGCCTATATCTTTGTTTCATGTAGACAACTAACATTTCTACATATCAAGAAGATAGAAACTTGCACTAAACACACAGTATAGGCAGTGCATAAAAAAATGCATAAAACCTGACAAAGACAAAAAATTAACAAAATTTGAAAACATAAATGAAAACCGAATAAAGACTGGAAAATAAAAATACTCTGAATGGTTAATTGTTTAGTCTATTAATCCTTGATTGCCACACCTATACCCTACCCATATACCTTAACCCCCCCCCCCATACCTATACTCCTATATCTATACCTATAAGTCTAGGCCAAATAACCATTATATGCTTTTTTCCTTCACGTGAACCTCATGTTACAGTACATAATTGTAACAAGTGGCAAAGGTGGCATTATATTATTCCTCTATCCTTCCAAGTATTAAACCCATAACCTCAGGTTACCTGATGCGCCTAGCTGCGCTACTGCCCGCTGTAGCTTCCTTGCTTCTATTGGAGTAATCACCCCCTTCAAGTCAACCTCGAACATAATATCACTTATGTCTTGATAGGATGTCACGCCTAGAGTGGACAGCGTGTCTTCAATAATTTTTACTTTATCTTCTGGGGGATTTATTAACCCGCAGATAAAGGTAATTACTTCTTCCATCTAAAATAAAAGTCACAGAATTTATTATAACATCTTCTTGCAAATCCAGCTACAAACACACAACATTATATGAATTTGTTCATGGTGTTCATGGTTTTTGAGCCGAAGTGGCACAAACTGTTTTATTTTTGGGTCCAATACTACAAGTGACAGTGCGGCAATATAAAATGTGTATTATTCGAGCATTTTTTTTTGTTTTTAAACAAAAATATTGTCAAAAAATTGGTATCGTTTGCATCCCTTACTTTTGCTATTACATGTATCAGAATATGGCAAAATTTTTAAAATATTTAAATAGGTATATTAGAATGTATTTTTTAAATCTATTCCTACAAACATTTTTGACAATTCAACACCTTTAATTTTGCAAATCAATAACACTCATTAGTGTGGATGTGCGGTAGTGATTAGTCTATTTGGAATATTAAAGCAATCATAAAATTTAATAAAAAAAAAATGTAATCAAATAATTTTAAGTTTAAAAAATTTAAAGTTTTAAAAATGTAATCAAATAATTTAAAGTTAAACAATAATCACAAATGGTGAACCCTAATTGTTTTGAAGGTGCGCGCGCGTCTCAAAACACTTTCACTTACGGTGACTTACCTATCAGAGTACATATTTGGGGACTAAGACTTCACTGCCACTAAATTCGTACAAATGGTATGAGCTGTAGTCGGCTAGGTTGTCATAACATATCAGCTCAAGTTTGGTTTCTTCGAGGGCGCAGATCTCATATAGATGAAAATCCTGTAGTAAAGTGCCCTCGGCTGGCTTTACTACAAAATACAGTTTGTTGTTTTCTGCGTCCAGAAGGTTGCAGTTTATAATCCCAACACGAATATACGGGCCTTCTGAAGAAGTTACGATACATTGATCTGCACTGAAGACAACACCTCTGAATTTAGTTTTGTTGGCAAAAGATAGTGTGTTTGTGTTCAGGTTATGGTTCTTGATAATGTCAGTGATCTCAGGACCGAGTAAGTGGGAATACCCGTCGTACGATTTTCCACTTTCAAAATCAATACTTTCAGAAAAAAGACCACTGACCGTATATAAAGCTTGAAGGTATTGATGTCTATAGGTTAGAGTTCGAGTTATGTCAATGAAGTTGTTGGCTTTCCTCGCACAATCTCTGAAATAAGAGTGCTTAGACTCCATTCTCATAGTCCACACTCGAATCATGGGTCCAAATTGCTGTATCAATTCTGCGTAGTGGAGTAAGTAGTGGTGCTTGGGACGTAGTTTTACTTGCGGGAATAGTTGCACACGATAGTGCAAATATGATTCGACTGTCATCTTCAGGTATGCCAGATCCATAAGCTTGAATTTTGGTGATGTACATAGTTGTACAATTTCTATTAGCTGCAACACTAATTTCCATACAGGATTGTCAATTATGTTGCCGTTACGGACTTAAAGACCGATCAGAAGTGGCAAGAATCTCAGGAAGTTCCAATTCTGGACAGCGTGTCCTCCTAATTTCTTAGATTTGTCTGAGCCGTAATGAGGCTTATCGTTTGAGTCAGCTCCTCTAAAATTGATTTGAGATAATCGTCTACTGAGGTACTGATGGGAAAATATGCCCTCTTTTATGAAATAGTTGATGCATAGTACCACGTCGTACTGGACAACCCCTTCAAAAAGTTCATGTGCAAGACATGGAGGCAAACCATTCACTACATGAAAAAATTGTAGCTCGTTGAATATGGAGTCTTCTACAATTCCTTTACAGTTATTTGGCTCGATTGCAATCTGGGACACGCATGCATTGTACCGTTCTATTGTTCTTTGTGGAGCTTCATGAATACCGCGTTCAAAATCAAATCTGTTGATTTCACAGAAACGACAAAAATATTTAGATGTCGCAAAACCTTCCGTGAATCCTCCAATTCCATGACTACCTAGGTTGTCGCCAAGTATTGAGCTGACGACAACCTGAACAGGTCTTCTGTCAATTACAATTCCATGGGTTTCGAGGTACTTTAAATCATCCACAAGCTTCCGCAACACAAGTTTTTTACCAAAGTATCTGTAAACAACATTTTTACACAAAAGAACCAGCTGTATGGGATCAATTTTAGACCTATTAAATACGTGCAGATTTCCAACAGTGTAATAATATGCCAGTAGTTTGTGTTTTCTTTTTCCCGAACCAAGAGGATTTACCACCTCGAACTCATCCTGGTATAAGATGAGCTGTATGGCCGTCTTATCTTTGGAAAAAATTGTGTTAGAGTTGAAGTGTGAACCGTCTCTGAAGTCTCTGATGTGTTCACATGTGGATGCATTGATATTCTCGTAGTATTGTTCTTTTACAGTGGGGTCACTGAAAAATGATGTTAGTGATTCCTTTAGCGAAACGTAGTGGTAGTGGCACTTCAAATTTATTTCATTTCTACCAGGTAAAAGAATGGCTTGGGGCTCTACAAAATTAAACAATTGCTTGAATAGCTGACATCGTCGATATTCGGAGCGAAGTGGACTACACGGTCCATGTAGTTTTATGTAAATATTTTTTTCAATCACTTCGGATAGGATTTCCACTGACTCCAGAGAATAGGCGGCATTTCTTTTCAATAATTCTTCTCGATAATCAGCAAGAATCGAAGTGTGTGTGAGAGTGATAATATCACTGTACTTGTTATAAATTGTTTGCGCTGTATGAGAGGGGGTGTGTTGTTTAGCGAGAAGCTGCAGATAGAATAAAGCCATCGATCTAGTGAAGTTTTCATCGTCCTGCTGGCTTGAAAGCGATGTCGATGTACATTCGTTATGTTCAGGTAATGTTATTATTTCCTCTTCCTTGTCAACTTCTGATTGCAATGTGCAATGATTTGCAAGCGGTGCTGACGATCCATTATGACATGGGAGAGTGTGCTTTTTGCTTATATGTGAACTTAACGAGTTAACAAGTGAATATTCTCTATTCTGTTCACATAACGGACATGCGACTGGAATGCCCTCCCTCATGTGACACTTTAAATGAGCGATCAATGCTAAGTAAGTAGAAAATGTCTTCAAGTTGCAAATCGAACACTCGATTGATGCCGTGTTTTCTTGGCATAAAATATTGGTCCTTGTATCTTTCACTTTTAAATCCCTATGATCGGATCGTATATGCAGTTTGAATTTTGTGTAGGATTTGAATTGCCTTTGGCATGTTACAATTCCGCAAATAAAGACAGCATTGGGTCCAGACATATGAAAAGCATTGAAATGAGATACGAAGAGCGTCGATAAGCTTGTCGAAAATGGGCAAATACTGCACTGTAGATGCATTGTGGATGATCATGTGTATAACGTTCTGCAACATACAAATTGCAACTATAAGCTTGGACAGCTCTGGGATTGTTGGTGAAGGATGGGGGCAGGGTTAAAAAATTGCTTACAAATGAATAGTATAACAGCTAGAACGAGATTAGTGTCGTGTGTTATGTTACGGGCGTGAATTCATAACTGTCGCGAATCTGTCCCAACTATCGCAGCCATGCTGCTTGGTGACGTCAGGTGGCAGGTAAATCACCAGTCGTCATCATTTGTCGATTTTCAATATTATGAAGCGTTATCAACATATTATTAAATCAAATTAATTTGCACGTTATTTTAGAGCGAGAGTTTGCAGTAAAATGACGTATGGTTGACATAAACCCTATTCATGGCTGCCCCTGCATGGCACCTTGCAAAACAGTTGCTTTAGTTTGTTTTAGTCCATTGAAGCTGGATGCACATAGTATGCGCAGCGAACGGTGTACACGACTAGACCGTTCTAATGGTACCTTTTAAATTTCGATAGCTGTAATAAAATATCAACAATGATAACATGTTATGTTTTTTACTTTACAATGGGAAAAGTATGTTGCCTGTATTTGTAGTACTAGTAGTACTAGTAGTACTAGTAGAAGTAGTACTAGTACTATTTACTAGTTATACTATTTATTTACTAGTTATACTAGTAGTACTAGTAGTACTAGTAGTACTAGTTAAACTACTAGTAGTAGTACTAGTAGTAGTACTAGTAGTAGTACTAGTACTAGTAGTACTAGTAGTACTAGTACCGGTACTGGTACTGGTAGTGGTAGTGGTAGTAATAGTGGTAGTGGTAATAGTAGTGGTAATAGTAGTAGTAGTAGTAATAGTAATAGTAATAGTAGTAGTAGTGGTAGTAGTAGTAGTAGTAGTAGTAGTAGTAGTGGTAGTAGTGGTAGTAGTAGTAGTAGTAGTAGTAGTAGTAGTAGTAGTAGTAGTAGTAGTAGTAGTAGTAGTAGTAGTAGTAGTAGTAGTAGTAGTAGTAGTAGTAGTAGTAGTAGTAGTAGTAGTAGTAGTAGTAGTAGTAGTAGTAGTAGTAGTAGTAGTAGTAGTAGTAGTAGTAGTAGTAGTAGTAGTAGTAGTAGTAGTAGTAGTAGTAGTAGTAGTAGTAGTAGTAGTAGTAGTAGTAGTAGTAGTAGTAGTAGTAGTAGTAGTAGTAGTAGTAGTAGTAGTAGTAGTAGTAGTAGTAGTAGTAGTAGTAGTAGTAGTAGTAGTAGTAGTAGTAGTAGTAGTAGTAGTAGTAGTAGTAGTAGTTTTTTTTTTTTTTTTTTTTAAAGATTTTTATTGATGAAACATGACAATATACATTACAGACTCCACAAAGCTACTGCATCGTAGCTTGACTGCAGAGTCGTTAACAACATATGTATATTACAATAGGTATTCTTGTCCCATCACTTAACCTACACAAATACATTAGTACAAATACACACCTACAAAGATTATACTTAACTAAACAATGATCTTGAATTGGTCTTTTTTTAAATTTAAAATTTAATTGTAATCAAGGCTTTAAGTCATAATGTGAAAATAAAACACCTTGTGCAAAAAACAAAAATAAATCAGTATCAATATTCGTACAATATTCATACATCCATTCATACTCCTACCATATCGTTATCAGTTGTAAGAACCCATCTTTTAACTTGTTTTTTAACTTGACTTAATGTTTTCAGACTTTGAAATTCCTGTGGAAGGTAATTAAAATATTTAGGCACCAATACTTTTTTCCCTTGTGCTCCGTAGTTATTACTGTATCTTGGAATTATATATTTATCACGATTTCTTGTTCCGTATTTATGTTCTGCAATCAATTTATACTTATGTGAAAAATAATACGTTCTTAAAATTAAATACAAATGTAATTGATAGATTGTCATTATACCACAACCGGAGGCGTTGTTACTATCCGGGCATATAATTTTAATTATCCTTTGCTGAATATTAAAAACATCTTTCAAATATGTTGCTGTGGTTGCTCCCCATGCTAGTAGACCGTAAGTTATTAATGATTGTGCAACAGCAAAATATATCGTTTTCAACAGCTTTTCATTTACATACATTTTTAATACTTTTATCCCATATAAGGCAGACCTTAATCTTGAACACAACTTTTCGATATGGTTACTCCACTTAAAATTATAGTCAATCACAAGTCCTAAATATGCTATTTCCAAAACATTATCTAACTTTCTGCTACAATTACAATTAATATTAACTAAACTGTATCAGCTCTGAAATTCCTATGTAAACACCCATAATCGTGATATACTATGTCGACATTTTC